>CM021735.1:11444365-11483747 GCA_011075105.1 Heteronetta atricapilla
GCGCGGGGAGGGGACGGGGCTCCCTGGGTCGCGGGTTCTAGTCCCGCCGCCGCCGCCCGTGCTAGGCCGAGGCGCCGCGGCGTCCGGTGCGGGCTTGCGGCCGCCCCGAGGTGTGCCCGCAGCGAGCCGGGCTCGGTCCCCAGCGCAGTAATGGGGGCAGATCGACGGAGTTTGAAACTCCCCCGAAGGGCGGAGGCCGGCCCCAGTCCTCCGCTCCCCGGTGGGGAAGGGACGAGCACGCCAAGGGGCCCCGCTGCCAGTTTGCGTCCCCTGCTTCTCCTCAAGCTGCTTGGCGCTTTTCACTGTGATTTCCAGGTTTGGGAAATAAAACACAAAATACATTCCACTTAAGTCTTTTTTTGCCTTAATAAAGGCCTGGCACCATGACAAGGCTCTGCAGCCTGCAGAGGTAGATGGCTCACAAGCGAGGCGGCCGTAGTGTAGCGCTTCACAAATGGCACCGGGCGCCTGGAAAGTTCTGGAGTCCATCTTGACATATTTCACCTTTATCCCCACATTACCACCAGTTTGCTGACGGCTAACAGAAGGTCACATCCATCTGCCACCTCACAGGGCTGTCCTGGGCCGTAATCAGTGCTCGTGAAGCATTCGCACAGCAGCGGTGTGAAGTGGCCAGCGTGGGTTCGTGCTGCCACCAGAGCCGGCTCTCGGCACGGAGCGGTAGAGACATGGGGCATGAGGGAAGAACTCAGTGAAGGCTAACGTATTCCATCCCTGCACAAGGCGGGGGATCCATAGGCATCCTGCAGAAATGCATCCTATACACGTCCTTTACATGTATACGTACAAAAGAACAAATTAACACGTTACTTAACTCATGGCACGTTCAAAGTTTTGAACATGTCACTTGCAACAATAACATTTGATCGCTGGATGATTTGTTCCGTGCGTTTTTATATGGTGCGTGCACATTTTGCAGTTTTACACGTGAAAAATTAGGAAATTCAATGAACAGGTTAAAAATTCAGACCCTTTCTCAAGACATGTTGCCTGTAGACCTGATTTTTTGAGGAAATTCTAACTAGCAAAACCCTGTGGTGTTAGATTTGAACAAACAGCCTTACAGGAGGGTATTTCTAGAGATACTTTTCTTAGTTAGGTCCTCACTAATGAGATAGAAAATTTGTTGACACTGTAACTGGAATGTCTGCGAAAGAGTTTCTGTAGTCACATCTTTAAAAACAAAAGGCAAGCTAAACAAGCCTAAAATTATAAGTTAATTATAATTTGAATTGCCTGATTTTGAGAGTTTCTTGTATTTATTTTTGTTCAAAGTACATTTTATACATACAATTTGGGGCATTAAATTCCAACATCAGATTACCAGAATTAAAGCTTTATATTGATATTCTATGTAGTTAAAAAAATCTTTTGAGATTTCTTATATCAATAAAATAGAAGTTTTAAGGAATGAGACCTATAATTCTGAAACTCTGCATTAATTATCTTAAGCAGTTAATATGAAAAATGTTCTTAAGGTTCTGTCATGTCGAAGACTTCATGCAGGGATTGATTGTATTGCTTACTTCAAACCTGATTTGACAATTAAAGTGAGCTAAAACCAAAAACCTCAGGCAAAGCAAGTAGGCTTATATACGTTAAAAAAAAAAAAAAAAAAAAAAAAAAAAAAAGTTTAATGAAGCCAGACGTGAGCTTGGGAATAGAAGGAAGCCTTTCCTGGCAAGCTCAAACCTGAAGCACAGAAGGATGGTGCAGATTGCTTCAGTTAGAAGGGGATGGAAATACCCTTTGTTGCAGGGAAGGCAGAGGTATTCTTCATGACAGAGGTACTCTCTTCACAGACACAGGGTGAAAGGCGGAAGGCACAAGTTGCTTCTTAGTATGGTAGTCCCCAGCAGACACAGCAGCAACTTCAAAAGCGGTCCGTGGCGAATGAAAGGAACAGGTTTCTAGGCAGAATTAGATGGGCTAATTCTTCTGTCTCTGACCCTAAATATTGCCTAAAAATTCAAGATAATAGATGTAGAGTCAGAAAGAGTTTTTCATATAGATTTGCTCACTTCAGATCACCGCAATGAGAGGAAACTGATGTGCAGACACTCCATTTGCTAGTTGCCTTCCAGGAACCATGCAAAGTTCTGGCAGGCTACAGCAGGCAGCTTGCTATGATTTTGCAGAGCTTATTAAACCCTTTGATTTTGGATAAAGCTACTAAAAGTCAAGAATTATAGCCAGTGAACCAGCAAGCATGGTTATAAGCAGATTTATGACACAGTATTTTTCTTAGATTCTATGAAATTTATAAGCATTACAGTTTAATGTTAACTGTTGGGCGGAGATACACACACAGCCCATTTCAGAGCCATATTAAGAAGACATGTAAGGTTTATAAAGTTTCACAGGGAAACTGGAGAGGGAATTGAAAATCCGTAAGAAAATAGAAGACATACAGGTAGTGTTATGCCCTTATGAGATCATCATAATCAGAGCTATAGAGCTGCTTAAAGTTTCATGTCACTAATGAAGCAGTAAGAAGTGTGAAAACAACTTGGTCGAAGAATTTTTGAATGTGAAATAACACAGGGGACATCACAACTTAGAGAACGTATAAGATAAAGTATAATAATGAAATCTGTTTAATTTAGATAGGTTAGTGTTTTGTTGGTTATACAGAAAGACATTTCAGTTAAATGTTCTAGTAAACCTTGAGAAACTCAGAAAAAAGTCATTAATGACCTGCAATATTTGTTATTTGTAACTACTGTTGTTATTTGAGCCTTTTTCTGTAATTGACTTCCCCTTAGGAACTGTAATAGTGCAAGGGCTGATTATAAACACAAATAAAGTAAACACCTAGACGCCTGTGCAAGGTGAGCAAAGAATGCATCATTTGCTTCTGTCTTTTTGCTTGGGCATCATGACCTTAGGAATAAAAAAAGAAACAACAGCAGCAATCTACCATTTCCCACACTCCTTCTGTCTCTTACATTGAGCAGGGCCAAACGAGAAAAGAGCTGATACTCTTTTTCCCCATGCTTCTAGAATTTGGGGATTTCAAACCACAAATCAATTCAGCAATGCAGGCACTTCTCAAGAGTACAACATTTCCTTAATCGCCCTTGTTCTCCGATCAGTGCTTGCTTTGCACTTGCAAGTTGTGTAATCTCACTGGCGTACACAACCAAAAATCAATGTGCTGTTGTTGGTTGTAGAACACGAAGTCTGTACAAATTATTTTACCACAAGCTGCTTTTCAGACCTTTTTCCCAACATCTTTCATTAAACAGCAGAATTGCCAGGTCTGTTTTACTTCAAGGAAAGACACTGTTTTGCATACAGTTGAAGAATCAGTGTTAGAGCACCTTCTCTGGGAGAAAATCTTCACACGCTTTGAAATTGTCGTACTGCTTACACTCATGTTAATTCATTGCATTGCAAGTACAAGCATTTGTACACAGGAAGAGAGGTCAAAATATTAGCGTAAATACTTTCCCTTTTGAATTACTAAGGAAAAAATGTTTCATTTCTAATATGGGTCCCGCATCACTGCATAATTCTACAGTGTTAAGGGGAAAGCTTCTCACCAACTTTAGTGGTTCCCTGATCATCAGTGCACCTGCCTAACAGCAGGCAGAACTTTCTGTACTCTTTTCTTCAACTCTGTCCTTGTTTTTGTTTATTTTTGTTGTTGTTGTTTTAAGCACATCTTTTATTCATTTTAAAATTTATTACTGCACTGATCACCATTTTTGACTCATTTTGATGATCTGCCATTTCAAAAGGAAAGTCAGGAGCATAATCAGTCATTACACTCAACCTCGATTATGCAAAATCAAGCAATTTTTTTCCTGAAGTACTCTTTCTCTAAAGGATTCTTCACTTCACTGCTATTAATAAACAATCAGTTAACCATAGACCACTGTTTCGGTTTCTACAAGTCAATTATTTTGGAAATAAACTGAGGAAGATTCTCTTCCCTTAAGTTTTTATTGACTTTCTGTGCAGCATAATGATATTTATCTACTGAAAACCAAAAAGGAAGTAAGTATTTGAAAACATCAATGCACTACATTGTACTAGTTGGCTACATGGATCAGTGTTCACTAAAATCATCATTTACTTTAATGATTTCTGCGTCACGATTATTCTATGTAAACCCACAAAATTCTGTACTTTTTTCTTGTTGCATAGCTGCACTATGGTTTGGGTAACTGAGACTGACAGAACTATAATTCTTTCCTATCTGTAAGAAAATCAGGATCCAAACTTATTTTCCCACAAAATCCGTTATTTTAGATTATGTTGCCGTATAGTTGGCAGTGTGTAGATAAACCATAGGAAAGGGAACCGAGTGTGGTCAGTATTTCTGTTACTGATTAGCAGGTTTGGTTTTTTTGTCCTCATCTTATAAGTGCCCACAGATCACATTCTTGTCATCCAGATCACTCCTGTGGACCAACATAGCGGTATATAATCATATTTCTATGTACTACCAGGAAAATTCTCACTTCGCAGGGATAAAAAAAAAAAAGTAAGTAGTTCTCAGGGGGACATCAAGCAGAGCGTGTTATACAAGAAAGCTCTTTTTCCTGTCTGCCTGTACTCCTGAGCAAGGCACAAGAAATCATAGTTGTGAAAGAACGAACTGGGATCTGCCATACAGAGGAAGTTGTCCCAAGATTTGAGCTACACTGGGGATCAAAACATTTATATCACACACCAATACTGCAATGGCAGCTACCACATTCACATAATCAGCTCTTTGTGCACTTACCCCTTGCCTTTTTTTCTAAGCCAAACTACATTTCACACTGCAATATGGAGTCCACAACTCCTGAGGTCCGGGAAGACCCAGAACGCAGAAAGATGCAACAGAGCATGGGGAGGAGCGAGTGCACAAAGACCTAGAATCCAGTCGTACATCTAAACATTAACAGAAAAACAAACAAACAAAAAACAGCCGGCAGGGGCTACTGCTGTCACCCACGCAGGACTGGATGCCTGGTCCTATAGACTTTCAGATGATAACTCACTTGGTACAGGCGTCAGCCTGATGAAGGGAGGGAAAAGGGGACAGATCTTTGTGAACAACACCTCTCCTGTTGCCTGCTCGTTGAAGAAATCAGTGAGTGAAGCACTGCGAGCTGCTGAGAAGAGATTACCCTTATCACAGGTGAACAAGGAGAGGGCTGCGAAGAGAAGATACAGAAAAAGAGTCCTGGGGACAAGGGTATAAAGGAGGCTTGCTTGTGCTATCATCGTGTCTCCCTGTGTGCTTTCACACTACTTGGGCTTTCTGTTTAGAGGCACATTGGGTGTAGGAGTAAAGGAAGAAGAGAGAGCTGGGAATAAGATTTTCTTGGTTGCTTTCTGCTAGATGATTAATATCAATATGCTTTTGTTTCAGGTGCCTTAGGGATTATAGAGCTTGAAGAAATGGGTGGATTTCAGTTGCCTGTTTGCTTTAAAGCTATGATTGAGAATTTCTTTTTGTAAAAGGGGAAAAAAAAAAAAAAGGTGCTAAATGTGCCTTCAGAGAGGTGATGGAAAATATTGTGACACTAGTCAAGATGATTGCAATCACAGTAGGGCTGAAATGTGTTCAGCTGACCTAACAAAGCATGAATAATATATCTCCTCATTTGACTACAATATTACTGGTCAAATTCCAAACATATCAAGGTGATTTCAATAACCAAGCTGATGTACTATCAGATATTAACGGTTTAGATGTTACAAGAAAAATATGCTAAAATATTGCTTCTAAAGAAACAGTACTAAACATCATGCTTCAAAGCAGCTTTCTTTATAGGGCAAGCACCTTTCCTTCTCTAATAAAAAGTTGACAGACACCACAGTTTTTTAGTGTCACAAGAAGAGCTGTTTTCTCCAAATTACAAGCATCTGATGAAATTTAAAGGCAGCATATGTCACAGGAAGGAGAAGGGGGAAGGTTCATTTTACCAACAGAGGTTTCAATTAGGAAATGATCACACCACTGATTACATTATGTATATAAATCTACTATTGAGGCTACCTTTGTGAAGATATTTTATGTATCTTTACTTTTATTTAGAAATCACCTTCAACAACAAATCTGACAGAAATCAAGAATGCTCACCAATTACCAATAAGTTGATTGTAGGCTGCAATACTTTCAAGACAAATTGCAATTATAGGGCTACAACTCTTTGTTTCCTCCCTCACCTGGTCTGAAAGGAAGACCTAAGAAAGAAGTATAACGGAAAGGATTGCCAGACTGTGTTAAAGGTTAGAGAAACAGAATAGCCTTTTGTTTTGTATACGTATTAGAATCCTGGGCAAAGGCAAACAAATGCAGCTATGAAATACTACATCCTCTGGAAATCTATTGTTTGTGCATATTTGTAACACTTTTTCACCCGAAGTGTATACAGCTCATTTTTCTGTGTGAAGAACATAAAACAGCTGTATTTTCCTTTAAAGATGCTAATTGCCTTCAAGAGATACACAGTTCTCTCCTTTTGTCCAGTAGTACGAATCCAGCATGTAGTCAGCTCAGACTACATTAAGAGAATTCAGGTCATTTGAGCTCAGAGTAATTTTACCAAACATTAAGAAACATTTGTTCCTAAATCTTGGATTCTGAGCTGTGACTCTGAAATGGGTTCTATGTTCCTATGCCAAATACTTTACATCCAAATCACACCTTAAAAGACATATGCATGAACACCGTCAGTTGAGCAAATGTGTCTTAAAAGGCATTGCCAAATAAAAACCCTAGTTATACACCTGCAATAAACAGGAAAAAGATCTTTTGTTGTCACTGTAAAATTATTCAATCGGTTTCGTATGAACACATTTAATTGCAAAACTAAATTCATTAATGTAACGGAGTTTTTGATATTATATTGTACACCTCTCTTTTTTTAAAGATAATTTCTGCCATAAAATATGACAGAATATTCCCCCAAATTTGGGGGAAAAACTAAACAGAATAACAACAGACCTTGGGATCTTTAAATCCTTGGTCTGAAGAATGTGTTTTGTAGTCCTGGGCAACTGCACACAAATACAACTATGGAATACATCCTCTATAAACCTACTTTTCCTGCACGTGTTGTGTTTTTTACACCAGAAGTACATGTGGCTCTTTAGCCTGTGTGAGGACTGCAGAACAGCCGTGTTTTCATAATAGATGCTAATTGCCTTGAATAGATATGCAGTTCTCTCCTTTTGCCCAGTGGTATGAATTTGGGATAACAAGCCTTTCCTTCCCATTCTCTATATGTAGACTTTACAGACTGTGGTCAAGGGAATTACTCCTCTGAGTAGGAACAACTTACATGCACATATATTTATGGAAAACAGTAAATAACAACATAGACATTTTTCTCATTTGGTGCCTGAAAATCACTCTTTGCCATTTTATCAGGTGTGGATTTTTCCTTGTTGATGTTTTTAAGTCCTGTTCTTTCTTCCCTGGTAATTTTTACACAGCCGTTCCCATTCCAGGTTGCATAGGTTGTGGGTTTTTTTCTGTGATTTTTTTTTTTTTAAATACCAGTAAAGTTAAGAAAAGTCATGGGGTAAAATTTTTCTTGAGGTGGTATGAATGGCAAAATTTCCACTGGCTGTCCTAACACTGTGATTTACCTGCCTGGGTGTTCCAGCAGCAGCAGCGGCAGAATACCTTATGTAGATACTTTGTGCTGACAAAAGGAAGTTTAAAAAGAGCCAGAGGTTCCTTTCAGGTGGTTCTCTCCTTCCATAATTAAAACCTTAAACTGCTTTCCTCTTACCAAAAAATGGCATATTTACATCGTTAATATGATAATCAGTGCTGCCACTGTGATCTTTTTGCTACATCTCGCCTTTCCAGTTAGAAACACGCACACACGCACGCACACACTCTCAGCGAGCACCATGTCAAATGGTACAGCAAGTGGCTGAAAGGCGCTACTAAGACTGTTTTGTTACTCAACAGCTGCTCTCCTCCTTCAGCATTATTCATGAATCTGCCAACTTCTTCCTTTCTGACAGTGAATCTGTTGTGCACATGAAAGAGGTGTGGCACTCCTCTCTATCTTTGAACACATGAATAAGAGAAAATCTGGTGTTTAATAAACAGTAGCTATCGTTATTACCGTTTTGTTATCTTATAATCTAGTCTTTCTATACCAAGTTTCATCTGTAATAAGACTGAAAGGAAAACAGAAAATAATCTTGTTAAGTAACAGAAGTATTTATAGACTATAAACCCTATTACATCTCACAGCTATTACGGCACCAAATTACTTTTGCAATTAGGGGAATTTTTCTTCTCAGTAAAACAGAAAATTAAATGCATTCTGGGTATTTTGAGGTAGATAAAGCATTTGAGCTCTATTACTTTATAACTGTCTTACAGATTTGCCTATGTAAGCCATCTACATTATAGAAGCTACAATGATGCTATCTTGCTGTTAAAAAATATATAAATAAATAAAAATTAAAAAAAAAAAAGTCTATCTTCAACATCCGTGTGTCTGAAATTTTGGACATGAGAGCTATAAGCAAAAATAAGCACATTCCACAGATTCCTGCTCACAGAAGTCATCTCTGCTCCTAGGAGGCTCCTTGGACTTCTATTGTGTCTGGCATACAAGTCAGTTTTTTTAGCAAAAAGAGCAAAATTACACAGGAAGTGGTCTCCATGATCAAAAAATTAAAGAAAAATTATTTACTTATAAAAGATAGGGAAGGAATTTCAACACTGCTAAGTGTAATTTAATACAGTCCAGAACTGAAGTAATTAATATTTTATAGAAATGTCTGTATCTCGAGACGCATTAATCACGTAGATTGCATTCGGAAAGCTGACTAGTTGATTTTGCTATTTGCTTTAAAAACATTTATTTTCACTTTTTAAGTCATTTTAGTTTCATCTGAAAAATAAAAGTAACAGTTCATTTCTATTTCCAGTTAAATGCATTACCTGGAACACTTAAGGGATGGATGGGGTAGCTAATGGCTGTCTTGTTTCAGTTCTCAGTTCTTCCTGAGAAACACCCCCAGGAATCCATCCATATCCTTATTCTGCACTGGGTTCAACTCAGTCTCCTGTTTAGTCAGTGGGATGTTTGCCAATAACTCCGCTAGGATCCAGATTTCTCCCATCATGCGTGTATATGATTCATTAATATAATAAGATGCAAGCAGTGAGTGGCAAATAATCCCCTGCAGAGCTGAGCCAAACCTATGTCAAGAATACAGATACAGGAAGAACTCTTGCCCACATACTTACACACTTTCCCCACCTTAGACTGGGACATGCAGGCCAGACAATGAAGGAAATGAAGTCTTCTGTCAGCTGTCAAAAAAAAAAAAAAAAGAAGAACAAAAAAAAAAAAAAAAGGCCTTTTTCTCTCAGGAGAAGCAGCCAGATCCTCTGCCATTTGCCAAACCTTTATACATCACACAAGTTGCTCAAATCTGCCTTGGGCTTTTAAAATGTGTTTCAAGGACGCTCTGCAGGAGTTGGAGTTGCTGGTCATGGTAGAGAAGCATGTATTTGTTTCACTGTTTAATTGCTATGTGGAATCAACAAATTGCTTAGGGCCAAATTAAAGAAATAATGATGCATTTATCTAAAACAGGACACAAACATATGCAGAAAATCCCAGTCAACCTGCTGTCAGATCACTGTATCGTACCGGCCAGTGCATTCCCTTAGTTTTAAAGGACCTTGGGATAGAGATCCAACTCCATACTTGAGGTCGTTTCTTTTTTATTTTCTCCAGTGATTGTCTAATGTGGAATGGATGGGAAGATCAGAACTTCGGCATCCTCTCTTGCAACCAGTACTCTAAGTGCTGGGGTAGAGTGTCTTTTGCTACTCTCTTGGTAGTCACAGGAGCCCTTCCTTCTCTTCTGTCCAGTGACACGGCTGCAAGAGAAAGCTCCAGGGGAAACATTTCAGCCTTGCCTCTTCCCACATGGTTTGGGTCTTTGCTTGGAAGTAAAAGATACAATCTGAGTACTCTCCCTTTGATGAAAAAAGCTGAAGACAACACTGAAAATACACACCTGCTTGTTTTCCTAGATCACTTTCTGCTGTACTTCAGAAGAAGCAAGTGAACATTGCTTAGATCTGTGAACTAAGGGGTATAGTTGCCTATCTGTCTTCTAAGGTGGCATCCCTGGATTCCTTTGGGCATCTTTTCATCACTTTCCATTCACCAGATGTTTTTTTTGAATAGCAAGTCTGCATGCATTTCTAAGAGGACACGGAGCATCTCATCTGGTTTTGAATCCCATATGTAACACCATGTACCTTCAAGTTTTATGTTGTGGCACCAAATTTATAGGTGCTTATGCCTTTTACTGTAACTAGCTCTTCATTTTTACAGCTCAGATTTACAGCTCAGATCCACAAACAAATTACAGTATCATCTCTCTTAGGTTATTGTTAGGCTTCATTAATTTCAGATCTGTAAAATGCCTGGAAACCATCAGAAATATGCTTGGTACTCTTGCTGTCATTACTTTTCTTTAATATAATAGTCTGAGCATCCCTGTATGCATTCATTTTAAACATGTTGGTAGTCTCTTGAGCCAAGTTTGATGTGAAGTTTGTAAAGTTAAGTATATACTTCAGTGATCATAGGGTCACAGCTTCTCCTTGTATAACAGATAAGAGGATATGACATTAAAAGAAGTAACAGCCATCATTATTTTTTCCATGCTTTTGTTTTCTGGCAGGCTCTTAAATTCCAGGTAGGCACTTACTGACTAGATAGGTAGATAATAATATAAAGTGGCTTTACTAAGATAGCCATTCATAGCTGAATGATTTGAATTTCCATTTGTATATTAAGTCTACAGTAAATAGACTAAATGTGTATTAAATATACAGTGTGCAGATAGGCCTGTAGAATCCAACAGGTTGTAGTTTCCATTTTCTAAAAAGGAAGGTGTCAGCTATATCTGGTTTAATTTCAGTATAGTAGCTGTAAACTATAGATTATGTTGCTAATTTCTCTAACAATCCGGACTAAATAGCCTAAATGAAGAAAAGCTAGTAATGAATTGACTTTAAAATAATTTGTAGTGATTTATAAGTGCATGTATTTCATTATCTACGAGATTATAGGAAAATTGATTCCTCTGCATATAGCTTTACCATAATTCTTTTTGTGTTTTTGTTTTGTTTTGTTTTTCCACTGAGTGGTTATTAAATTCCCTTTCATTTGCTCTTACAGCTAAAGTAAGATTACTCTGAAAACAACTTGCTCTATTTCAGTTTTCATAAATTGCAGGAGAATTGTGTGCTTAATGTAACATCCATACTTCTGAGTAAATCAAAGAGCAAATCACTACCAATTGTTTTCATTTCCAAAATTACAAGATTCAACTGTAGATTGAGAAGTTAAGTAAGTAACATTCTAGTTTATCTTATTTAAAATATAATCTGTCAAATGATTGGTATATGTTGCCCTGTGTCAGATAAGGTTTCTCCTTATTTCTTGGTAATTTAAGAAATGGACTAGTCATCTCATTTATCCTCATAAAAGTGGATTTTGACTAAATCTTCCAGAAGGATTTTTTTTCTTTATTTTTGAAGTATGATGATCTTAAGTCATTTCAATAATATATATACTGTTCTTATAGCCTTTTACATTTTAATGTAAATGTCAGTAGTTTAACTCAGTTCAGACTATCTATTTTATGCTGTAATCTAATTGAGCATTTTCACTCCATTCAGACTCCTTGACTGTTTGAACTATGAATAGAGAGCTACCTTTATATGGATATTCAATTTTCAATTTATTGCTTTGAAAAATGAACAGTTTAACACTCTTCCCTGTTTTCTAACTAAAGTCCTTCAATACATACTTCATAAGGCTTAAGAATTAGATCCAGGCTTGTCATCAGATCAAGATGCAGCCTGACTGGAAAGTGCTGCAAAAACTCACTAGGGCTTCCCCAGCTCTAGAAATGGTACGTAATTCCGATGAGTAAGCCATCCTGATATGTGACACGTCACATATTGAAAATTACCCAAAGACAGGTCAAAGTGTTCATTTTCAGGAATATTTGCTCTTGCTGGAAATGCAATCAGGGATTTTAAAATGAGGGTAAGGTAGTTCTGCTCTTCAAAATGTCTTTCTTCTCCCTCAAATTAAAATTTTTAAGTGAGCTGATGTCACTTTCAATAAATTTTGAAAATAGCAATTTTTCCTATGGTACATTTTGATGAATCAGATAGAAGAATTACTCGATCGTAAATGTTTCTTCAGTCCCTCCACATACAGTAAGTGTCCTGTGGCTATTTATTGCTCTTGTGTCTTCTCCTCCCTTTAATATGTTGACAGAGTGAGCAGAATGTACAGAAGTGATGTTAAGGAAAGTCACCACAAAGTAATACAATGTAAGGGTACCTGCTCTTGCTGAGTTTTAAACTTGTGTTTTCCTGAAAATAAAAACAGTAGTTTCACTGGTCATAATATTGGTTAAAATCCTATGTTTGTCAAATTCAGAGTTTAGGACCAGGACTTTTATCAGGTTCCTAAACTGACCCATATATTACAGGGGAGTAATGACTTAATGTGACATATTGAGCATTTTAAGAGTATCATCAGCCATCACCTTGCAACTGACCACTGCTGTCATAACATTTAGCCAAATTTGGCAAAATTATCTCCTCATTTTAAAAGATCAGGTAATACTGTGGATGAGTAAAAGAAAGCTATGTCCCAAAGTAGTCCAAACAACTTTTTAAATGAAAAATTTCTGCAAGCATTTCTTTTAAAATGCTAATAAAATTAGGTTTAGCAGGATTGCTTAAGGTCTTCAAGGACCTATACAGAACAAAGAAAACCTATTTTTTTTTTAAAAAAAAGAATTAACATATCAGGAAAGGAATTTCTATTCTTGTTTTTAATCACTTTCAAAAATTATACAAGCCTGCAAAACCACATTCTGAAACCATCACCTCTGTCAGTTTTTACCCAGTATTTGACATTGACATAGTTTTCACAACTTCGTTTTCAAAAATAGAAATACTCAATGTCTGAAAGAGGAGGAAAAAAAAAAATTGGCTCAAGCATAACCTGCTGAAGACAGAAGAACAGAAGTACACTAACCGAAAAGAACAATACACTTTCAACTAAAACCTTATTTGAACCCTAAGTAGGACAATGTCCTTTTAATTGTCAAAAAAAAAAAGTAGTTAGCCCAGGGACTTAACATCCCCTCTCAATAATCAGCAAGATAAATAGTAAGAAATGGTTTTTACTGTCTCCAGATTCCTAGAAGAATGTGCGTACGAGGACTTTTCAGCTGTCTCTTAGAAATTTGTGACCTTTTTTGCTCCTACTTACAGTTTTAGCCAAGAACTCTTAAAACCTTCAGGCAGTACAGAATGCTCAGTAGCTGCTTTTGAGAGCACTTCACATGAGATGCAGGCAACTTACATTAATTCCCTTTGCATTTTTACATCCAAACGATTTTTTTTCTGAAGCTCCCATGGCCTGGCAGTAGGGCTCTATCCCTGACCTACCATCACAGCAGCATTCCTCAGGTTGGATTCTGCAGTTTGCTAAGCCTGGATTAAAGGGGATATAAAGGTTTGCAAGGAGAATCCCTGGCCTTGTTCCAGGCACCCCCGAAGGCAGCAACCAATGGCTTCCTCTTCTTCCAGAAGCTGCCTGAGGTCAAAGCAAGCCCCAACACAACCTATAATTCTTCTGTTAAAGCAGAAAAACTACAGAACTCCCAGCCAGTCACCAATGACCATGTTTTAGTTTTCCACCCCCTAACTAATCTTGACAAGTCCTCGTGGCAGGAGCAGCAAAGAGAGGCACAAAGCTGCCTTTGAGGCATCTCAGGATTCCTTCGTGCTGAAGGAACCCTCAACAGCACACTTAGAAATGAATTTGAGTTGTTTTACACCATTTTAAAATGAAGTGGGGATATACCAGGAAGATGTAGAAATTTCATCTGAAAGACCGACAGTCTTTTTTTCTTAAAAAAAAAAAAAAAAAAAAAAGCTGTCACTTGCTTACCTGGCACCAAATGACTCAGACAAAGGCTCAAAGTTCATGGCAGATAATGTGAATATAAGCAATGGCTTAAAGTAATCTTTGTGCAGGCAGGGGATTGCCCTCAGCTATCTGTTGTTCCAGACAAGGTCTGGAGAACCCTTACAAGCTACAGGATTCTCCAATTTTATGAGTATCAATCCATTTGATAACATGACTGTGACTTCTAAGCTTTTATTTGCTAAAGTACTGGAAAGTACTCTGAGAATTTGCATTTTAAATCTGAACAACTTTGGAAAAGAGTTGCAAGCTTGTGGAAAAGTTTGAAAGCCTGTCTTATTCTGAACTTCTCTAGCGTGCTTCAGAAACATGCGTTAAGAGCTGACTTAGTGTTGACTCTGCATGTATTTGCAGTGGAGAAAGTCAGGTAATGATGGTTTCAGTTAGTAGTCGAGAGAATAATGGTTATCGGTCGCTGATATTTTTATTTCAGTAATCAATTCATTTGATGTAAAACAGTATTTCAGAAGAACCAAGAAAATTATAAATTTCAGTACAAGGTGACGAATGTATCTTAAAAGAAAGAAAAAAGTATCATTAGAAATATGGAGAACTTTTAAGATATAAGAATATTTCATCTCAGCATTAGCCAAATGTCTTTCAGCATTGCTTTAATATTTTTAAAATTAAAGTTTTAGTCTTTTTTTTCTCCAAGTAGTACTTCCAATGAGAAACTGAGAATGGTTAAAAAGAAAAAAAAAAAGAAAAAAGAGAAAAGAAAGAAGTTTATATAACCAGTTGAAGAAATATTTTTGAAGAAAGGACATTATGAATTAACCCAAAATATCCTTATTTTTAATAAAAAAACAATCTATGTTATCCAAACATGAACATTCCTTCATATTTTCTGCAGACTCTGCACCGACCAACACATTTGTGGGGTTTTGGATGGCTTATTATCCTACATCTATTGAAAAAGATACTCCACCACTTGCCAGCTTAAGTAAGAGATGCAGTGGCTGAAAATGATCAAAACAGATAAATGGGAAGAGAAACAACGTGCAGATATTTAAATATAATAATATTTAATCTTCAGCATATCTTACTAAAGTATATGTACCAATCAAGATTTTATCATCCATGAAAAATTCTCTCTAATTCAGTTAAAGTTATGGTCTGTGCTATGCAGGACCTGAGGGCAAATAGTACTGTTCTCCCCAGCCTTAAAAATCGATGAATCTGCCCAATAAAATTCAGCTTCAGAGGATTCTCAGTACTAGGCCACAAGTGCTGAGTCACTTGTTGTAAGAGCCTGCAGCAAGTGCTTCTCTGTTGATTTTTAGATCCAGAATTGATTCTGTCAGAATTAAATCTCAATCTTTCCTTTCCATAGAAGAATGAAAACTGAATACAGTGGAGATAAGGAATCACAGAAGCACAAAAGGGTTTATTCTGTGACTTAGCATTAAATTAGTAGCAATAAATACTATTTAGCACAGACTAGTCCTGCAAAGATTAGACCCTCTATGCAGGATGGAGACTTTGGTTCACAGCAGTTATGAAATTTCACACTGTACCTTCATTTATTTGTGCAAAAATGACTAACATTACCACTGCACCGCAGGACTTCACTTACTTTACTGCAGATATTTATATTCATTTAGCTCTGTTCATTATTGTGGCACTGTAATGTATACTTTTGAATATATTAATCACACAGCTATAATGGGACATAAAGGAAACAGAATATGCTCATGTAATAATATATTGCAAGTTTAATTTCAGTTTAATATGCTCTAAAATCAGACGATTTATAGATACAGGGTATTTAATTAAAGCGACTGCTCTGGCTGTGCCCATTGTCTCTCTGCTGACTGCTCCCAGATGCACATACCATTTTGCAGACCCTGCCCTGTGCCTGGGCCTGCCTCTGACTGCAGACCAGGCTTTGGGTACAGTCCAAACCAGTCTCACTTTTCTGGAGTGCCAGGCACAGGTGAGAGGAGCTAAGAGCCACCAGTCTCCAGCCAGAAGTCTCTGTTCAGCCAGGACGGTGCCTGGACGAGGACGGGCGAAGCCACACACGGCGCTAACCCAGCGCCAAGCATGGCCCTCTCCAGATGCAGTGAGGCAAGTTACCCACCTCCCCTGCAGGGCTGTGGTCCTTGGGCTAGGGATCATGTGCTCCTAGTGAGCTACAGACAGCTCTGCCTTCCCCAGCTTCCTTATTCTCAGGACCCACGTAGTGAGTCGTACCAAATGGAGTGCTTCACCAAGAGCCGGAGGGCACAGGGAGCTGGGAGACAAATGGATGAGCCGTGGCCCTAACACAAGCCTGGCGCATAGCCCTGCTGTTGTCCCTTTGCCTAGGATCACTTCCCCAGGAGGAAATCAGCAGTCACCACTGCATCCTACTGTCCCAATGGGTCTCCAGGAATCCCTTCTCCATCCTAGGGTCATCAGATACTGCACAGAGCTGTACTGAGGTCTGCTAGGGAGCTGTCAGCAAGGAGATGGAGCAACCAGAACACGACCAGGGCCCTGCGCAGAGAGCTCCCCGGGAGGGGTGCTAACGTGTGCCTCAACAAGCCCATGACTCAAGCAGGGGCCAGAAGGAGGGGGAAGTGCCTGAGAGGATGTCTAGTTAGGGTGGGGAGTGCCTGATCATGGCCAGATCATGCCATGTAATCATAACAGAGTCCTGCCAGGTAATTGTTTACCAATCTGAATGGTGTGTTTGCGTTCAGCAATTGTGTAGACCAACTTGAAAATGCTGCCATGGCAGCTAATCCATGCTGGCACAGAAGGGGGAAGGAGGGTTTTCTGCACATGTCACCAGCAGCGAGGGAAGTTTGGCAGCCATCTGACTACACCCACCAAGGCTTGTCCCCAGCACAGAGAGTCACTCAATGCAGGAGCAGCCCAGAACTCCCCTTTGCCCAGGAGAAGGAGCAAGAAGATGGATAAGGAAGGGCTGAGTCACTTCTGAGAGGTTCCCTTCCTCCCCAAGAGCGCTATGTCCTATCTTTGCCTATGTCTTTGTCCAGCTGGTACACCACAACTCTGCTCCTCTCCAGTTGTCTAGCTGGTGCATGTGGCCTGGTTTCAGCTCCTCAGGAACGGGAGAGGAGGAGAAACCAGCTACTGAAGAGTCTGTTGGATTTTGGAGACTTTCTGCCTGTAAAACTTAGTGTCATAGACGTGGACATACTTTCTCTCAACTTAAAGCACAGCTCTTCTGTGCTTTGTGAGCAGCCAGCCTAGGGCAGCGCTGTCATGTTCAGAACACACTCCTGTCAGACAGCCTCCTTGCCAGAGCAGTGATGAATCCTTGCTCATCTCTGTTTATTCTGATGAGTGTCTGAATCCTGCCTGAGCTCAGGTTGCTCCTTGGTGCTGTGCTGTTGCTATGGTGCCACATAGGGGGACTAAGTTGCTTTTTACAATGTGTACCTGAGAAAGGTGAGAGTGTGCAAGGTGTGAGGAGCAGGTGGGGTTTAAGGAGCCATCAAGACTTCCAAGTGAGCTGCACTCACCAGTACATTGCCCTGTTTGTAGGCAATGCTGGGACGCATCTGCATATGATGTGCAGCACCTCTGCGTGCCACAGGCTGCCTTAAGAAGAGAGCCCTGTTGCACTCCAGCAGATATCAACACCTGGGCAAGGTAGGTTACAGGGGGCTCAGACTCCCCAATTAAATCCAAAATGCTCCAGTTTGACAGAACAGATGAACTCTGAAAAAAAAACATTGCCTCTAAAAAAGAATAAAATAACTTTGACCACACCTTCAGGTCAAACTTGCTTGTCAGTCACTTTCCATATTCCTGTTGACCCCTGTTCAAACCACACATTAGATTCTGGATGCAAGCATGGGACTGAGGAAGCTAGCAGGCCTGACAGGGGAACGACAGCTTATTTCGCATTTTCCCTCCCCGTTCCTCACCATGCAAATCATTTGTATTTGCCAGAAAGAGCTGACAAGGGGGAAGAAATGTTAGGATGAAGTGAAATAACACAGGAACTTGTAGCAGAATGCTGTTAAATCATAGTCTGAGCTAGAAAGACTTACAGGATAAGTGTATTGAGTTTGAAGAGAGCCATGCTAATTCCATGTTTATGTGATAGGCAGAGATGTAGCAGAGCTCCAGATGAAAACAAACTTCTCACCCATGCCAAAGTTATATATACAAGCTATCAAAAACATAACATCAAGAAAAGCATGATATTACATGAAACCAATCCATGTAAATCTTTCATAGTATATACAGTATATGCTCCTTGGGAAGGGTACAAAGGTTATGTGCTATGTCTAACATATTGCAAAACTGAATATTCTTTTGTATTTATTACTTGCAGGCAGGAGGCAGGTACATCTTACTGAATTTATAAACTGATTTTTGCTTCCCTGGCTTATCAGTTCATAGTGTGTAAGAC
Source organism: Heteronetta atricapilla (assembly GCA_011075105.1). NCBI lineage: Eukaryota > Metazoa > Chordata > Aves > Anseriformes > Anatidae > Heteronetta > Heteronetta atricapilla. Next base: position 11,462,786 of record CM021735.1, read on the forward strand.
ATTGTAACTACAAAGACACTGAAAACAAACTTGTAAGTTGTGTTACAAATAGGACTTTGAAATTGTGAAAAATATAGTACAAACTTGTATACTTTTCAAGTTCATCCGTATTAGTTTTTACCAAAACTGCAGTTCATCACAAAAAAAAAAAAAAAAAAAGAAAAAATGAGATTTTTTTAGGCATTGAAATTAACTTATTTGGTTCAGCTCTATCAGATTCTATTTAGTAAAAATTAAAGTATTTTTTTTTTTCTGTAGATGTTGTAATATTCACGTAAACTTTTTATAACAAAGACTAGTACTTTTTATAGGATAGCTCTAAATAGCTGGAAGTTGACACGGTAAATTCTTGAAGATGATCTTGAAATTTCCTTGAATTTGGCTTCACTGGAGAGAAAGAAATTTGACAGACAGAGAGGGGAGATGAATAGGCGAGATACCAGAAACTAAATGAGAGATAGGGAAAGGCTGATGCAGGAATCCTCCAGAAATGTAAAATGCTGGATTCACTCCAGTAAAATGTTGAAGTCACTGACCTGCTCCTCTCCTTGTTCCCTATACCTCCCCCAAAAGGCTCATGAGTTTTCCCATGTTTTCTCTTCTGAATAGAGAAACCTTCTCAGCTTCTGCTTACATGCCTTTCTTTAATGACATTGTATTTGCAGCTTCACAATACAGTACTTTTGTTGTAATAGAAGGTGGCATGAAAATGAAATGCGGAAGAGAGACCAATTCTTCGGACAAGGCATTGTAGAAGCGAGGCATTCATTTTCTTTCTTCTAAGGCAATAATTTTATTGTTAAATATAGCATTTGATTCTTTTCCTACTGAAATAAACTCTCACAGGTTTCAGCAGTAAGCAGCTATGAACTTAGAGCCACGTTTTCATTACAGGATTTTTTTTTTTCTCTCCCACATGCTTAATTTTATCATTTTCTTAACTGTCACTGGTTGATCTTAAGCCTATTGTCAGATTAGGAAGCTTGGTATATAGTATTTTCAATTTAAATGTATTTCTTTGACATTAAAAGAAAAATTAGGTGCTCTAACTATTGACTGTAAAAGTCATAGAGCTCTAGATCATTTCCCCTGGGAATTTTCAGTATCCTTCCAATTAGTCAGTCAATAGGATGTTCTTATATACATGATAGTTATTATTCTCTAGGGATTTCCTTCTATGCTCATCCAAGATGCTTCCAGAAGAGGAAGAAAGCTTTTAAAGTGTCTACTCCCCCAGCACAGCATTTAAGATGACTAATATGCATTCCATACTATGAATGATAAAGAAGCAACTGAACAGTTACTTGCTCTTTTCTTAAAAAAAAAAAAAAAAAAAGAAGAAAAAAAAAAGCTGTATTTTATTTCTGTTTCTCATTCGATAATACTCAGACAAATGACCCTGCTAACCAGCTACCTTCACTGACTTCCAACAAGTATTTTTCTATTGATGGTAAAAATGATTCATATTTCCAGTTACCTAATTTAATATAAACTCTCATAATTCTCATTTTCTCCTCTGCATAAACACAAAGCTTTTATTATTCATACCAACACTTTTTCTATTATACCTCTTATTAAATTCTAATCCCCCCCCCCCCCCCCAAACTAGGCTGCCATTATATGCACAATCCAAATTATATATAAATTTAAAGCAGAGGATAGGTTAGGTTTCCAGAGATTTCAGATGATTCCATTTACACCAATTTTACTTCATTTTTGGGAAAAGGTGTAAAAATAATTAAGAGGTCCTTCAGGCAGATGACTGTCTTCTAATTGCATAAATATATATATCAGTGTTCTTTTACTTAAATGCAATATATTTACGTGGGATGAAATTCTTTAGTGAAAATAATGGTGCATGAAAGGTTATACATATTACTTCAGTTCTGTATTGCATGTCACATTTTCTTTGACAGAGACTTTACCCTGTACAAACCTCTGCACAGACCAGTGCAGTTTGTATGCAGCTCACAGACAGGTAGCAAACACCAGGAGCGGGCTGTGGGCCCGTTCCCTCCCTTGCTGCTACAAGTGGCCCACTGAAATTGTGCTGGGAATGTGGTGCCCTCAGTATTCTGCTGCTGCCTACAGTGGCCAGCCCCTTCTCGTGTGATGCCACATTTCAGCCTGGCCTCACAAACCCGCTCTAAGTCCTAGTAATTAGATGAGCATGACAGTATTGTCACACAGGCCCAAGGCTCAAGCCAAAATTCCCGTATGGCCCCTATGCTGTCTTGCCAAGAGGGACAGGTCTGGCACAGGTAGGGAAGATTCAGAGTTCAAACCCCAATCAGCTCAAAACCTGATGCTGCAGGCAGTGGAGATGCAGCTGGCCTAGGCTACATGGAGCAGCGAGCAGAATTCGGCCCACACACGGATATAGCGAGTATCGAGAGTAAAGAGCTGCCAGTGAACTGCTGGTTAGTTAGTACCACACTTAAACTGAGCAGACTGCGGTCTGCCCCGCATTTTGCTTACATGCAGCCTACTCAGTCACTCGAAAGTAAGACAAAAAGAAGTTTTCGGTCAGACCAGTGAACTGAATTCAGTCACATCTCAGCCTTGACTTTATACGAGAGGCAGAGTGGAAACACATGGGACAGGGAGGCAAAGAAAGCAGGGCTGCCTTTTTTAGCCTCTGACTGCAGGTAAACAGCTTTGTATGTAAGACTGGGCTGCAGGATTTACAGCATGTTTTCAAAGCATAGTTCTACAACATCACCCCAGAATGAAATCATGCATGTTCAAACTGACCAGGATTGAAATAGCAGAGCTTTAGTAAAGCTATTCAGCTGAGAAATAACAGAAACATATTCACACAGACGTAAAATCAGAGTTAGAATTATTCAGCAGAAGTTTTTATTACGGAAATGAAGTCTATTTAAAGCCAAATTCTCACCCTTGGACAAAGCTCAAGTAAACCTGCCTTTTGCTTGCAAGTCCTAATAAATAAGATGGTAAACAGAATTTTCCAACTAAGCTGAAGTTTTCACAGTCCATTGCAACCTAGATAGTGAATCAGTGAATTTGATGCTACATCTACTTACTCAAAACACATTTTTACCCTATCCTTAGCCCTGTGAATTCTCCTAAAAAGCAATGCCAGCTGCAAAAAATGTCATATTCAAGTACAGCTTCTTTCACCATGGCCTCACATACATATAGTACTCAGTGCAAAATGCTGTCTTGCAGGCACTACTTACATAGGTGAGCTGTAGATGAGCATTCAATCCTTTACATTGAATTTTGAGTCCAGTGTCCTGCTGCATTATTCAAATCTTGTACAAAACACCTCAGTTTAGCAATAAAAGCCTGCTCATTGCCCTGGAGAACAAAGTAAAATTCAAATTAGAGCACAGACTTGGTAGAAGAACATATTTTCATTGTTAGTTGTGCATTATCTTATTTTCAGGGAGTTTCAATCCATAACTAGCTTTTTTCTTTTCTTAATTTTTGGTTATGCTGAATAGTTCTTGTAATAGCTGATACAGAAAAGAGCTGGTAATAACTCAAAAACTTTCAAAAAGGGGGAAATGCTTTCGTTTTAAGACTAACAATTTTGGATCATGCAGCATTTTAGCATTTGCTTTTCTCCCCAGTCTTTGCTCTGAAGAAAATACCAGTGAACACTGAGTATTTTAAAGATACTTTTAAAAAGAAGAAAAATAAGTAACAGGAGAGATTTGATAGTCTCCAGAGCCATAGGAAAAAAAAATAAAAAAAAAAAAATGAATTAATGGTTGCATCCCTTCAGTGGCAGGAAAAATAGAATTATTTTAAACATAGGTGGTTTGCGTTTTATTTAAAAAAATACTTTATGTCTCTATAATTAAACTGCTTCAAAGACTCGTTGCAGGAAAGCACTCCTGCTGGAAGCTCCTTGATCCCTCTCCCATAACAAGTCAGCAGTGACCTTAACCCACGAGGTCCCCTGCAGATGGCTGCCCTTTGGGACCAATCCATCACCTTCTACCTGGGCAAAACTCCTCCAGCCTTCCAATGGACACTGCTTTAGCTGCATAAGCACTTCAGGCCCGGGACGTGAGTTCCAACACAGCGTTTCACACACAACAGTATCTACTCATCCATCCACAGGTTTCCAGTCTGTCTTTCACTATAATATCCAGCCAGCAAGTCCAAGATCAGTAAATGTGTTTATTTGCCACTCCATTTTGCTATTATCGTCCCAGGAAATATTTACTTTAGTTCCACTAACCAAATGTTGAGAATGCCGAAAGTAAAAATTGCTGATAAAAACAAACAATCCACATAGGTAAAGTTTTGCTTAGTCACCCAGAGGGTCAGTGCTGGGTCCAGCCCTGTTTAACACCTTCATTAAGGATCTGGAGGATGGGGTAGAGGGCACCCTCAGCGAATCTGCAGACAGCAAACAGGGGCAGTGGCTGCCCCACCAGAGGCCGTGCTGCCATCTGGAGCGGCCTTGACAGGCTGGAGAGCTGGGCTGACAGGAACCGCATGGACTTCAACAAGGAGAAGTGCGGTGTCCTGCACCAGGGGAGGAACAACCCCAGGCACCACGCTGGGGCCCACCCAGCTGGGAAGTAGCTCTGCAGAAGAGGAGTTGAGGGCCTGGCGGACACCAAGTTGAACATGAGCCAGCAACGTGCCCTTGCCGCTAAGAAGGCTAATGGCATTTTTGGCTGCGTTAGGCAAAGTATTGCCAGCAGGTCATAAGAGGTGATCCTTCCCATCTACTCAGCGTTCATGAGGCTGTATCTGGAGTACTGTGTCCAGTTCTGGGCCACCCAGTGCAACAGAGACAAACACACCGAAAAGAGCCCTGCAGAGGGCTACCAAGATGCTCAAGAGACTGAAGCACCACTCCTGTGAGGAGAGGCTGAGAGGGTTGGGACTGGAGAAGGTGAGGCTCAGGGAGGGTCTCATCAATGTGTACAAATACCTGAAGGGAGGGTGGCAAAGAAGAGGGACCCAGGCTCTTTTCAGTGGTGCCAGGACATGAGACAGTGGGCACAAACGGGAACACAAGGGATCCTGTCTGAACACCAGGAAGTACTTTGTTACTGCCTGGGTGCTGGAGCACTGGCACAGGCTGCCCAGAGAGGCTGTGGAGTCTCCTCCTTGGAGATCCCCCAAAGCCACCTGGACGTGGTCCTGTGCGCCCTGCTCTGGGTGGCCCTGCCTGAGCAGGGGGCTGGACCAGGTGGCCTCCAGAGGTCCCTGCCAGCCTCAGCCGTTCTGTCATTCTGTAACCTACAGCAAGGGTTTCTGACTTCGGGGAAGATTTGGTCCCACGAGAAGTCCATGAGATTGCTTGTATTAATGGTGCTTTTAGAGTTGTGGGAATTACAGCCCAAAATGACTTGTTTAGCTTTATTCTGCAAGGCCAAGTGACGTAAATGGGAATGTTACTGTGATTCAGAGCTGCAAAGCGAGAGCTGGAATCTGTAAAAAAGCACTACAAACTACAAACTCTTTCTGTAATGGCCGTCTGTTGTGCTCATTCAGTGTTGGACTGCCAAGGAGTTCACTGCAGGTGTCCGTACAGCTCAGTGCTGCCATTGATACGATGATGAATGTCAGTTCATTGGTATTTTCAGCCCCTCATCTTGCTGCCTCCCTTTTGTTCCCAACACTGTTTGAGCCATGAACTTTGCATTTCTATTTTCATGAATACACTAAACATATAAAAGATTGAAAATAGCCTGAGAGTTTTTAAAGCTCAAATATAACCAAGATTTGGGCTAAGAAATATCCCAAGTTTATAGGTGCAGAGTAACTGTGGGGGATGGGGTAAAATTGCACAATGTTCTGCATTTCTTTCAATTATTGTTAAATGAATTACATTTCTAAAAAGAGTGACCATGCATACTCATATTTGCAGTATGCATTATAATTAGAAAATCTCTAATATTTGTGATTAATTTCTTGATGATCAGAACAATTGACAAATGGAGCAGGGGGACTGTAATAAAAATCCGGATGCGGTTCTCCTTGTGACTACGAAAGCAGGGTCTAAGGAAAAGATCTGGAGACACCTGAGAGGTGTAGCACCTCCCTGTCCTGTGAACCCCTTCAACTGAGAAATGTCATGCGCTTTGTAGTGTCAGGCATACAGTAACACAAGAAAGAAAATGAATCCTCAAATAAGTGATGGATGACTACGGATTCTCAAAGTGCTTGTGTGCCTACTTACAGGTAAAATAACAGTGCCAGGGATGCTGATGTTTTTGAAATAGGTAATCGTAGACACCACACAAAAGTATTTAGGGTTAAATCCCTGTAAAATCTATCCCTTGCTTTCAAGTAATTTCTACAAAATGTTTTTAGCTATGGACATAGGTTTCATTCTAGTGAGATGGAACAGAGCTCGCAGTGTGACCATATTGTAGCAAATTTGCCCTAGTGTTAGTCTTTATGCTGACACTTTGATAAACTAGAACTCTGTCTCTGATGAGAAATGGTATGATAATCATCTCTGGCAAACATTCACAAATTGAAAAATAAGGACAGCATTGTAACATTATTTCCCACCACTAGAAACAGTTCCTACTAGAGACATTTGGGCAGTATGTTGCTCCTGGCTCACTCTCCCCCTTGCACACTCTTTCTCCCCGGCCTCCATTTCTGCTTCTCAGACACACTTTTAATTTCGGGAATCAGAAACGTAATGAGATCCAACCCATAATTTAAGGTTAATTTAGCATTAAGTTAAAACAGAAGGTCTGAAACATATGGCATACCTCCTTCTTTAGCAAAAAATCAGGAATAAAGAGCTGGCAAATCAGACTCTATAATCATAATGGACCAGAAATGCTGAGCATGATCAAATCAAAGCTTAGTTTAAATATGTGTAAGTTAATTTCATCAGTGATCCATTTGATTTATTTTGTTTGATTTCTCTCTTAAAATGACAATCCTTGTCAAATCACCTTCATTTACTTTGTTAACCTAGGGTTTGGTAGGATGTTAGGCCTGACCAAACACAGAACACAAGACTGTATCTAAAGTATTTTTTGGTTCATCATGGGTGTTTTATTTTAAAAAGACTTGCAAATCCCTGAGCAGTCCTCTCCTTGATTCGTGGTGCAATCAAGCTTCCCAGGTTGCTTACACCTCTTAGGACTTTGCTAATTACTGCAAATGATGATGGTGACAGGCACACACCTTCCTCTCTAGTGAGGCATACAGCTCACATACTCCGCCGCTGGCTGCTTCAAGCATTTCCCCCCCCGGGCCCCCCCCCCCCAAAAAAAAAAAAAAAAAGAAAAGAAAAAGCTAAAATACAAGCAGAATATACCTTCTGGTGACCCTAATGGTTAATTATTACTGTTAGAGCAATCAGAAGCCACTGGTCACTGTTAGATAGTGGCTGAATGATAGTGCTTGCTCCTTCCACAGACACACCTTGTAGAAGATGAGAATAAAACACCTGTACAGGTGACATAAGAACCAGTGGGACAGTGTCATGGCTTAGATTTTGAGTTTAGAAGAATTTCTAATTCAATATATTCATTAATTAGTACTGATAGATGCAATACATCAAAACCATGGAAAATGGCTACAGAGTAAAATTTCTGAACTCAAACATTGCTCTGGGAGCCCATGTTCTATTTTGAAAATGGGCATTTTTAAACATTGAAAATATTTCCTTAAAATGTTTTTATAACTGAAGATGCACATAGGCACCTACTACTGAGCCTTTAAATACCTACACCTGCGTTTTAAGTATCCCACTAGGGTCCAGATTTCTCACAGCACCTCAATTATGTTGTTTCTAACAGAGGTCAAAAAAAAAAAAGTATAAATTGAGGTCCATCTCTCTGGAGAAGTAGAGGCCTCCCATAGTCAGTCTGTACAATTATACAGTATTAGATAAGGAATCCTGGAACAGGCAAATGTCTTTTAAAGTCTGTAATGAAAATGCAAGCTAGATCTATCAAATATTGACTTTCAACTGGAAGATCTACTGTAACGAACTTCACTTAGGCTGATATTTCATCTAAATAACTTTTAATCATCCACCATTAGAACAGTAAGAGACATTAGCAAATCAAATCTCTTCTGTAATTTGAAATTGCATTGCCCCAGATCTTACTTGACAGAAAAAAAAGGGGGGGTGTGCTGTAGCCCATTTTAATGCAATTCAAAAGAAACTGAGCATCAGGATCTAAGCTACTCATCTGTTAATTTTGGTGGAAAAAAAAAATTAAAAAAATTGCTTTCTTCTGCTGAATCATCATTTTGGAGTAAGTACAGGATTCCCACCCCTGGTGGCACAGGCTATCAGGAGGAACTGTGATGCTTCCAAAAGAGACAAATAGGAAGAAAAGAGCTGGCTGTTACGAATTTTGTGCATGCCTACTCCTACACCTCCTAGCAGGGTTGGAGGGTTGGGTTCTGATTTCGGTGACGGTTCAGATAGCCCAAAGTAACGCCACTGATGGGCATGGCAAGGTACTCTGGAGAAAGTAACTGCAAAAAGATGAGTATCAGGCCCACAGTGCATCTCCTTGCTGGCTGAAGGAAAGGGAAATAAATGTTCACATGGAGCTAAGAGAGAGAAATGGGAATGCACATGTTGGAATTGCCTTTTTTTTACAGCTGAAATGACTTCCTGCTTCCCTCTGAAATTGAGAAGGACAGATACAGCAATGGAAGTGGAATAGAAAGGAAAACCTTTAAAGTGTTTTCTATTTTATCTTTAATTGAACTGTGAAGTCTATTTTCTACTCTTCATTATCTATATATTTCACTAAAACAAGACTAGTGAATAATTTTAAGAATAAATGTACAAAATTATAAAATTTGATTGCTCACCAGCTTCCATTATCATTTTAAATGCTTTTTATTGTTATTATTTCTGAATAAATGCAAAGACTACATTATTTGCTCGTAATTTTCTCTAAGTGTGTAGAAAGCTAACTGGAGTACTTTTATTTTTTTAAAAAAGTCAACAGGCCGACTGTACCAAGTAGCAAAAGACACAAATTTAAAACAAGTAGAACAAGTGTGTTGTATTGGTTATCATTTGCCTACATGCTGATATGTCATCCAGTCATCACATAATGAAACAAGACTGAAAATGCTGCAGTTTATGAAAAGAGCTATGGAGAGTACTGTTCCCCCCTAATATTTATAGTTCAAAACCACTTTTCTTCAAGGGTATTGGCTAACAAATCCTCTCTACAAATCTTCTCTTATTGGTAATACTATCCACATCTGAAATTTTGATTTTATCTCTCCTTTCCATTTTTGGATAGCACTATGCGCTCTGAAAATAATTTTCTGTGAGGGGCAATGTGAAAATTATAAACAATTTATGTCCACATGTTAAAGTAGAAGCAGAATCTTCCCAGCCTCATGCAGTAGCACAAATGAATTGTCCTTGGGTTTCTAACTCTGCAGAGATATAGGTTATTAAAAGATTATCAGCTTTGAGGTTCCGAGAATAAACCGTAACAAAAACGTTTATATCATTTTTATGGTTGCCAAAGATCTCTCAACAGTCTACATATTTACCTAAGTCTAATAACCTCAAATTTAATCTTAAACCATTTCTTCATTTGTCTTTACATTCCACCGAGTAGAACTGAGGTTAGTGGAATAATTTTTCCATATTCTGAGTCCTCCACTTTCACGACAGGGAACAACTCTACCTCGCAGTGCATCAGCTCAAGGAAAGCTGCATGCACCACTTCAGGGCCATGCATTGCAGCGGAGCAGACATCCTTCGGTGTCACTCCTGCTAATAAGTTGGCCTGGGAGAGACTGAAAAAATACAAGGAGCGCAACAACTTTTCGGTAGCGTGTGCCCGAAGCTTTCCCCGAGTAATTTGTCACTTCTGAAAAAAAACCACGCCCCTTAATTCCCTGAGCTAAACCAATGCTAAGAGCTGCACTGTGCTGTTCGGAGGTGGTCTCAGATGGTTGCTGTTGGATGTGGGTGGCTTACCCTCGGGAGGGTCGGAGCTGGGTATCAGAACTACACCTTCTAAATGCATCTACGTGTGCTGCAGGAATAGTGGTGGCACCAGTCTCTGTCGAAGCAAGCAGGATCTTCCTGAGCAGGCATCTGACAGAGAGCATTTAGGCACGGAGCCTGAGCAGTGGGTGGGAGAAGGGAACTAACTGGAAGTGTCAGTTCAAGCAGTGACCATGCACAGGCACGGCTTTGATCTTTAAGCCTTACTCCAAAATGACACATCCAGTGGAGAGCCTGTATATGAGTTTTCTGTAAATTTTACAGAGGCCTAAATTCAGAGAGATTCCTTCCTATGCTTTCCAAAGACCCATGGACCCTGTTATAAGAGCACATGTGTTTGATGAGGGAATGAGCTGGATCTCCCCTTTGTTAATTTCCAGGAGCCAGCAGAAGGAAAGGTGCTGCATCAGTTACTTTTATATAGGTAAGCAATCATCATTTCGGTATCACACTAATGTCCTATTAACTGCCATTGCATTTTAAAAATGTGAAAGAATCAGAATGGTTAAAGCATGCTTTCAATTCCTATTGAAATTTGACTTAATCCTGGTTAAATTAACTTAATCTTATTTAAGTGCTGTGATGTAAAAGCCACAAAATGAGGCCGCCAAATACATTCTTATATCCTAGAAATTATTTGGAGCAAAATTATTATAATCCGTATTCCTTTTATCATCACGCTAGCTGTTCATTATTTCTCTGCTCAAAAAGATTTTAATACAATGTATGGAAGGGGCCCTTCACTTCTGCTGGAATCATATTTACTAAATCCACAAGCTATTTTCTCAAATTTAATTTCATAGGTTCTATTTTTTCTCCCGGTTTCAGAGTGCTATTTCTACATGTACTGTACATTGACATAAAACAGCAAAATACCAACTGACAGGCACTGTAGGATTGCAGTAATTATTTTAAAATAAGGCTGATTTGTTCTACTGCTTCTTTCCCTGAGGCCAATAACTGGAGGCAAGTTATGCTGCAATGCAACAAGCCAGAGGAAAAACACCTGTTGCGTATGATTATCCTCTATTAAAATGTAATGAATAATTCAACATGAACGTTTTAAAAAGCAGTATTGTCATTGTGCCTTTCAGTTCTTAAAAAGTGTCTGTAGCTGAAGAAAGAGAGGGTCAGGTTAGCCCAAAATATTGGCTTCATTAACCTGAGTTCCACCACTTTTCTACATTACATTACACACACAGATTTAAGTGAGCTGAAAAAACGCAACTGAGCAAGAATGTCTGCAATGGTCATTCAAAATAAGCAATTCCAAAGTTGAGGCAGGGTAACTAAGGTGAATTTTATGGTGATATCACTTGCGTTTCATCAGAATACTTTCCCGTTTCACTGAAGTCAACAGGTAAATTGCTACTGGATGCAGTGGAAACTAGACAGATGTCACCTCTCAAGTCAATAGTTCAGGATATTTTGAGAACTACTTTATTGCTGAAATTTCATGAAAGACAGGTAAGTTTTCTGCACTGGCAGTTTTAAGCATGCACCTCACTGAGATTATGCATTTTGAGCTTTTTGTAAAGGTCTCAAATATTCCAAGTGACCAACAGACAATGCTGAGTATCCTCCCTTACTTTCCCCAGGAATGCCAGCAGCTTGCAGCATTGGGCTCTCATCGAACAAGAGGCAATTTCTCTGTACAAAGAGATACAAAGCTAGTATTTATTATCACCCAGCTGTAATAATCACAGAAATCAAGGTTATCTACTGCAGAATAGATGCACTAGACAGGATTAACTTCAGATTTAATTATTTCCAAATCATGATCAGAGGGTCTCAGACCCTGAGCTTTTTGTGTTTAAAGGCAAACATGAAGACAGAAAATCGATGGAACTCTTAAAAGACCTAACTATAAACAAGAAACAAATGTTATCTCAATTACACTGGAAAAGTTGCAGTGTTCAAAAAGACTAAAAGGGATAGTTTCAAAGGTCCAGGGAGTATTTTCCTATGACTTAATTCTTTCAAGGTATAGACATTGCATATTTTCAGCGTCAAGGAAGGATCTTCTGAAAGAGAGGTAGAGGAGCTCTATTCATTATTAGTAGTGACCAAAATAATAAATCTACATGTACACTAGCAAAGCCATCCGGAGTCTGCCATGGTTAAATTTTAACAAGCATGATCCTGAAATTCAGATTGGGTTGCTGTACATTCAAATTACCAAAACTTCCACTTCTAAAAGCTCATTCACTCAGAATATGACCTACAGGGCCAAGTTATATATATATTTTCTATAGCTTTATACATCTACTGGAAAGACAACCAATAGTACACATGATTCACAAAAGCAAGTAATGCCTTTGTTCAGATACTGCTTACTGGCAGATCAGGCAATGAATGCAGTAGTATTTTCGGTATTTTTATAATATCAAACCAATCACTAAATCTATAGCTTCAGAGGGTTTCGTGATCCTGGCTAGACCTATATGAAAATGTTTGTATTCAGAGGAAGCAGACACACTGAGAGTGCTATTTTTGGTTCCCATCTTTTGCAGCAGAAAAAAAAAAAAAAAAAAAAAAAGAAACAAAGATTCTAAGGAATTCATTTATTTTTGTAAATCGACATTTCTTCTCAATGCTGTACCAGAAAACTTTCTGGCTTTAAGATTAGGTAGAAATGATGTTATCAAAATTCTCACCACAGACCAGTAAGGAAGCTTCTCTCCCCACAACTTCTTCACACTTTTCCCACAAAAGCCTCACAGCCACTTAATTTGCAGGCTGTCTCACAGTACTCCTAAAGCATTGCAGCAGGCCTTGCAAGAAGTAACTATAAGCCAACTACAGGTAACATCTCTGGAAAAAGGCAGTTCTGCTATTTTCAAGTTTAAGACTTGGAAAGTTTTCACAAATTCTGATTGGGCTGAGGAGAAAGATTGTAGAGGGTCTCTATTTTCATTTTCACAGTTTTTTTTCTAAGCCATTTTGTGCAATATTTTTTGTTCATGGAAGTTGTTACCATGGTTCCTTCAGCAACAATTTTCATGTTGGCTGCCTTCTCTCAACCTGAGAAATACATATCAAGTCAGAACAAAAGCAAGTTGAATGAAACTTCCCTAGTTCAGGAACAGAAGAGCTTTCTTAACTACATGTTGAAGCTATATTATCATGTTAAGAAGACTCCTTATTTTTCATAGACAATTCTTTTTGGGTTAGGCAACATCTACAGTTCCACAACTGAATTCACACAATTGCAGAACTACTTCTTATTTGTTCTAAGACCTAATTTTACCAGGTTCCTCTTTTTACTGTGAGACAGCCTCATTAATTATTTCCCATTTTCTTTTTCTACATCATTCATGATACTACGAACTTCTATCACCCTTGAAGTTGTCCCACTCTAGCCTCACATGGAAGTTTTGCTACACATCTGATTGTTTTTGTTGTCCTGTTCTGTTCTTCTTTCCATATTCTTCTCTATTAATTTAGAGAGGGAATCATCAAACTGAATGCATAGTCAAGTTGTGGGGACGCTGCAGGTCTACAAAGTGCTACAATCATCTCTTTTGTTTTGCAATAAACCCCTTTTCTAAAATTAATTAAATTCTCTTTGCATTGTTGTGATGTTTTCACAAAGAACCCTACAAAGATTTCGAAGTATTTTCCCATGTCACTGCAGTTGTATCCTATAGATGTCTCAGCAGTCCATTTTGGCATCTAGCAGCCAAGTCCTCATCATCCTCACACTGTCTGCATTTCTGGTGAACAAAACCTATTTAAAATTATCTTGATTCCCAGATGCAATGCCACCCCCTGTAGCGACCTTCTCGATGCCTGACAAATTGGTTTCACTGCATGAGTTCATAGGAAAAGCCACATAATTACATGTTGAAATATCAGTAAGCCAGCTTTTTCCATGCTGTAGGTGTGTTTGAGCGTTCACCCAGAGCTTCTAGGTCCATTCTCCACCAGGCTGCTGAGCTGAAGATGCTAGTCCTTTGAATGATTATGTACAGGAAATAATTACTAGCTAAATAATTGTAACTTCTATGTGTTAAACTGTAAGACACATTTCCATAAGTTTATTAATACAAATATTATACGTAGGATCTTAATGCATTTGAACTGCTTATTTGTTGAAAGGATAGTGGGTTTCAACCGTTGCCTGGTTCACAATTTCCATGACATACAGATGAGATTGTCACTTTTCTAGTACTACTACTTGCCATAGAGCTTAACTGGCAGACTATTGCTTCAACCTATAAACACATTCTGTGTTTCTTGTGTTGGTTATTGCATCTTTTCATTAATAAACAATAAATAATAATAAAAAAATGTCAGCACTTCTGACAATAACACCATATACTAAAAATCAGTTTGCTTTGAATCAATTTCTTTGGCAAAAATGTTTTTGGATAATATAGTGTTTTACATTAAACATTAAAAGCTATGTGTGGAAGCAGAATTTACCTCACTACCATCTATGAGGTTTATTTTTGCTTCCTAGTCACAGAGATCTGCCACCTCCTAGGTTCTTTCTCCTTAGTTCAGTGAAATCGCTAATCATTTTCCTACTCCTCCCGAATTCTTCCTTTTTCCCCATTCAGAATATGCCACGCATTGAGAACACTGTTTGATTTTCTCAAGTAATGAAAAGAAAGGGACCAAGTCTGGATCTCTAAGGGTACCTCAATGCCCTAGTCACTCTGCTACTATAGAGGAGAAGAGACGTACTTCATCTTGTGATTTAAAAGAAAGTGGTGACTATCACTAATTTATTTTTAGAGAGGTCAGAAACACCAAAATGCATTCCAGAAATACCTACAGACTCAAGACCCTCAGAAGACAAGCATCTACTCTCTAGTTTGTGATTTTGATAAGATAACAGGCACAGAGCTGAGAGAGGCTGAAGCTCATGCAAAAAAATGCCCGGTAAGCCTTAAATGAAAGATAAGAATTCTGGTATCTTTAGGATCAGTTGGCAATCGAGGTGGAGGGTTGCAGCATTAAAATGTTGGAACTATGCATCTAAATTTCACCTAAGTTCCACCTAAGGTACCCAAGGAAGAAAATCAATACTTGAAGTCCAAATGTGTCTGGAAATAGAGTTAATCCATTACATACACACTGTGTCATACTGAAACAATATAAGAATTCTTCTCTTACTTTGGAGAACTCACAGCTGCAATATTTCAACTCTACTTTGCAGGCTTTTATCACAGTTTTAATGAAGTATAGTTGGTTTTGAAGTAAAGTCTGTCAGTTTTCATGAAAGGAATTAGATTCTTGTCTTGCACTGCCTGATCAGCTTTAAAATCGAGTTTAGTTCTCATTATCCTCTGAACAATATATTTTAAAGAAATTAATTGTAGTGATACATTTTAACTTGATGTGACGACAGGCTCATTATCAAGAGTAGTATTATGCCAGCAGGCAAAGATGGATTAGCTAAAAAAAAGGGCTCATGGGAAGGAAGTTTAAAAGATTAGACTGTCTCCTGGGCAAAGGTCTTTTTACCTAAGTCAGGAACCTCTGAGAATGCTCTACATTCTGTTGCACTTCTGATACAAAAGACACCTTTCATTTCTACAAAAGAGATTATAAATACCACAAGAATGTTTTCTTGGACCATTATTTACCAGCTGGAGGTAAGCAAAGATCCAAGCAGAAGGCAAGCCAGTATGTAACTGCCTGCTTTATGTGGCCCTGGTAGTCTAGCAAATGCCATACTCCCAGAGTCAGAAGAAGAGGTCATTATTTCCCTTTAAAATGTCAAATTTTGGTGAGAGACAGGTAAGACATTAAGAAAAAAGGAAGACAAAATAGTCTGACTTTTATTGCCTCTGGTTAGATCTCTAACACCTCCAATTTTTCAACAGTCTAAAGAGATCTCCTCCTCCAGTCTTCAGTCTACTGAACTCCTAACTAATCAATATGCACCGAGTCCTGTACTGCTGTATTTGGCGACAGTATCAGCTCTAGAATTAGTGTCCTTCTTCCTGCCCACGGTGATCTGTAGCAAAGCTCTCAAGTGGGACTTCTGCAGTGGAGGTGATTCCCTGCTGCTCTAATCTCATACCTCAGCAGAAGCATGCCTGCCTTTTCTGCACCCATCAGTCCTGGGCATCAGCTGAAGCAAGAGAGAGCCACCCAAAGACCTGAAATGGTCATTCCTTACCAAGAAAGACCATATTACCCACTGTCACCAGTGTCTGTGAGCAAAAATAGTCACGCATTACATGTTTCCTCCACCCTCAGCCAATCTTCATCCTAGCTCTCACAATCAAATTGAAGGCCGTGATCAGGCGCATTCATGGCCAGTGAGGGAAAAATTGACACCTCGTAGTGCTGTGCAGCCATCCCTGCAATCACGAGTAGCAGTGCTTCTCGAGAGGGAAGTAGGGACATAATTGAATAAGAAAATGCAGCATTTGGTTTAAACAATCGTAACTGAGGAAGAGTTAGTGATGCAGCCTGGTGGCTTGCCTAAATTGGAAATAGAGAGGGCTTGAGAAAATCTGTCTCAGGCAGTTTTTGGTAGAGAGAAAAGGGCACGGCAATATTTTTGAAAGGCAAAAGGGCAGGCAAGGCTAAGAACTAAATCTTACTAACAGAAATTGTAAAATTCCAATAAAAATAACGCCTTGGAGAAGACAGGAAACAAGAGGCAATAATTTAAATTTCTAAAAATATTGAAAATTTATACTTTCTTACAGGAAAAAAAAAAAGAAACAAGAAAAAGAAGTAAGTCACAAATCACAAGAAAGACCTTTCCGGAAAGAATCTAGAGAATCAAAAATGTCTTACAAGACAGAGACATGAAATGTCTCCTCTAAAGAAGATTTATAATACAGGGGAAACTCCCAGTGGGAGACCACCTCTGTGATTAAAAACAGAAAAACGACTATCAACAAATTCCATTAGTTACCAAATGTTTTTCATTACTTCCGCAGTGGAGGCTTCTGCCTTGAACTATGAAAAATGCTTTGACAAATAGCTTCCAAAAGCCCAGCTTGACGAAGCTACGAAGTTGTTTCATTCATAAGCAGAGCCTGCAAATCACTGGCAGAAAGTCGGCTTCCCAGCTGCAAGACAAAACACCCCAAAATAGTGCACTCAATTAGGTAGGGTTTTTGAAGGAGTGGTTGCTGCCTAGCAAAAATAAGGAAACTGATTACCGTAATATATCAGGCAAAGCACACTGAAGAGCCAGCTGCAGATTTTGTAATAGAAATAAGCGACACATTTGAAAGGGTTTCTCTTTGAGATTAGAAATCACTGAAATATTTTATTGACTGCGGAGGTTAAATTTCTCCACAACCTCCCTGGGCACCAGCAACCTCTTCAGAAAATTTTATCAGCAACCTACAAAGCAGAGGTTTCTCAAGTTTCTGCCTCTCCTTCTTTCTCCTACACTCCTCTTTCATTTTTTTCCTACATACAAAGAGGAAAAAGGGATCAACACATGGATTCAGAGATAGTGCCCAACCTTCACGTAAATGGCTCGTATTAACTTTGAAAACAAACAGTTTTATGAAGGTTTAGATATTCTGAATGAACAACTTTTCCTATCAGTACCAATAATAGAAACTTTGTTTTTAAATGAAAATGGTGAGAGTTGATCTGCAATTTAAGTGGAGCGATTGAGGCCTCACATTCAAACGGAAGCACGTCATGAGTGAGAAAAATGCACAAAAACACTCCCCCTCCTTATCAAATCCTACACAGAAGGTTTCTAACTAGTGAAGTTTATTTGCCCTGTGGTGTTTTTTTTCTTTTTTTTCTGAAGATGTTTCAGAAAGAGTGATAGAACTTGCTATCATTCTCACAGATATTTAAATAAAAATAATACAAACCCAAATCCTTGTGTTGTACAGTTTCCCTTTAATATTCTGCCATTTATTTAAACAGAGAGGTTGATGGTCCACTACATTTTTCTGAAACTATTCCACAGACTATCTGTGAATTCAGGCAGAAAATATCCTGAACACACAGTGACAAGATGTGGAATATTTATTCTACATGAATATGCAAGGAAAACTTCTAAATCTGTGGTTTGAATTTTCTCCAATTTTGCTTCTAGACACCAATTTTCACTTTTTTAGTAAAAATTTTGAGAATACAAAATAAATAAATAAATAAGCAAACTGAATTCCATAAATACAGCGTGACTTTCTTAAGAATCCTTTTTTTCTTCTGATTTTCACTGAAGGGTCATGTGTGGACAAACGGTGCATTGGAACAAGGATGGGGTTTGTTCTGTGACCTTGAGGGAACTTTCCCTAGCTTGCTTTGCTATGCTTCAGCTTCCTGATACCTAAGAGCACATCCCTGAAGTGCCTCTCAACTATGAGTCAATAACAATTTTTCTCAGCTACCAGCAGCCACTCTAACAGCTAGCATCTCTGCCAGGTATGTAGAGAAACGTTGCTAATATTTGTTACCAGCTAGGAGGGATGCAAAAGGAAATTAGCTCGTCAGAGTCAGGGTTGATACTATAATGAGAGATAATGCTAGGGTACCAAAGTGGAGAGGAAAGCCCACCCAAGAAATAGCCATCTATTGTTTCCTCTTGGATCAGGAACAAGTGATGTAACTTTTCCATCACAAAGAAATGAAGATATTTAAGAGCAAACTCAGCCAAGTATTCAGATGGTAGAAAAAGAAGCAGCCAAAACAGAGGCTATTGCCTGGGAACAAGTGACAAAATGAGGTCTAGTCCAAGCCAGTCTCCCTTTGACCAAGAACTATTTAGAAGAGATCCTGTGTACATAAAGAGAAACTTGTGGCTCTGGAAAGAGACAAATTGTAAGTGACATTAGCTTTTCAAGCATAAGGATTGAGAAAAATGCCACTAATAATTCAGAGTCCAGCCATTCCCTGATACAATAACCAACAGATATTTTCATCAAATAGTTATTAGAAAAATAAAAATAGGCAATTCTATTTTAAGCTTGGTTGTGCTAGTAGTGGGAACATTTATAAAAGAATGGGTTGTAGGAAATAACCTTGAATTAAATGATCTGAAGCTGATGCCATTTAAATGGAATGGAAGAACAAACAAAAAGCATAGGCTGTAACTCAACAGACTGTAACAAGCTTAGGCAATAGCTGGAGATGAAGGAAAGCAGCCTGGAGCTCAGGGCAGGCTGCAAAACCCACCTAAGGAGTCGAATAAGGTAGCCTGGGCAAACCAAACTCCTACAGTCACAGCAGCCCATGAATAACCTAATTCAAAGCTGTCATGGACGTGTCAGCTACACTACTGTTACTGCGAGAGCTGCAGCACACATAACATCGAAAGTTGCTGACTTAATATGAGGAACTTTAAGGAAGTAAGGGGACCAGTTAAGTCAGCCAGGCAAAAAGCTCAAAGCCGTGTTTCTTCAGGAAGGCTGCAATGTCATTATGTTGAATTGATACACTAAAGCAGAAAATGGTAGGAAAAGACTCAGAAACATTACTGAAAGGAGGCGCAAGGAGGTGTAAGAATAGAATCAACACTATCAATAGTAAAGAGGGGTTGGACCTTTCAGAGGAAATGAAACAATGTCCTTTAGTCTATACAACTGAAAAACAGGGAGAAATAAAGCTAGTTTCATTATTAAGGAAGGCATTGGTAGTTATTCAAGAGTACACAGATACTTACCAAAAATTAAAGAGGGATGGGTTGGAAAAAGGGTATGAAAATAAAGCTTTTTGAACTTGTCTTGAAGTTGAAACAAATCTCCAGGTATGAAGGGCTAGGTCATCTCCTTGCCTGAATTTGAAAAGGAGGGGCAGAGAAAATTGTAGGCCTGATAGCAATTATTGGTAATAAACTTATCAAATGGAATGGTACCAAGTAACATGAAAATCATATGGGTCATAGCTACGTGTGAAGTAGCAGGGAAGGGAAAAGAAGAGTAGTCAGGGCCACTGCAGGCCCATCAGACTGATCTGAACAAAACACAGAACTTTAGAAAGAGTTTTAAAGAGGAAAAAAATCAGATCTGAAGGCACAGTGAAAATGGAATGGAAAATAACATGAGCTTACTTCACATATAAAGACTAACAAAATCTTATCTTCCTTTATTAAGATAACCAACTCTCTAGCCGCAGGAAATGCAGTACACCTACACTAACTGCAGTTCTGTCAAGCATCTGAATCGAAACCAAGTGAAAAGTGTCTGGCAAATCTAGAGAAAGTATCTTTTAATGAAACTAATACTATTGATAATGATGTGCAACAATATCATATATGCCATAGTTATAGTTAAAACAAGCACTAAGGAAAGACTGAGAGTGTAATTTCTCCGCCTGACTGCAATAAGAATTTCACTGATGTTTTTTCATGCTTTCAATATGCTTACAAATACTGCAGCAATTTCTTGTCCATTGAAATAGACACCAGAAAAGTGGAAGACCAGCTGATATTTCATGGCAACTTAGAAAATGTTTCTGAAAGCCTGAATTTTTGCTGTCTTGCAAACTGAATACCCATTGGTAACAGTAGCATTTATCACCATATTAATATGATCCTATCATGAGAGGAGAAACTAGGCTATTATGTCAACTGTAGCAGGCATGTTTGTTTTTTCCTTCCTCTTCTCATTGTTATCAGCAGGTTATTGAGGAAATAAGAATTTACTGACAAGTTACTCCAGCTGTTTATTTCCTGCCAAACATTACAGGGGAAATACTCTTTTGTCAACATTTGTTTGATGCTTTACCCAGATGAACATGATGGCACTGCCCAGCAAAGGCAGCTAACACTGGCAGAGATTTCTCCAGCGCAGAGGAAACTACGTGAGGTAGGTTTTAGCCCATCTGGTGCTACCGGGTAAGGATAACTCTAGTTGCCATCAATATTTAGTTGAACACAGTCCTATTACTCATTGAGCTCCCCTTCTTAACATCATCTATTTAATTCTTAATGCTATCTATTTAGTATTTTTGCAGGAGTAACAAAGTGAATTGGGATAGACCCATTCTATGGAAAAAAAATAAAATAAAATAAAATAAAATAAAATAAAATAAAATAAAATAAAATAAAATAAA
>CM021735.1:11483757-11595599 GCA_011075105.1 Heteronetta atricapilla
AAATAAAATAAAATAAAATAAAATAAAATAAAATAAAATAAAATAAATAAATCTCTCACCCTTGTGAATTTCTTTGTTTGACATAGCTTCCATGTGAGAACCACAAATAATGGCCGATCCACAAGTCTGGGCATCTTAACAGATTACCACACAGCAGATTAGATGTGCATCCAGCTGCTACAGAACAGCGTATCACTTTCGCACAGCTTTATCGCATCACATGATGCACTGAAATATTTGATATGGAAAATCAGTTGGGATTTTTTTTTTTTTTCTAAAGAAAGAAGAAAATAGTCACTCTGCGATGGAAGTCATTTATAAGTGTTTTGCTAAGTCTTATTTATAGTGCTTAGCTGTTACGATACTACGGATCTTGCTGAGTACATACTTTCAGAGTTACAGGTAAGTTACAACAGCATTCACAAGGGGGCCATGCGTGGTGACTTTGAGGTAATGCAGCCATTGCTTATATGCATAAACCAAATAAGCAGAAGGAATTGCAGATACTATTTTTTTTCCCCACGAAGAAAAACAGAAGAGAAAGTAACAGCATAAAGGGCTGAAAGCAGAACATCTCTAAGCCATCCCCCACATACAAAGAAATTCTTCTGAAAAACAACTTCCCATTTGAGTTAACCCCAAATTCAGAAATAACCCCCCAAAAGCAAAGAAATCAAAATAAAAAACTATGTAAGACAGAAACCCTCTAGGATATATTGTCAAAGTGACTCATGAGGTTTAAAGTCAATAGAAGTTGACGAGTGAGACTGAAATTCTGTGTAGTGCTTTAAAAATATACCCTAAGGTACCAAGTAAAGAAACCAAGAGCTAATCCCTGCATACAAATATCATCTACTGCAAACTTTACTTACAGATTTTTTTTAAAAAAAGGTCACAAGGAATAGATTTTTTTGTCTACCCTAGAGGGCACAGAACATTTGGAAAGAAGCCTGCCCTGCAGAGAGAGAGCCCAAATATGATGGTGTAGGTGAAGTTCCAGAGGTGTCCAGCTCTCCTGTTATTCCTCTGCAGTTCAGACTATCACAACCATTATGACTGGTACAGTTATCTCTAAAGCACATGCACACCTGCTGTGTATGCACTTCTGACCCCTAGATCCATGCAGAAATCCACTCCTTTCAGTTGTTCCTTTCACTTCTTTTTCCCGTCTCGTCTGCAATTTCTACAATCCTGTTGAATCAGGGGGACAGTCAGTTTAATAAAATGACCCGTGGCTGAGAATTTTCAGATCTCAGGATGCTTGATTGTTACACATATGCAAAAGATTATTGCTTTTATAGTTGCATTTTTAAGAATTTATTTTGTTATTTGTGGTACAAAGAGGGAACTGAGAGAAATTTCAAGTAATAAAAAGCCCAGGCAAATCTGCATGCTGGCGATTAACAAAACCTATTCAATTGTTTATTCTTCTGAGTCATGCTGCAGTTGGGAGGGAGGGAGAGACAGAAAGATGACCTTTCTATTTACTGAACTCAGTGCTGTTGATGCTTGATGGAATTTGTACCCTTTTAATAACAATTCTACTTTAGTACCATTTTGTCCACTTGATTTCTCACACTTGTTATTTAAGATGGACACTGGCTTGAAAACGGGACGCTTCACCTGCTTCGGTTCAGCTTTCTCATCTGAGCACAGATGATGTCATCTGACACAGGAATGTGGCTTCCAGAGGCCGTGTTTAGCACAGGCTGTGATCCCCTGCGTGATAACAGAGAGCACAGCCCAGAACAATGGCTGGCCACGTTTGCTGGGTGGGACAGAGAAGTGGGTTCCCTCTTCCCTGCTGAGAGATACTGGTTTGTTTCTCTCCAAGAATGTACTGCATGTTTACAAAATAATTGTTGCACTGTATAAATAAATAACCATATGCTCTAGACTTTTGGACAGCAACAACATAAATGGTCACTTCCTCAGTTACTTCCTACAAGCATTTTCATGTTATCGTAATCATACTGACTGCTGGCAATAATAAACTGCACCGCTGTTCAGAGCAGAAAAAAATGTCATTCTTCTCCGTAGAATTCAGACACATAACTTTAAACTTCGCTTGGTTATTTTAGCTTTAAATTATTGCTTAAGCAATGAGTCCAGCATGACGAATCTCTTGTGGGCTGCGGATGTGTTAGTTTGGTTTTGAAAGGAAACACCTGAAGAACCAGGCCAACTAAATTCCAGAGGGACAGCACTCCCCAATGGCAACATTTCCTCAAGTATCCCTCTACCTGCACTTCTTGAGAGTGAACAAGCTCTGAGAGGCTTTCCAAAGGAATATTTCCTTACAATATTTTTAGAGGTGTTTTAAAATAATTTCCCCTCATAAAGCAAAGGGATTCAATTCTTCTTTGTATCTGAATTCCACTCAGCTGAGCAGCAGATGAAGCTATTAATAAACAATAGCCGTGATTTAGGTTGATAAAGGCCCTGCTCTAACACATAGCACATGAAAGCTCTTAGGAGTGGCAAGTCAGTGAAGTGTGACAGAGTGTGCAGTTCTGCCCCATCTCCCGTCAGACGTAGGGGCATGGACCCCCACCCTCTCCACTGCATCGTACCCCAGGGGTGCCTGGCCCAGGTGCTGCCTCCACTGAGAAAACAGTTCTCTGCCAACCTCTCTGAGCCGGCTCCATCCACTTGGTCCCTCTGGGGAGCCACTAAGAGCTGGGCTGAGCAGACCTTGCACCATCGAGCACTCTCAAAGGAGTCTCGAGGACCAACCATGGCCATAAGCAGGCACCAGCCAGGGTAGATCCTTGCAGCCCAGTTCCCAGGGGATGGTCTAATTGAGGACCAGCAGATGGCAAGTAACATGAAGCAGGAGTTGCTATAGTTAATTGAGTCCAAGTGGGCATTAAGAAATGAGTACTCTTAAGACTATTTTCACATAGCTCCCTTCCAGACACGATTTTGATTGTTTTCCTCATGAGCAATGCAAAGTTTAGCACAGAAAACTCTTAAAGCTGGGCCCCAGAAATCTATTAGGTAAATCTGAATATTTTACTGCTGCTAATCCAGGGCACAAAATATCATTCCCCCCCCACAAAAGGAAAAGTATCTGTAATTTGATCCCACTATTTATACTGCATCTATTTCTCCGTTGACACAGCTAATCTGCTCTCCCTGGCATCTCCGTATCTACTCTCAATGGAAAATTCATGGCAAACACAACGAAGAAAATCAAGCGTTGTCATTTGGACAGCAAAAGCTATGCCCAGACCGACAGAGCAAAGCCACAGAGTTCAGACCTGGGTGGAAACTCTGCGAGGTTTTGGGGAAAGCAGCTTCACGGGAGCCAGGGGTTCAGCCACACTATTCTGCTGGAATACAGCAGGTGCTCTCGGCATAAATCCAAGCCGAGGATTTAACGCCTAGAAAATCTTCACAGTATATCACTGGTTAGATGGTGATTGCCACAGACATGAACTTGTAGGAAACCTGGAACTAATATAGCAAATATTGTTTGGAACTAACAGTTAGACTCCTGATAGAAAAATAATATGTATTTTAATCCCTACTTTATCTATTATTCAATTTCAAGTAATTTATCTTCCTATTCCATTGCTATTATTAGTTAAATGTTTTTCTTTCTCTTCCTTTCAAACTGAAAATTGTTTACACTGATTAATTTCTACCAGCAAGAAGTTTATATACAGGAAATATTTGAGGCCAGCTTCCACTTTTCACTTCACTGGAGTCTTCTTCCCAGCACCCAGAAAGGTGTTCAGCCTCACCATACCATTATGAATGCTGTAATTATAAATATATGTGTGTACACATGTGTATATTATATATATAGCTTTTGTTTTACATGTAAAGAAACTGAAAGCTTTAAATGACACATTTGGACTTAAGGCTAAAAGTTTAATATCTACCATGCCTGGTATGTACAAAGAGGAAGGAAAAGAAGACTTACTGTTACAGAACAATCTACAATAGATGACTCTCTGCTGATGGACATTGCACATATGTGGTGTGAGTACAGAGCTATATATATAGATATTTATATGCACACAAAATATATATTATATTAGAATATATAAATGTATTAGCATAAAGAAGTTTATGAATGCTAAATTATCTCCAGGTATTTACTTCAATATGCATGATTATAATTAGACCCTTTAAATAACATTTATGACAATTAACTGCCAAATTATACAAATTAATCTCTTTTTTTCTCCTCTGTAGGTGAGTAGCAACTTCATTTTAAGCTGTTTTACACTTAAATTACACATTTCAAACATTTTAAATGTAATTTTGTATCTATTTGTATCTATTTAATGCATTTAAGAGTAGACGGTAGTACCTCCCTTACATCTGAAATGCAAAAAAAATACAATCAAATATTATTGTGATGTTGTAATTAAAAATTGACATTAACTTCCCCACAGACTGTTCACATCTAGGAGAGAAGTTCATACAGTTGATTTGCTCTTTGCTACACAATGGTGCTCTTATTTTATCTGACATTCACTAAAAATAAATGCGTGTGAATGAAGGAATTAGGTCACCTAGTGACATTACGGGTGGCAGAAGAATATTCAAGAAAAAAAGTTTGTATCCATGCACGCTGAATAGTATAGTTTCACACAGTAAAATGACAGGATGGCCACAGTAATTGGCTCCAGTCCTGGGGCCGAGCAAGGGATGCCATGGTTACTGCAGGCAGTGCTCCATCCGGGGTGTGTGGCACCCCTGAGGCTGCGGTGGCTTTCAGCTTAATCAGGTAGGGCACCTCATCTACAGCCACGTTCCTACCACCCCCTGCTTTGGGTCTCAGCTCTTTGGTGTCACCTGCCGATGGCAGGGAAGGGGTATACAACACTTCAGCTTGCTTCCCATGCAGGGAATTGGCACCTCAGTGGAGGCTGCAAACCCCTTTGTGCTGCCCCAGGCACCGCGCGGTGCAAGGAATGTGACACTCAAACTACGAACACATGTTGAAGACAGCAGAAGCAATATACTTGTTCCTGTCATGTCACCTCTCTCCTACCTTTCAGCCAGCTGTGTGTCTGCACGGTGGTGTACGAGGCCTCTAGCTTCTCATGGGGTTTTGTTTCAGCCCGTGACAGCACGTGCCAGCTCGCGGCCTGGTGCGCCACCAGGCCTGGCTTGCAAGGGGTAGGCTTGTCAGAGCACACGGACCTGCTGGAGGTCTTTCACCTGACGATAGGATAGCCACTATATATGCAGTTAGTTGCTCGCCCATTTGAGCCGGCCTTGGTGCAATGCCTGCTTTGGAATAGGATTAGAATACAAACAAACCAAAAAACCCTACAGTTCGACAAGAAAGGAGCTAATATAAGATAACAACCGTGGAAGACAAGATGAGGTTTCTCCTTCGCGGCCATGAAGGCCATCACACTGTGGCCTTTCCAGGGGAAGGATTATAGAAAGCATACCTATAGTTCTGTAGTAGCGATAATGAATTGGCTCCGTAAATTATGGGAACTGGCACTACCTAAATTCATTTTATTAATTCTTTTACTCAGTGAGTATGACAGATAAAAAAAGAAAATCTTTACAGCTTCCTGTAAGGTCAAGATCTGCACAAATCTGTGCATGTTCTTTTTGATAGACAAAGCTAATACAGACAGTTATATTTATTTGGGGAAGTAAAGAATTCCTCATGTAAAACAAACTGTTAGCTACAGCACTGAGTACAGGCAGAGGAATACTGAAGAGCCTTGACCTTCATACCTACAATGACTGAGGTGCGTGTAAGGAGGAAGAGAGGGCCTGCTCCCTGGCTGCAATTTATTCATTTTAATCATCTTTGCCTCCTTCCTCAACTGGCCTTCTATCATGACAGGATTCGCTGTGTCTGAGAAGCATCGTTATATTTGGTTTTCATTGCCCTATGCTTCTGCCTCCAAGACATATCTCAGTGTCCTATTTTAAATACAAGCATGTCCACTATGTAAAACTCACACAAATTCTTCTGGCTGAGTGAACCAGCAGTAAAACTCAGGACTCAAACTTAGTTCCCTGTATATACACTTCATCTGCAGTATTTTGAAGAAAATCCTTCCCCATCATAGTGCTTACAGTGCTCTTACAGGCATCTCAGGATTTCTGCAATCATATTCATCAAAGCTGCTGTACACCGAGTTTGTAAGTGCAGTGGTAAAACAATATACACTAATATCTCATGTTGCTAGAGCTGCAATGTCAGACACAATTGGCTCAGCTCACAAGAAGCATTATACTGCCAAAAGACAAGCAGACTGACCCAGAAAATCTGTACAGTAATCTTTCTGTATCCATTTACACTAGATCTGAATTCGCTCCTGTGCCCATTTGATAAATGACAAGTTTTAACAGTATTATAGTGCTTGATTCACCGAGATGAGACTGATGTGCTGAAAAAAATCAAAGAGTCCAAAATCTTTCAGCTCAGTCAGGAAAAACATTAATAGTGAAAGAATATGGACAGGTCACTTCTACGAACAGTATGGGACATCACAAACTGCAGTCAGTATGCAATACTTTTCCTATGGCATAGAAGGGGCAGGGATTGTGTGACTGCTGCTTTGTGGTACCATTCCTGCCTCGTTGTGCTGTAAGATACCTCTTCTTTAGCCATTGTACTAAAATGCCTTGTGAAGAACAGTAAAGGGCAGATGCTGCCTATTTTCTATTTGTACGGTGTCAAATACCAAGGAGGATTGGATTGAACTCCAATCAACAAGGCTATTTTTTGTAGCTCTGCACCAGCCAAGTTACTGTAAGGGACCTTGGAGGCACCAAGTAAGCAAGGCAAGCAAAAGCTGCACACACATGTCCGCATAACTAGATCTACCTGGTATGCAAAGGTGCAGAAGCCTTCTCATTCCATGGTTTTCCAGGTCCTTTTTCACTGCAAACAATAAATTTCATTAATGCAGCCACAGAAGCACCAGGGCCCATGCAGGGGGGAGAGGACAGGGTCTCACCAGCCTCAGTCCATAGTCTGAGCTGTCCTGGATGCCCATATTCAGCATCTTCAGCTTCCTAACACTTCGCACAGCAAAGTCAAGTCATAATCCATCTCAAAGAAAATTTTCTCTTTTGTTGAAATACATAATTCACCTGATAACTGATCACTGCTCATATACAGTAATTACTCTGAGACTGGTTTGGAAAAAGCAAACATTTATGGGCTAATTGCCAAATGAAGTTTGCATGAAATCTCTACTACCACAAAACACACTCAACGCAGAGTCGACTTATTCATGAAGGAGAGCTTCGTTTCTTTGGCCACAGCAATCTAAGCATGGTTCTAGGTCAGCTTTATTTGTGCCTCAGCTCTATGCATGGTGATCTTTTCATGGGACAACAGCTGCCATGCTGACACATGCAGCACCCTAACACCGAAATGACTATCTATCCTGCTAAAATGCTCTACTGGCTCCGATTTCCCGTGGATTGCACATTGAGATTTTGATGACACAAGTTTTCATTGTGATCCTGATGCACTGTGTTCAGTGTTCTGTTTTGTTTTACAGAGGTGAAATCTCAAGCAGAAATACTACTCCGAACCTCAGAGAAATAACAGCAGATAAAGATCTGTATTGAGATGTTGTGTTTGACACAGCTGAAGGCTGGAAAAATACAGTTTTAGAACAGCCTTGGGGAAGATGTGTTCAACTCTTCCATCAGCATACTATCTAACTCTAGTGAAGACTACTGTTACTAATATATAGCATTTTTAACAACAAATCCTGCTCTCAGGCATATCAACTACTGCCTGCATCATTTCGTTTTAATCTTAGTGACCCAAACAGTTTCCAAAATGAAGAGAAAACTGAACACGCTGTTTTTGCTTAATGCTGGTGAACATTTTCTTACGCAGCTGCTAAAACAAAATATCATCCTTGTGCACCAAGATAAAGTTTCTGGATCTAACACCACTTCAGATATAAATGCCTTAATTATTAGTGTATTTGGTAGTCAGTGGAGAGAGGAGAACATCAGAGCAACAGAAGAGACAGAGTTCACAAGCCTTAGCAGAGACAAAGCATTATACAGTTTAATACAACCTGGCTGAGGAGAAGAAAATCCTCACTAAATGACAACTATTATTTTTTTTTACTAAATTCAACCTTTTGGAAATAAATTACTACCGTGCTTCATTTTAAGTGGCTGTATAAAGTTTACAAGGACATTTTAAGGTACCTAGTTCTCTATTTCCTAAGTCTGTTAATGCTGTTCCAAGAAAGAGAATGTAAAAAAAAAAAAAAAAAAAAAAAAATTGCTAATTTTGTCTAAAGAAACTGCTTTTTATCCAGCACTCCACTAGAGATATTTTTTACTATCTTCCACTGTGTTTTAATGGTACAGACACAGGGGTACAGCCATGGGGGTTTCTTTTACATTTTATACACTTAAAACTAGATTTACTAAAAATCCTCAAATGCAGATGCCTAAATGAAAGTGTCTAATACCAGATGGAGACATCTCTACAAAGCTGGAGATCCTTGACAGGTCCAGCTAAAAGGACACCACCTTCTCGCTGTACAGCAATGCTTTAGCAGAAACAGAACAGAAGCATCTACCTCATGGCTAAGAAATCATGGCACAGCATCTGCAGCCCCTCCGCCTGGTTCAGGTCTGCCTCTTGGTGGGACCACCAAGCACAAACCTGCTCCTCACAGCCCTATGGCCAAGCCACGAAGTCTTTATTCAGTACACTTCTGAAACCCTTTAACCAACATAATCCATCCATCTCATTTTCCAGGATAAGAATTGTTACTGCATGTAACCGGTTTTGTTCTCTTTTTTGCACACATATCTGAAAGCAAGGCCAGGCGAGTGGAAAGAAAAAGCATGCTTATTCTTACCAGATCAGTTGACAGCACTGGAAGAAGCAGACCAGCATTTTAGTCTCTGAGCCAGTTTCCAAGCCTTGAAGTAGAATTTGTGTGCTGGAGGCCCTGTTTGCTTGCTTTATTTATATATTTATTTATTATGTCCTTAGGCTGTCATAGCTACAACAGCAGCACAGTAGGTACAGCGTGTATCTCTCCCAGCATAAACACAGCATATTCATACAGAACAACAAATTTTCATCCCAGCAAATTAAAACTCTCATCTGTTCTTTTTTGACCAGGGAGATAATATTTTCCTACTTCCTCTCATGCCGTGAGAGCAGGTAGGAAAATGCACTCGCATTCCTGTGACACTGAAGACAGACGGGACGTATGCATTAGGCGTGGATGGATTGCTTATTAATACAGTTCTTCAAGGCCTGTGTGTGGGGAAAAGATTTATAGAAATTCAATGGCTGGCATCTTAAACCTGGACACCCAAAGTAAGAGAGCTGTGGTTATATTTACTTACTCATTTGTGAGATTTGTTGCAAGTCTGTAAGCAAGTCCACAGCTTCAGAAAGATGACTAAGCAGTCTTGCTCCAGAGCAGAGGGGAGAAGAAACCTCCTCATGCGTGGAAAAAAGCTGTCATACAGTTCCTAAGCGCTGTCCCTGGCCTGTGCATCAGGGGAAGGGCTCTGCCCCAGCGCACAGGGAAGGAACAGGCAGCAGAGGATCCTGCCAGAAGGGAGCAGGGGGCACCAGGGGAGGTTGTGTCACCACTCAGGTGCAGAATGCTGTGCCTGAATTGCTACCTCCATCTCTCAAAATACACCTGTGCAGACTTTTAAATTTTTGTCTTTTATCTGATGGGATGAATCTAGGCTGAAAATATGTGTTTTGGGTTTTGCATTGAGTCTAGCAAAGCGTGCAGCTTCTGAGATGTCAAGATGAGCAGAGAGACTTAATCTATATCAATATGTTTCATACACATACATACAGATATGATACATTATGTTGACATAAAACGTCCACATTCAGCTATTCCATTTATAAGGAAAATTAAATCACTTTCAAGCAAAAATATCTACAAGCTTCTTCACAAAAAGATTATGACAATTAAAAATGATAGACTGAGTTTCAGTCCCATTACCGAAAGTGATCATATATTTTTTCTTTCCTTACTCTCTTCCTTCTCAGTTAATGTTCTTATTACCAGAGTTTCTTTTCATCAGAGCAGACATGAAGGAAGCACTATGAAAAAACAGAAGGGAATTTGGATGTCAGGACACACTTTACCCCAGGCTTTTAGCATGCAATATAGTTTGCTAGAAGGCAGCTTTGATGCCACTGTTCTTTCCCCAAAGACATCCCTCATTACCGAATGCTACATGTTGCCCTGTTGGTCTGGAAGAAACATTTCATTAACTACAATATCACTATAGATTGCATCTAGTTGCCATAGAAACTTTAGAGAAGAAGCTTGGGTTTAACCCTTGGAATGGACTGAATTTTTCATCCTTATAGCATTATAACTTAAAAAGATACCATGGCTTTTATTGGCCTTTATCTTTCAGCATAAAAAATTGACAGCTGCTGATAATTCATACGGAGTTGATGGCTGTGCAATATTTTTACAGTATCTGCTACTTAACTGGGACACTGCAGCGAGGGACAAAATTGCTGTTGACTTCACTGCAGCTGTGATTTCCACCTCACCCATTCGAAGTCAAAGGCTACTGTAAAACTGGCATAGAAAACTCCTTTTAATGCTATGTTCTGGTGGAAGAGGGAACGAGACAGCAAATGGGGGTGCTGGACACGGCTTTCCCACAACTCCTCTCTGTCTTGATTTTTTTTGCCAAATGGATGTAAAGACACTGCATACTTCTGAGATGCTTAGAGATCCTCAGGTACAAAATGACTGCTTATGGATGCTTGTTTGATTTCTTCATGCATTAGAGGATGTCTAAGAGATTTTTCTTTTGCTATAGCAAAAAGAAAAAAATGACACTTCAGCCCAAGAGCATAGACTAATCCATCCATCAGGCTCTGCCTCCCAAGACAGGAGTATTACTACTAAGACGGTATTTTCTGTTCACCGAGACTCCTTCCTAGCATGCAAGGAGAGCCCAAACTCCATAGCGTTTTCACCCTGAAGTAATGCTCTGCTGTGCTCCAGATCACACCACTTCATCTGTTAGCTAAACAGCTCACTCAGTGAGGAAGCACCAGCTCCCTCAGGAACTGGAGCCACGATTCCGTACCTGTCTGCACTTTGGACTTGACTGACAGAACATTTTTGCTTTACTGGTTTCACTTCTGTAAAACAAAAAGGCTGCAAATTATGGCACTTACTTACCCATACGGGTAAATTTTGCAGCATATGCTATTATCACTCAATAAAGAGTTCTTTCTACCTTGCCAGGCTCCATAAAAATATGGAAGGCTTAGTCTCCAGAAGGCCTTAAGTTCTCCATCTCCCTTTTCTTGTGTTCTCTTTTCCTCACTTACTAGGAATACATCAACATCAACAAATGATAGTCTAAGGTTACAGTAGTGGAAGGGTCTGACTTCGTCCCCTGCCAACATTCTTTGCAGGGTGGCTTCTGCACACTAGCACCTTTGTTCTTTTTGCTACAAGCTCCTTTCAGTTTGCAAAACTCAGCCTCTAGTTACAGCTGGTTTTGTTCCGAAAGAAAAACTGGAAGGGGATGAGTGTGGGGGAGCAGGAGTGCACCCGCTCAGTTTTGTGACTATTCCATGGCAGGGCTGTGGTGGGGCTTATATTTAACTTGGTAACAGAGATTTTGTTATTAAGATCTTAACTACATTGCACAGCCCTTACTCATGCTGGTGGACCAAGTAGTGTCACCGAAGTCAATGAGGCTGTGGTGCTTTATTATTGCAAATCACATAATGATGACTGTAATAGGAAAGATCATAATGAAATACTTTCATTGGAAAGTCAATGGGTCTATTTGTGCAAATGTTCACAAGCATGAATGAGAATTGCACAACTTAGCCCAATACATACTATTTTCTGAGAAGTTCAGTATCTTTTCTTGATAAAATCACCATGAATAATACTGTCTCACATGTGCAAACTACACAATGAACCTGCTTCTGCTTGGAATATCTAATTTGTCTCAGTGGCATTGCTCCAGAGGAATGTATTTAACTCTTTGGAGCCACCATTAAATTAGAAAAAAAAATGAGGCTTTTGATTGACTAGAAATGATTTGAAAAGGAATTCTCTTTCCTGCACTGAATTTAAATAGCACTCTTTCATTTGAATTGTTTCATACCCAAAATAGTGCCTTAAAATGGTGCACGTATGGAAAACCACATGAAAGAAATAGGATTCAGTATAATAATTCCTATTAGAGGACAACTATGTGGCTGGAAATAATGAGGTTCCACAGTGAAAACTATCCAGTGAATACAAAACTCATTAATGAGTAGACTCATCTTCTATTAGCATTCAGCATTTTGAAATAGGAAGACAGCCTGCTACGTATACATTCAAACTGAGAATGACAAACACCAGTAAACCCAGTAAGAACAGGAATTCTGCAGGGAACTATCCTGTCAAAGACAAACCCAGAAGCGCACACAGGTAAAGGGTTTAATTTTGCTCAGACAGGAAATCTGTAAACACAGAGCTGCTTATCAAACATCCTGTTCTTGCACCAGACCTAGGCAGATTCTTAGGTTACAACAGACATGCACCTTCTTTTTCTGACAGCATTTGCCATTACACATTGGGTAATTCAACACTGCATTTCCTTTGTCCTCTTCTACTGGCAGCAAAGGTTCATTCACGTCTTTTTCATTTGCTCCTAAATTGACAAAACTTGAATAGGAACTCATAATCACCAAAAGGAAAGACAAATGATTGTAAGAGACTTCATACCTTACGCAAACAGCCATCCGAGGGGACTGAGGCTGCTTTGCACCTGGTCTAGGTGGAAGCAGGCTGCAGTATCCGGGGGGCTGAGACCACAGAGAAGCAAATCCTGCCATACCAGCTAAAGGGATCTCCTCTCCTGCTGGAATGCCAGATACAGGAGAGGCAGTAGCCTTATTTGCTGTGAAAGAATAATAGCACCGGTCTTTACAGAAAAGCACAGCATAATTTCTCCACTCTGACTGCAGGCAGTTCTCGTAAAGAGGTCTGAACAGCTCAAGGAAGCCACGTTGCTTCTTTCACAGAATGATCTTTGTCTGGCTGCTGAGTGTCCAAGTTACTCTGGACATGTCTGTCCAGTCATCCTGGATGTAAGAGGAGGGCTTTGGCTATCTTCCTGGGTGGCTGGTATTCTGGTTTGAGTGGATGAAAACTGAACATGCTCGGTCTGACACAAATTGTGTGCACAGTGAGCCTGACACAACCAGAATGGATATTCTTGTGGGTATTCTGGACAGAAGTATGGGAACTCTGCATTTTGGAAAGATGCAGGTTGTAGCGTAAAAGTTTGAATGTCTGAAGAAGAAAGGGTGAAAACAGTGTAATTAATGGTCAATGGATACCACAGATAATCAGCTCAGCATTTGTTGATGCTGACTGATTTGAATACAAAAGTGTTCTTTGAAGCGATGAAAGTCCGTCCCTTTATCCTGCTGAGATATCCCAGCGGAACAGGGCAGTGAGGACAAGCACTGCTGTGACCTCTCCCATGCTCATCCATCCCTGCAAACGGACTGACCAGCCATGAGAGAGCAGTCTCACGACCAGGCATCTGTAAGTATCGGTATCTAATTCTGCTCCCTCTGGTTCAGGGATTCTCCAATTAATCTGTGACTTGAGTCTCTCAGAGGAAAATCGCTGTATAGGCATTCAGGTTCTCAAGAACTGTCATATTCATAATCAGATTAATCTGTCCTTGTGCTTTCAAGATGCATCAGGAACACCTAAGACAAAACCTGATCTTAAAATTCCCGAAATTCTCACACTCACTAGGAGGTACATTTGATCAGGTACACTGATCAGGCTTTGTGTTTTTCTAAATGATTGTCTGTCACAATTCTAAAACTTCGTGTGCTTAAATAATCCACGGCTGCATTTCCACTGCAATTCTACCTGCAAACATCCTGCCACAGAGACCAGATGTCAATTCAACATCAGAAGGAATATCTCTGAGCCTCAAAAGAGCAAATAGTTCTTGTACAAAAAAGGAAGAACATCTGTCTAAACAATCTTATAAAAACACTACAATGTTCTAGAAAAATAACCAAAAAGCATGTAGCAACAGTTATTGCATTTACAGAGTCTCAGTAAAGAATATTATAGGCTATTAAATTCAAGGTACTACTGTGGGGTTTTGTGTTTTGTTTTTTAAACCTGTACCTTTGAACATGCTCTCAGGCATCTTCCCACAGAGACAATGCTCATATCTATTAAAACTTGATACTCCAAATAGCTATCAAACAAAATCAAGCTATTTTTGAAAATCAATGGTTTCCACTGTTATTTTGCTTCAGGATAAGATGATTTTTATGTGCATTTAACCAAATTTTACTAAATTGATAGTTACCACTAAGATGTGACAGAAAAATGCGTATATGAATGATGATTTAATCTACTTTAACTGCAGTTTAAATACACTACTGATATCAAACAGTGCAGTCCAATATCTGTGTTAAATGGCTGGGGTCCTGACTTAATATGGATATATACAGGTATGTGCTGTGTGACAGAAGGTGCTCAAATCTGTGCTGCGAGTTGCCTTGCAAAATGCAGTTAGGCTGAACCTGGCCCGCTCGCTGAGGTGTGGGAGTGCGAGTGCACAAACGAGAACTACCTATACAGACTGCTTTGAGACTAAAATCACATTAGTAACGTTAAATCAAGTTTGTGAGATTTTTCCACTCAAGATATCCCCAAGCACGGAACAGATGTTTTCGTCTCACCCCAATCTCTCTGACTCAGAATCTGACAGCGCCCACTGCAAGTCTCTCAAAAAGGAATGCTAAGGAACTGGCAACAAATACTAAGGCACATGAATTCCTGAAAAACAAGAATTATTGTTCATTTTCTTAGAAATTGAAAAATAAACAGTCAAGACTGAATCCTCTTCTATGTGCCTTTTGTTAACTTCTCCTATTATTGACCAATTTGTACAGCACAAACACCCAACTGGTGTTTGTAAACAAATGGTTAAAGGATTAGAAACATGCAGCAGTCATCCTGCCAGCCTTATTGACGAGTTCTCAAACAGGCGAGCCCTTGTAGAGGGATTTAAGCAAATGAAAAGCATTATTTATCTATAGATACCGAGACATGAGTTAATCGTACTTGCTGGATTGCAAACAGTACTGTATACAAGAAATACCTAAGGGTTTAATTCCTAAAGGCAAATTAGGTTCAACCTTGTAAGGCATAACTTTTAGACATCTGGCTGCCTAGTGAGTCCTGGTCCTGAGCCCACAATTTCATATGTTTCACAGAGAGAAATAGATGCTTCAGAATGGCATTCACAGACACTGGTTGACAGACCAGGGAACAGCCTAGCCTTCCCAGCAAGAAATACAAGCACAAAGGGTGGAGCTTGAGTGCTCATGGGCTGTGCTGCTGCCTTCCAGACTGCCATAAACATTCACAGTTACATCCTTTTCTAGACAGCAATGCCTATGTCACTTCACTCCTGTCTTGCAAAACTAGGCATAAAACCACTCAGTGTGGCAGGCCCCCAGCACTCCAAACCTGGCTGAGCTTCAGCGAGCAGTTAGTAATTCAGAGCAGCAAGGGCAAGGGCAAGAGCTCTCCCTTGCTTTTCCCTCTTCCTTCCACCACACACTACACACGTCAAGCTATGCTGTAACTGTGGATTAAGTAGGGAACAGAAAGCAGAGGGGAAAAGAAAAAAAAATAAAAATAAAAATCTGAGAAAGCAGGAGTAGCTTCCAGCTATGTTTTTGCACGGCTGCTACCTATGCTACCTCCTTCCTCCTCAAAGCCTTCCCTAGCCATTTAGCACTGCCACTTCCTGCTGCGAGAGGAGATTGAATGAAACAGTCTGGATAAAACAGTTAAACATCCATTAGAGCAAAGAGCTTAAAGAACAATGTAATATTCTCAGCAAGAACACATCCAGGGAAGACCTGGGCTGCAGCCTTTGCTCCAGTAGGGATACCAGTACTGGTTCATAGCAGAGCAGTGTTCAAAGTTCAACAGGTCTTCCTTGGACTATACGCATACGGACACTTGACAATCACTCCCTGCTTCTCCACAAGCCAG
The DNA here is from genome assembly GCA_011075105.1 of Heteronetta atricapilla. Lineage (NCBI taxonomy): Eukaryota > Metazoa > Chordata > Aves > Anseriformes > Anatidae > Heteronetta > Heteronetta atricapilla. Next base: position 11,499,807 of record CM021735.1, read on the forward strand.
AAGAAACCACCACAAATGAATGGATTCACCTAGAGTCTGACGTTTACCAGCATGCTAAAACATTGCGTTGAAACCCCGTCAAAAATGAGCGACAGCCATGGGCAGTTGGTGCGTTCACTTCAGTGAGCGCAGCCCTTCCCTGGTCCTCCTTCGGGCTGATGTGTCGTGACAGAGATTCTTCTCCAAACACCTCCTGTCCCCTTGTCCCTGCCCGGAGCAGTGTGCCTCCTGTCAGGGAACTAGCGGGTGGCAGTCCTATTCCAGCTGCTGCCTGGCAGCACCCTGCACAAGCGCTCGGTGAGCCCCCCCGAGTGCTCATCAGATGGGCGACCACTTGTCTGGGGGAATGCTGGAGAGCCCTCTTTGTTTCTCTTTCTTTACAATTAGGCTGAAATTACCCAGCAAAACATCTACAGGAGTGCATCTTGTTTCACGGGGGGCAGAGATTTATGCCCAGCGTTGCACTTTGTTCCACGCTTCTCCCTTCGTTGTCGGGCGAGCAGCAGCGACCGGCCATTGCCAGTCCTGTTAAACGATGGCATTTCCTGTTCTGGTTAGCACTGCAGTTAAAGTTTTAAATTATCCCCCAGCTGAATGTTTTCCTGGTTTAATTGCCAGGCTTTGGAACGAGGCCTAGCACCCAGGCCCTGACAGGAGTACAGCTATGCAACATCCAGCTGGCTGCTGTCCCAAAGCAGTTAGAGCAGCCACTGACTGGAGAGAGAGAGATTTACACCCCTGTGGGCTCAAATACTTGTAGCTCCTCTCCCTGAGCTCTGCCTTCCCCGCTACTGTAACCCGCACCCCCCAAGTGACCGTGCAGAACAACTTGCTGGGGTTTCGCGGTGTGGTGACCCTGGCGGCCTTGCCAAGCCTTGGGAGAGCTGGATGGGCAGCTGGCTGCCGCGCCAGCCTGTGAACGCTGCCGGAGGGCTGGACGATGCCGAGATCTGCCCTGCCTGCAGCCTTGCTCCACGCTGGCTGAAAAGCCTTTGCTGCTGAGTTTCTTCGTGAGGATGGGTGGTAGAGAGCTACGGTTTCTGATTTCTTTGGCTTAAACAAAGTATTTCCACTATTACTAATGCATGGGATTTACTCGTTAGTTAATCTACATTCAGAAAAAAAAAAAAAAAAGATTTCACTTCTTATTAACATCAATGTGATGGCTAATGTGCACTCATTCAATTTGATTATGATGATGGTATAAAGCCCCTGTTATTCTTTTCATATTGTCCCTTTATAGGCACAGGGCTCTATTCTATCCCCATCTCATTTGATTACTGCTATTTACTCCTAAGCTGAGTTTGAAGTAATTATTAGCTTCGCTCTTATTTTCAACAAATGCTCAGCAATTCAGTCTCTCTTCTGGATTGTTTTGCCTCTCTTGGGCTAGAAGGGGTGACAGAGAGAATCAATCACTCAGATGAAAAGGCAGAATATTTCTCTATAGTACATACAGAGCTGTTGTGCCAACATTACCCGTGTCCTGCCTGGCTGTCACCACATTGCCCCATTGCCCTCTGCTTTCCTGGGAAGTTCCCAGGGAGCTACAGGCAACCCAGAGCAGCAACATCTGTACAATCTATGCTGAGTACAGATTTTAGGAGTAAAACTTGAATCCTAGAGACGTAAACCTGCTCGTGACAGCTGCATTGCCTCTGCAAGGCTACAACAGCAATCTTTCTGCTATGGTGATGGCTGCAATTGCTCTAGGGGCAAGCTCCATAATTTTCCTGGTACTTGCACAGTCTGTGCTCATTTTCCAGAGCCGGCTTTACCACTAAAAGCTGCTCAGTCTTTGTCATAGTGATAGGGCAAGAAGAGTTAATGTCAAGTGACTTAAGACAGAAGCGATTCTGGATTGTGTATTGGTATTTAAGACCTGGGACTGAGACCAGAGCCTAACACTACACCTGTTGTTCATCCACACAGCAAGCCCATTTGCTCAGGCCAGGATGTCTTTTCTCTAATGGGCAAGGAAGTTCCTCAGTCCTCAGAGGTCTAGAGGCTTATTAACAGAGTCTGACCTTCCTCTTCAAAGGCTGTGTGAGTGGAAAAGTACAGGGGTGTCAGTGCCAAGCTCCTGAGTTTGCTTGGGAAACAGCTGTAGCAGTTTAAGAAAGAAATATGTCACAGCTGCTCCCAGCAGTAAATTCCTGCTGCTTCAATGTGATGAGAAGCAGAATATGAAAGCATGAAAACCATCACTATATTGCACAACCAAGCTAAGCCATTACAAGTACAGTCTAAACTAATCTGTTTGACTTTGCGCTGAAAGGGTCTAGGAGCACTAACCCAATAAACCCAGACTGCTCTTCAGCACAAAGCCAGCACTGAGATTTCAAGCACCCACGACAACTCTGATGTAGCTGCAGTCATTACAGCATGCCCTGAAGATCTGGAAACAGAAGCTGGTCCCTGGGTTTGGGTGTCTCTTTCAACCACGTGTTGGTCAGGCTGTGTTTTTCAAAAGGTGACCAGGATGGGTGAGGGTTTAAAAGGCTCACTATGCCACAACCCTAATCCCAGGCCTATAGACAGAGCCTCTTAGGTTTCCTACAATAACATCTTTTAAAGACCCTCGTACAGGTGATTAACTAGCATAAAAAATTAAAATATGTCACAAGTGAAGGTTAGGATTTTATAAGAAACAGAATGGGTTTAGGCAGTCAAATTGTATTGAATTTCACATCTCAGGCTCTGCTGAACTAATTCTCTAACCTCCAGGCAAGGCATGTACCTGACAGCTACCTGCTGCTTGCTCAGGAAGTTCTCCTTTATGAAAAGAGATGCCCAGAGATTTCTTCAAAGAATGACGAGTGTGAATAAAATAAGGGAGATCTTGTCCACCTCAAGTTGCCCTAACGGTGTAAGAGACCTCTGGTGAGCCTTGCCAAAGAAAACGGTGAGAAAGATTACATGGAGAAACAAGGTGCCCCAGAGAAACACTGACAGATGGGAGCTCCATGTTTTGGAGACAGAGCAGAAGCAAGAGGGAGGAGAGTGGCTGGCTATTCGCACTACTGGTTTTGCAAAGCAACTGACTGGCTTTTCTGTAGGCCACATTGTTGCAGGCTGCTACCATGACCCTTGGGGTGCAGGGTATGTCAATGAAATGCCACTGCGAATTATGTTCCTGTCGACTCCCAGGAACATTGCATTCTTAAAGCTGGAGCTGGCAGGGTTGACATGCTGATGCTGTGGGGGAGGGTAGGAGCATTGTCCAGAAGGGAAAGGTCTCCAAGCACTATTTCCAGGAAAGCCTGAAAGACTGTAAGAACAGAAAGCAAAATAAAGTGCACCAATGAAGTAAAGCTCTAGGCAATGTATGCCCAGAGATGGACCTCCAGTCCTGAAAAAAACAAGCTTTTTGTAACACTGAAGGAAGATGGGCCTCTGCTCACACTTCATTTTATACCCTGGGTCATCTCTCAGATGAATGTCAATAGATAGACCAACATAAGTGTGCATGAAGGTGAAACTTTGATTCTGCCTTGGAACATTCTCCTTCAGCTATGATGCACAGGATTATGTTAAGTGGCAATGTAACTGCAGCGCAGTATATAAATCCCTAGAGAAAATGAAAACCTCAGGACCAAGTCCTAGTCACTTTTCCAGAGAACCTTTACCACCATTTGCCCAGCTCACCATTCCTCACCCATGCTTAAGAGGGAAGAGCGATATTCTACCTTTTGCATATAAAACATGCACAGAGGGAATATGTCTTATATGCTCATATTTCATTATAGTCATGGCATACAGCAGTGGGTCTCATAAAGTGTTCTTTGAATTATTTAGGGTGTCTCGGGAACATAAGGGGAAGATGGAAGATGAAGCCAAGAGAGAGAACAATGCCTGAGGAAGCAGAGTGACCAAAGTCCAAATGCACATAGAAAAAACATTCCGGAAAAAGTAAAAATATACAGTTTTGGAAAGGGATAAGACAGAAAAAAATGGGTAGTATAACTGAAGAAGGGGAACAGGGATCCTTTTCTGATAGCGCTTGGCTTTCATGGAGAGCACTGAGAAAAGACGTACAGTCAGGGGATCACGTGCTTGACCCAGCTAAACAGGGTGAGTAAGTACAGCTAGGACGCTCACTAAGAACAAATGCGACCGACTATACCGAGAAGTTAGGAGAAGTAGGAGCAAATCAGACAGCAACTAAAGACTGATAACCTCATCCTTGCACAAGGCAAAGCACGCGATGTATGAGCCCCGACGAAAGGGAAGCAGCTGAGCAGTATGTAGCGCAATACAGACCGCGATGTTCAGCGATAAGAAAGCCCGAGCACGCAGGATATACACAACTCGTGGGGAATGTCTGTGAAGCGATAAAACGTTTGGCAGCTGTGCGCACCACTAAAAAAAGAAGTTTCTCTTGTTTCTATTACAGCCTGTGCAGTTAACGCATTCCTTCGCTGATAGCGGGACTGAAACAATTCATTAAGGAAATGGACATTTTTTGGGGATTGCACTTGCTGCTCATCACTTTTGTTCCGTGTTTAACTCCGATAATTTCTGAACTACATTTCCAAACTTCTGGAATTCCAGAAAATCAGAATTCCCAGACACCCTGCTGAGTTACGTGGCGACATTCATTCCCTCGTGGGGAAAATGCCTAATACTTCTCATTATTCTTTCCTTGCCTATTGTAAACAGAAAGAGAACAGAAAAATGGGCATGTAAAGGATTGTTCTGAGAGGCAATCTGGATTAGAGCTTTGGCTTTACCTTCTTCATCTTTGCCCCTAACCAAAAGACAAGCTTTAATCTAGGAGATAGTTTTAAGGAAATTAAGAAAAATCTCTCTGGCTCTGCATTATTATATACATTCTTTCATTAAACATGCATTCATTGTTATTTTAAAGGATGAGTTTAAGCCAGAATATAAATATTTGTATAAACACTATAATTATTTTTTTAATAATAATAATAAATGTAAGGCTTACCTATTTGGTGGTATCTAAGAGTGCTGTCTGTAGGAAAACAGTCTTGTTTTTGGTTCACAAATCATTTCACATGTATATAACAAGCTATACCTGATCCAGGTTAATAAAATAATGTGTATATATACTGCACAAATGCATAGACCGTTTAAAAAGTGCTTATTCTACACATTTATAATCTTTAGCCAAAATACATTTGTGTTTCTCCTGAATTAAAACATGTTAACATAAAAATATTTTTCTATTGCTTTTTATTATTATTTATAGCAGGGAAGAACATGGTGTTTTCCTGTTCAGCTCTCTCAGATGCTAAACTGTTGACAATTATGTTCTTGCAATGAACGCAGAGTCTGCCAGCGTTGATGCTGACTTCACTGTGAGCAGAATAACATGTTCCAGCCTGCTTCCACGAAAGGCAGGAGGGAAAACTCCCCTGACTTTTCATGGCAGAGGATAAAGATGATCCATGTTCAGTGGATGCTATTCAGATCACCCTTTAGAAGTCTGGTAAAGTTTAAAATGGGCTGATTTGATTGGCTTTAATCAATTCATTTGCACGGCTTCCAATCAGAAGCATGTGCTCATCTAGGAAATGGTTAATGTGATCTCCTGAAGAATACCAGCCTTTTCTAATGATCTACTAATAATGAACAATAACAATACAGTACTTTAAAAATCACCTGATGCAGACTGCTTATAGAGAATATAACATGTAGTAGCTTTCTGGTTTAGATCTTCTAATGACAACACATTGTGATTTATTATTATTATTATTTTGCTTGTTTCTTTTCTAAATGCTGATGCAGGTATTAAGTCCTGCTATTGAGTCAGTGTTTGAAGAACTGGTATGTCAAACTGTGAAAAAGCTTTAACTGAGAAAATAATAGACACGGGGTACTTGGATCCCCTTCATACTATCTGAGTGAATTCCAGCCTTCCTACACAAGTGATGGCAGCCAATAATTGAAGCTGGAAAGCTGCTAGGAAATCTAAGTGAAATTACTACAGGCAACACCTCTAAAAGCACAAATATTACACTCACTCGTGGAATTTAACCAATCCTCTATCTATTATCAGCACTTACTCCTGTTGATATGACAACACAATGGTTGTATTAATATAAAGAAATCAAAAGTAGAAGCTTGGCATTGCCCACACCCAGTAACATGACCTGTGATTCAGAGGAGGATTTTACTGCTTGTTTAGCAAAGGAGATATCAAAAGCATTTTTATTGATAACATTGAAGATGGTAGGGAAATGGAAGCAAGCAATGATGCTAGAGAACCACTCTCCCAATCGTATACTGATTTCTAGATTGTGAAAAAAAAATAAGAAAGAAAAAAGTAAGTAATTTGCTCATAGGCACCTTATGACATCTGCTCATTAATTTGCTAATTAGGGGCAGATATCTTAAGTAATCATAGCAAACTACCTAAAGAAATAAGAGATAAGAAGCCAACAATAAGAAAAACATGCATTTACAGTAGGGCATCTGTGAGCCTAGGTAAACTAGGCAATATCAGCTATTTAGAGTAACTCATGATAAAGTAAAGAAAGCATCAATCCAATTAAACAAGAAAATCTCAGTTTTCCTCACTGGCTGTAAACATACCGGTCACCAGCTGGTAGATCTGGACAGACAGGCCAGTAGAAGCAGGTACTGAAGAAACATTTGAAGTGAAGTAGCTGTTTTGTAGTGTTTTGCTTATTGTATGGCCCTGTAAGTGAAATCCCATGTTTGTTTTTGTAGAGCAAGCTTCTCACTATCTTCAAGAGTTTGTAACCCATCTAGTATATAAAGTGCTGCTATAAATAAACACAGAAAAGCAACATTAATCCTCATTCTTATTCATTCCTAAAATCTCGGTTTATGCAAATTTTTAATGAACTTAATAGGACTTTCCCCTAGGCAAAGGCTGAAGGCACAAAGAGATCGTAAATCTGCTCAATGTCAAGTTATTATTCTTCCATTTTTGTATCAGTACCTATTCACCTGCAGAACTTGGATAGAAAAATGTGCTTGACAGGCCAAAGACATGGGCTGTGGAGCTCTTGTACGATCTCCTGGGGTTCAGCTGTCTGCAGCTAAAGCCTGCCTCCTCACAACACCCCAGGTCACAGCAGGGCCCACAGGCTGAAGTTGCAGCACTACCGTGAAACCTAGCGATTACATCTCCTCCTGCACTGTCTCACATCTCAGCTGCTGTTGCTGCAGCTGCACAAACAGATTCCCAAGTTTTACCTTCAGGCCTGTTCCCTGGCTCTAATGGAAAGCGTGCCTCTCTTTGCCATCATCCATCTCCGTCCTCTCTGTGGAGAGGAGACTTTCAGGTCCACAGGCCTGCCACGTTTTGGAGGTTGAAAGACAGTGTCTGTGGGAATGTGGTATTTCGGCGTAACCACTAGCCCGAGTGTTAGCAATCCTACTGCACCAACAGCATTTTTCGGGAGAAAAAAATGAGAAAGCTTTTGTTGGGCTCCTTCCACAAGCTGCACCTAAAATAGAAATGATTCTCGTTGTATTTTCTTGTATCACCTCTTACTTCAAAGGTGGCTCCACTTTTTTTCCCCATGCTTTTTGGCATTACAGAATTCCTGGAGTATTCACTAAGGTCTCTGTTTTTTAATGTGTGCACAGTGGCTTTCACTTTGGAAACCAGCCTGCCCACATTTTCAAACGTCCTTGAGTTCCTTCGGAGTTGCCTCACCAGTGATTCCCACTCTTGGTCCCGTGTCACGGCCGCCTCCGGCAGAACAGAGCAGGGCAAGGGTCCCCGAGGAGTCTCAGATCTGAGCATCCATCACTGAGGATTGTAACTCCTAGGCAAAGAAGAGCTTCACAGAAGGGAAGCATCGTTCTTGCAGACCTCCCAGGCTGGTGATTTTGCATAACATAATGCAGAACATTTCCATTTGCTGATGGCCAGGTGCAAGTTGGGGTGAATTGATGAGCGTGCCGTCCTTCCTACACAGCGAATGGCTGGAAATAGTCGTGTTCTTTCCACTGGTATTTAAAAGAAACATGAGAAATGAGGTCTCAAGGCATGACTGATAGAAACAGCAACTAAAGAAAACAAAGATAATGAAGATAAACTCAGCCAGACCAGGGAGGGTTGCTCATATTATCTTTAATACAGAAGCCTAGAGACATGAGAAAGCATTGCATTGCCTCCTTCCTCTCTCCGTTTGTTCTTGGTTTGTTATTTTTCCTGACTGCTGCTGCTGCATCAAAGCACTTACACAGAAAAGGGCCTGGCATGACATGCCAGGAACAAGATTGTGCTCAGTCATGAGGCTTTGATCTTGAAGACTGTTCAGCTGTGTAGAGTGCACAAAGGTGCAGGCTTGGTAGAAACTAAAAGAGGGAAAAAAATCTGGTGCTAAGTTTTGCCTGCTGACTGAGGAGTTAGTGCAGGCCAGTAATAAATGCTGCGTGTGCAGTTTTCCATTGCTGATGCAGTTTTAAAACACTGAGCATATGCAGAGGAAGTCCCAGCGTAGTGGTAAATTGCTGCATCCAGATTTTTTTTTTAATCATTCTGTATATTTTTAGAGATGTACAAGAAATGAAATCTTCAACCAGAAGGAAGTGTGAACAGAACTTCCTATGCAATATGAAGCCATCAATGTTTGCAAACCTGATATATAGGGATAAATGTATAGATAGGTAGAGCAAACTGCCCGTGCTTTTTCAGGTCTCTCCATGTGTACTAATATCCAAATCACCCCTAGAAAATTCTCTGTTCTGTTCTTTACTTATGCTTTTAGTGTCATGCTTTTTCAATATTTCTTTGTCCTCTTGATTTACAACCACAGGGATGAAAACCAAGCAAACACCATTTCTTTGTTTTCTAGAGCTCCGTGTTTTGTTCCATTATAATAACCAGCCTGACAGACTTTTATAGAGATTAAAAAAGGAGATACAGAATGTGCTGTGAACTGTGAACTTCTCTAAGGATAAGTGATATCACTGTGAAATAAACAAGCACATGTCCCACAGGGAGATGCAGCGTATTTAGGGAATACTGCAGCCTCCCAGAGATTACTTCCAGTAGCACTCATGGGATTCTATCTGTGAATCAAATCTGGTATACATATTTTTTTTTCATTCCTTTTTCAATCTCATCAAAGATGGCCAGAACCTCAACAGGTGTTTTTAAGCCATCATCAATAAACTAAACAAATGTCAGTGTGCATCTCAGCTGCACGTTTTTGTCAAAAGCAGATGCTTACAGAGAACAACACAGGCTAAGCATACTGCCTGCGAAACTTGGCCCGGCACCCTTGGCTGCATAAATGTCTGTATAAATATCTTAACGCTCAGGGTAAGATTTTAAATGGGAAAGCATCATTCTACCTTTGCATAGGGTCACCTCCACCTTTCCAGTTACAGCAATATAGTGGCACTTTTTCTGGATTAAAAAAACATTTTTCACGTTTGAAAAAAAAAAATGAGTATAGCTGATAGAAGTGACAGTGTGTTAATGTCTACATCTGATGAATACAAATGTAGGGGGAATTGCTTGTTGCTGAAATACATTAGATCATAGCAGCAGCAAAATGTAGCAGTGAGATGCCACCATCATCATTTCAACGTCTGTTCCATATAATTGCAGAGTGACTGCAAGCTAGCAGGGAAAGCTATCTGTCTTTGGGATTCTTGTAAATGACATGCTATTTAAAATAAAACATCGAGACTATGAGAAACATTCAGAGGCTTTTCAGCATCTATTGAATTGTGTACGGTCTTCATGGAACATCATAAATGCAGTTCTCAGAGGAAGTAAATGGTTGTCTGAAGACACATTCCTACCTCTGCCATTAACACAACTCATCAGCTAACAAGAGCATACTCATCTGTCTAGACACAGATGATATTAGAAAAGTAATCAGCATATATCATATTCATGTCCCAGTCCTACAGGAGCTTTGTGTGGTTTGATGCTGTACCTGCCCTGGCCCGCAGTACTGAGCGCAGCCATCCTCTCCCACTGATGGCATTAGTTATCTAAGCTCTGCATGATCAGTGGAGCTCCTGCTGTCTGCACCTGATGAAGTATTGGTCTGGTGCAGATAAATACAGAGCTCATTGCAGAACGAGAGCCTTAAAATGTCAAAGAAACAGCTTCTTGTCTTTCCTTCTCCCCTGATACTACGGAGAATGTTTAAAGATTAGCTTAGATTAAACACCTAGCATTTTGACAGGTAAAGAAAAAGGACATGATTTTCACCCAAACTGTTATGATAGTCCAGAATACGGAAGTGCAACGATTTGATATTCTTTCCAAAGAATGAGTGCTCTGTTCTTTATGGGCATTAAAATAACTCTGTACTTGAAATCCATTTTAATGCTTAATTCCTTTCTTGAATTCTGCTAAATTCTGCATTTGGAAATTACTTACGAGTCCCGGACTCCCAGGGCACCTTCATGAAAACAGGTATTTATTTTGGTTTGTTAATCTGCCACTTTTCCTACCCTCTGTCATGTCTTATTCTCATGTAAATATGATTTCTATTTAATGATATTTGGGAAAGCATGAATACATTTCTGGACAGTTTTCTTCGCTCTGTTACGTGAGGGATATCATCAATACAAAGCACGATTGTCCAGTCCTGCAGACTTAATGTAGCAGAGTCACAAGAAGAAACAGTCCACGTCTCGACTTGAAATTGAAACCTTAATATTGTCAGTAGGGCACTATCTTAGTTTTTATCAAATGCACACTAGAGAAACAACAAAGACTCAGACATTAATTCAAATTTATTGAGGAACTCCGAGTTTGGCTCTATAACTGCTAGCTCTCACTGAGGACATGACCCTTGGAAGATTTATAAGCAAAAACCTACGGGTACGTAACTAGTTTCATGTAGCTAGCAAGTTGAATGAAAACTTAAATTTGTTTTGCTTAAATGAGAGAAATAATTGCCTTGGGATCTGTCTGAGACACTGTAGATCACTTTTGGGATACCCAGGCAGTGAAATACCAATGAGAAAGGCTGGTAAGAAATATGTTCATCCTATTACAGCTTAGAAAAATACATTATGCTATGTCTGTACTTCTTCAAACATTGTGCCAGATATATGAAAATGTAATAATGGCTCTAGTGATTGTTTGTTTCAGTAATAGCTTTGTGTGATAGCAGATTGAGGTGAATTCTAATGCTATATAGATCTAAAATATGAATAGTAAACAAATAGTGCATATTTTTTCTGTTGCAGAAGTCTTGTGCTGTCCATGAATACATATACATCTGTCGGAGTACATTTCATAAGAGTCTTCAGTCGATTTTGGTTTGAAAGGTACAAGTACCATATTATTTATTTGGCATTTATGTCTACTTCGTTTTTTTCTTTGTTAGGACTCACCACTTTTTTCCCCAGAAGTTATTTCTGTAGTAACCCGAGAAGTAAAGGACATATAGTTGGTAGGGTTATACTCACTTAAATTATGTAGCTTGTAAATTATCATGGCATAATAATACTTCCATAATAAGATTGGACAGAGCAGCAAAAGCAGATGATTTTGACACCTACATTTTTAACATCTGCAGGGTGAATATTCGAGTGAGTTATTGGAGAAAATTATTTAAACACATAGCTAACAGAAATTTCTAAACAATTTATGCATGCTTATTTCAAGTGTGGCAAAATAACCGTATAGCTTAAATAGATCATAGTGCTCAGGGTGATTTTGTGCCTACTGAGTCACTGCAAAAGAAAGAACAGAAAATGTTTGCAAAATGGCAGAGCAGCTCCTCAGCAAAGTTTTTCATGCACACAGCTGTTGCCAAATAACTGTATTTTGCTCACAATTGAGATTCAGAGACAAGGGTAGAAGAGATGTCCTAAGAGACAAAAGCCAAGAGAAAAACATAAAACAGAAGAGAAAAAATAATATTATAGATGAATAAACAATTCCAAACTAACACAACTTTGTCTTTGAGACAATTCTACTCAACATTACTCATAAACACCATTGCTACGTTATCCACATCACAGCACCCCACCAAGGAGGAGGTAAACGAAGGTATCTTATCCCATATGAATGTCTGAGATCTGGGAGCAGAACTAATAAAAAATGAAAGTAGAGATTCTGCCCTCAGTATTTCTGTTATCATATGAACCTGTCAGAGTGACTCCACAAAATGTCTTTGCTTGTACAGAGGGAAGAAAAGCGGAGACCCAGCATATTCCTTAAGCTTCATCACCAGTACATGGTCAAGAGGTCACCTCACAGCTCCAGTTAAGACATGTGTAAAATTCAAGTGCTGTTGCTCTTTCAGGATGTTTTCATATCTCCATTCAGAACAGGGGAAAATACTGGAGCTCTTATGAGAACAAAAGTTTAAAGAAATTGAACTTTTATGCCACAGACAGTTCCACATTCTGATGAAAAGTGAACTCTACCCATTCCTACTGTCACTGTTACTAACCTTCTGTTTTTAGGAAGTCAGTCTTTTAACGTCCCCATATATAACCCCAGGAAGAGGCTGCACCCTTTCCCAGATTCAAAGTTAATAGATGCCACAGATTTACCTCTTCTTGCATTTCAGAGTCTAGACAACCATGTCTATACTTATCATCCAATGCTGGAATCACCCAAATCATCACAACTCAAGTCACAAGGATTTCTCCAACAAAAAGAAATAAGTTAACACACAGAAAATAAAATAACAATAAAAAAAACAGGTTCCAGGCTGCCAGATTTTGTGTACTGCACAAACCTACAACTGGCACACAAGGCAAAAGCAGACAGCAGAAAACATCTGGAACTGAACATGACAGTTAGCACCAAGTCTGCCCCAAACAGCATTGATCTCACCTTCAGACACACAAAGCTTCTTCATTGAGATGTGGTTCAGTGTCAGTGCAAACTACACAAAGAGTCCCGTAAGTTATTTAGTAGATCACAGAGACAAAGATGGACACTGCTGCCATCACCCTCTCATCAGACATTAGATTTTCAAATTTCAGTCAAGCACCCTGGATGAAAACAGCTCCATTATGGAGCATTTATTTCAAAGCAGAAATCAGAACATTCACAGGTAAAGGATCTTTGCCCCTTTTTTTTGCAATGGTGCTAGCATCCAGAGGTTTTTCACATTTAGAAATTTAAAATAAGCGTAAGAAACAAGGTCAGGGCTGGATTGCCAAAGCTCCTCTCCCCCTTTGCTTCCCTAAGACTAGTACAGGCATCCCAGATTCAGGCATTACACGCAGTCCTGCTGTGCTCCTGCTTTGAGTCACAATGTCTAGGAGGGCATTGCAAGGCCGTATCATTAAGGCAGCAGCCAGCTCTCTGCTAACAAGAAAGCTCAGCCAGTGGTCCCAGTAACACCACAGTAACCTCAGAGGGACTGGCACATTCTCAGCCCACTAACGGGCACTGCAGCGGGGAGCAACTGCTAACTCCTTCCCTTTGCCTATGGCATGCTGCTGAGCTTTCCAGCTTCCACATGGACTTCCAGAGTTTTCTGACACCTCAAGATAGATGAAGTGAGAAAAGTGGAAATGTGAGACAGAGAAAAATGACAGAGGAAAATGAAGGCTGATACAAGCTGAGAGATAAAAGATGCCCCAAAGTTTATCCTGCAGCTTTCCTGTAAGCCAACATAATTTTCTGTTCTCCAGTGCTGCTGCCTCATCTCAGTTCCTAGAGCTGCTTTGAAATGATAAATCACACCATCAATCCAAAATAACAACACACAACAAAGCTGGACATTGTTTGTTGCAAACAGCAACCACTTCATTGTAAAGATCACACATGACTCAGGAAGACTTTTAGTAACTCTGGTTCCACTGAACCTATGCCTACTTGCACATCTGAATTGCTACATGTTTTTATACCTATGCATCTCATATATTTATTAAACATTCAGAACATTTAAGTACAAGGCCGTACTCATCTCCATTTATCTGTCTCTATAGCATAACCCCTTCATTGTCCACAACACAAGAGGGGAAAATACTGAATGTGGAAAATAGGCCACAGAAGAATAGATATAAAATAAAGGCAGGGACAAAATCAGAAAAGCACTGAATGAAATACAATTAGGAAGAAACATCCATGGCAACAACAGTGTATTTCTAAAAATAGGTTATTAGCAAAAAGAAGACCAAGGAAAGAATTGGTTTCCTACACAGAGGGAGCCATCAGTAGAATATCTCAAAAAGGTCAAAGCATCTGATCCCTTCAGTTGCAGTCAGTCTGCAAGCACCAGTAGTACCAGCAACTCATGGTTTAATATTTCTGCCTAGAAGAGGGAAAAAGACATTAGAGTAGTTAAGACATTTTCACTTCACCTGGCCAGACTGTTTTAATCACAGAGTACTTAAAGAAGGAGGGGAAATAAGGTCAGGAGCATTAGGAGTTAATTAACTGTTTTCCTTGGAGCTCATGGATAGCAAGTGATGAGGTCCAAGAAAAGGAAAACGGAGCACTATCGTGCTCTTATCTAAAAGAGGTAAATGGATAAGCTAGGAAATTTCAGACCAGCTTGTGTAATTTTAATTCATGGGGAAAAAACAGCAGTAGCAGAGTTTTGTAGCTCAGACAGTGTAGAAATACAGGCCAGAAATGGTTAATAGGGAGAGAGAATGCATTTTATTAAGCTAACTGATGTAACTAAGAAAAAAAATCAGAGTAGGCTTCAGGAGTGAAAATGCTTTTATTGGAAAAACTGTGAACTAAATAAACAAGCTACATCTAAGAACTTAGAAGAAAAAAGGGAAGGTGGGGGGAATGAGTAAAAGCCAATAACAGATTTGCCAAGAACAAGTCATGTCAAACTATTGTAATTTCCTTCTCTGACAAAGAAACAGACATTGCAGATAGAAAGGAAGAAGTGCACGTCATATATCTTGACTTATTAAGACTTTTGACACTCTCTCGCATGACATTGTCACAAACAGACTGGGGAAATATAGTCTAGATTAAACTTTTCAATGATGTGTGCTGAACTAGCTGGAAACAAACTACATACTCAAAAACATCAGAATCTCTCTGCCAAAATGAAAGAGAGATTGGGTAGTGAGATCTGCAACAATCTGCAGCTGGCTGCCTGGGTCTGCTCCTACCGAGTATTTTCATCAGCGGCACGAAGGAGGGAAAGTAGAGTGTATTTGTTACACCTGCAGATGACAGACTGCTAACGGGGCATAAACAATTTGAGGTACAGAGGAGTTAAACAGACCCAGACCACAACCAACCCACCTTGCCAACAAGGCTTATCCAGCACGCTAAAAATGCCAATGCCCTTGCAGTCACCCTGTCCTTGGGCTTAGTAGACTATCTGTGCAAAAGGAGGGAACAATAGAGCATTTTATTTTTTATTTTTAGATTAGATTGGATTTGTATATTTTAGGTTATGTTAGGTTCAGAGAAACCTGTAAAGTACATCGGGAGTGTTGCAGGAGGTGAGGAAGCGATAGCTAGGTGTTGGGTAGCCACTGGTCTTTGGGAAGACAGACAGGAACCCGAATGCGTTCAGCTGGAGAGGGCCCAGACCAGGAGGTTACAAGGGGAACAAGGTAAGACAGCATGGTGGGAGATCAGACACTGTTGCAGGCAGCAAATCACCACATTTGTGGCAAATCACAACATCAAGTACTGTTTCCTAGACGTGCGTGTAACAAGAGCTTGATAGGCCGCAAGGTTCACATACCTCAGACTCATGCTGGCTGCCTGTATACAGCAGACATACTGGCTGGCCACCACATCAGGTCCAGCTGCATGCTGCCATGTGCACGGTGGCAAATTGTTCCTCCTGATCCATCCATGAGCACTAACTAGCCTGTCATCAGCCTGCGTGGTCTGGGGGACACTTGTGGAAACCCTCGTGGACAAGTCTGTCACTGGTCCCCCATGGCTCAGTGCAGGAACCAGGCCCTGACTTTGGCTCCTGCCAAACAAAGGAGGAAGTCAGCGGGACTTAAAGAGCAGAGAGCCCCACAATGGCGTTATGATCTTCATGAGTCTGCAGTGGCCAAAAAAATCCCTGCTATGTAAGCAATACCAACGCTTTCTTCTCTCTTCTGCCTGCATTCATCATCCTTCACGAAGCTAGAGAAGCACAGGCTCCACCAGTGTTTCTCCACCTCTTACTGCCAGGATCCTCTGGGGACAGCCGCTGCCTGTGGTGAGGGCACCAGGAGCAGTGGGTGCTCCCCATGCGGGTCCATCACGGCAGGGCCCGGCAGCCAGGCCTGTCCCACCAGGAGCAGGGCACCAGGGGACACCTCCCTGGGAACAGGGCCAGGCCGAGACCAGGCTGGGACATGGGCACATGGGTGGGCTGGGGTCAGTGAGACCCATGGCCAGGCAGGGCAGGGCTGCGGGGAGCTGGAGCCCAGCCCTGCTGCAGCCTCGTGGGCTGATGTGGGGGCCTGAGTCTGGGCAGGGCTGGCAGTGCCTTCAGGCAGTCCCTACAGTCCCGTTCTTCTCTCTGGGAGGGCCTGTGGGTTTCCAGAGAGAGAGATTTTGATTAAAAAAAATCTGCAATGTTTGAAATGGCTCCGTGATTTGTAATTATGAGAAGCTCATGCCTGAAAATGATTCACGCTGCATTATGCGAAGAGTCGTGGATGTCCTGCTGGCAAATAAGATGCACATGTAACTCCTGGGATTTCAGGCATAGCTTCATTGTACATCCAAAATCCTGCTTGCAAATAATACATCAGGTAAAAATAGCAAGACAACTGCCCTTCCCCCAGTTACTCACTTGAAACTTTTCTTCCTCTTGTTAATGTTTTAAATGATCCAATGGAAATGTTGCTGCTGTCTAATTGACCAAACTCTGTCTTTACAGGCACCAGTCATGAAGACTGATGACGTGGAGAGCTATTGCAAAAAGCCACAGACGATGTACATACGGATATCCTAACACCTGGCATTAGCTTCTAAAATCACATGCTATGCACAGTAAAAATTATCTGTGCAGAAATTATTATTGTAGCTAAGAGGCAATCCCTGAAAAACACTATTCATTTTAATAGCAAATTACTGGGTAAGTTTCAAAGCTGAAGGAGGAACAGTTGCACTTCACACCATTCCTCTATGAAGTGACACAGATTTATAAGATGTGAAATACTGTGTCCTGTACAGGCCAAGTACAATTTATATTTGCTCAGCTCTTGGCCAAGGAAAAATTATGTTTGGTTTTATTCTGCCAGGGAAAAACACAGCAAAGGAAACAGGAGTGGACAGAATAAAATTAACAAAATCAAAACCAAAAAATAATAACCCACCAAAAAAACAACCAAACCAACTATATTTATAGCTGTCATTTTTGCTGTCCTATCCCAGCTGAGAACTATAGTGGAGCTCTGTGTTTGAAACTGGATAGCAAAAGTTATGCTGCACAACAAACACAGTTATTTTGCTCTTATATATGTGGAAAGATAGAACCAACACTTTTAAAATATTTTTATTAATCTAGTAAAAGATATGACCTAGCTTCTGTTTCTAAACCAAGCTAGCTTTGCTCACCAGTATTTCAACTGAGTTTTAAAAGAGAAACAACACGCAGAAAAAGTTCACCTCTGCTAAAACTCCTTACCTGGACAGAGACACTTAGCTTTAAGCATAGAAAGTACACATAATTTTATCATGATTATTGAGATAGTGCATTACCTGCAGAATTTACTACCCAGAACCCATTGCTTGCCATGAATGAGCTGTAAACATCAATGGCATGGATGTGTACATTTTGCACTAGATTTGGTGCCATAAAGGAAATGAATGAAGCTAATCAAGCTGCCTAGCTCATGATTGTTTTTACAGTTCACATCCAGCTGAGTTTACAGCACAGCAGCAAGTAAGGGATATAACAAAAGCATTTCACAAAGGCAATTTGAAAATGTAATTGGTTTAAGTCATTGTCAAAGCCAACAGGGGCACAAGTTTATAGGACAACTGGTAACAGTGCACATATATTACTTGTATGAAAACTACTGTGCATTTAACTACATGGAAATTAGCATGTAGTGGCAGGATAACAACACAGTGAGTACCATATCATTACAAGATTATAGCCTTCAGAACCAAAAGGCAAGAATACAGGTTATATGTTAATTAGTTTTATATGCACTAAAGGTAATTACATAGTAATCTTCGTGTTGTTACATGGTGTTTAATAGGAACCCTATTAACTAATCATATAATTAAAGAATAATTGTATGACACTCCTGCCCTATGACATCCATGGTGGCCAGATAAGTTAAAACTGTTGGAATATCACAGTATAGACTGTTCCTGCTATCAGACTTCAGGGCAATACCACACCATAAATGTAAACAGGAAAACATACCAAAAGTCAGGACACTTGCTGTCTTCTCACTACACAAAGAATATACCCTCATACCCAGAACCACTGTTAGTTTCCACAGAATTACTCAAAAAATAATCTTACTTCATTTTTCTTTTTTTTTCCCCACACTTTTCTCTATAATTTCATTTCCTGTAGCCTCTTAATCATAGCCATCCCTTCTTTTCTTTCAGCATGTTTAAAGCAGCACCGAGTCACATGTTGCTTATTCACCTTCATTTGCTCACAATTAATTTATTGATTTTAAAAAGTTGTCACTAATTTTACTACCGTTTTGTTGTACAAACTTGATTAACTCGTTTTCTCCTTTATTTTTTTCCTTTCCTTTCTGCTTTCTTTGCCTGGAGACTCTGTTTGTCTCCTCTCCTTTCTGCAGAGGAGATGCAAATGATAAATAAGAAAGTTACTGGATGTCTCCCATCAGACTTTCCAACACCAAGACTAGCCAGCAAGGCTCCTCCATTTTGTTTCCATTAGCCAGGCATCCTCTCTGCATTTTGTCAGCAAAAGTCGGTCACTGCTGCCACACTCTTTTCTCCAGGCAACTCAGACAACATTTCTAGTGATTCCTAGCAGGTAACACCACTGACCACAGCAAAAGTTGCACAGCACAGCCAACTGGAAAGAGGAAGAAAAGTGATGTGGATCAGCACATGATGCTGGTCAGAACTCAAAATGTCTCTTGCATGAACTGCTGATGTTGCAAAAAATGTTTCATTCAAAGTGAAATGAAAAAATGGGAAATTCCCACAAAACATCACTAAAGTCCAGTAAAATAAAATGTTTCATTCTTGTTTTCATTTTGTTGTTGTTGTTGTTGTTTTGCACTTTAATTCATACCAACTAAAATGGGGTTATATAAAAACATAATCTACAGGAAAAAGAAAGAGAACAAACAAAAGACCACAAGAACGACCCAAAATCAATGTCCCTGCACAATTCAGTTTCAATAAATAAGCACTTTTCAAAAGAAAAAGGTCTGACCAAAAGTTTCCAACCATGCATAACGCTAAGTTTGTTTCTGGGGCTTCCCTAGCCTGTTGGGGATGCAGAACTCTCAATTCAAAAATG
This sequence comes from Heteronetta atricapilla, assembly GCA_011075105.1. Lineage (NCBI taxonomy): Eukaryota > Metazoa > Chordata > Aves > Anseriformes > Anatidae > Heteronetta > Heteronetta atricapilla. The sequence continues at coordinate 11,519,153 of CM021735.1, forward strand.
TGAAAGCGAGTGAAACGTCAGACTAATAAACTGCTAGGAGCACAATGTGCAACCATCCATGATACCACGAACTGTGAAAGGGCTGCACACTCTGTCTAGTTTTAAAATACCAAATCCCATTCACTACCCTGCTGAAGCTCAAGCCTCAGAATGTGGCCTCCTAGCCCCGCAGGAAGGAAAAAAATGCCTTTCTTAATTTTGTTTTGACAGACCTCATCCTGCCTGACCAGAGCACAGCACTAAGTGGGTACTGCTCCATCCTCAGCGAGTGACAAACCACATAAAGGTGGGCATAAATGCTGAAGAGAAGGAAAGCTCCTGCCAGTTTCCCTGCTGTAGAGCCCCACAGAAAGGTAGGCAAAGCTATGTCAGTTCAATGCTGCAGGAGTATCTAATATATATGGAGCCAATAATACGGTCCATAAAAATGGGACAGACAAAACAGAACAAAGATTAAATCAATGGCATGATTTAATACAAGCAATGACAGTGCAGTGCCCTATTCTTACCTTTTACTTTATTATTTAATATCTGTTCACCTTTTGCTTCTTACAAAGATACCGAGCTCCATTTGCCCCACAACAGCCACGGACCCTGGGGGGCCTGCTGTTATCACTGACCTGCCCACAGCAGCCTGAACAGCGAGCTGTGCTGAGGGAAGAGAGTCCAGATAAGAGCCTAGAAAACACACCGATTTGGTGTTTCCAACCTGGTGAGCTCTCTGACACCTCAGTGAGAGACACAGCTGCTTTTGTCCTCCCACCCTAGGGGCCTGACGGCATTCATAGCTTAATGCAGTGGTGTGTGCAGCTTGTCCCTGATCAGGCTGAAACTCCTCGGTTACACCCCACTGCTGTAATTTGGGGTCATAGGGAGAGCGTGTTGTATGGTGTGTTAGGGTATCAATTGCACCTAGTGTCATACTGTTAGATACCACATGATACTGGTGCCCTAACTAAAGAATTAGGGTTTGCTTCATTTTTTTTTGTCCTACTTTATCTACATTTCAGCTCCCCGACTCTCCAAAATTCAAGTTCAAAGGCCATTGTAAAACTAAAGGGAATGGTGAAAACGTGACAACTGAATGCTTTCATGGTCATTTCCACCTCAGAGTTGGAAGAGAGGGGAGGCTGCGTGCAAGCCATGTAAAGAACTCCCAGCTCTCAGGGCAGCTTTCACTTCCTGGATCTCTGAGCACCTAATGATGGTTCAGAAAGAGGAAAACAAAAGGCTGTGCATGCCAGGAGAGTTCTCTGAAAGGTAATGTGATGCTGAAAAATTACGTCTGATTGTGAAGCATTTTGGCACTGAAACAAGTCTGCTGGGCCAGAATATTCACACTACACAGCAGCTCCCATGTGTTCAGAATTAAATGGGCAGCTTGCTAACTAACAGTCCCCTAAGAGCACGGGAACATATTTGCATAAGGACTTGGCATCTAGGTTAGTCATTGTTGAGACAAATGACTGGACGATAAAGTAAAGCTAAGCAGCAAGCACAAGTAGCTCGCAGTATTACTTCAATTTAGAGATAACGGAGACTTATTAATTAATAGCAGGGATTACTAGAGCGTAAGAGGTTATGAACATCTCTTTTTTGCATGCTATAGGTCTGTTTACTGTGCTGACATTGACATTTTTCAGAACTGCAATTCTATTTTGTTAGCATACAGAAACAAGCTTCCAAAGCAGATTACGGTTTATTAAAGGACACTGGAGTGAAGAGACCATGTCTGTCTTCTTCACTTCTCCTCTGCAATAAAAACATCCAGAATCTGGAGCTGAGTAACCCATTCCCCAAATGCCCACAATAGTCCTTCAGACCTAAAGGGAAAAACAGTGACATTCAGCAGCCTCTGGAAGTCAGCAGAAGTTGTTGGGAAAAGGAAGAAATCATCAGACATTATTCTCTCTAGCTCTTCCTCTCTCTCCACCACCTTTGGGAGCATGATAACGACCACTTCAGCCGCAAAGCCACTGCAACTCTAGGTCACTGCTTTTGGAAGCTGTGGATCTGACTGAAAACACCAGAGGTCAATTACCTCAGCTGAAACATGCAAGTGAGCTGGGGAAGGGGAAGGGAGAAGCTCCTCACAGATAAGGAGCGAGTTGTTCTCTTCCTTTCCCAAACAACTTTTGCTTGCTGATCTTATCAGTATTTCAAATATCCATAATGTCACAAAATGATTACAAAATCCCCAGAAACCCTGGGGATGCTGCGATTAAGAAGCATTCGTGGACTGATATGTCGTAAGTATGGTCAAAACTAGGCATACCACCAAGTAATGAAAACGGAAAGCATCTGGTCCTTTCAGAAACTGGGACGTCCTTGTCTGGGTGAGCAGTCGGTGAGTCTGGGATTTCAGGGTGAGACTGACGGTATGAACAGGGCAGGAATCTATCTGATTGTCAACTCTAAGACCTGTCATTTGCCACAGGAGCCTCTTTGGGTCATACCTCTAAATTTATACAGAAAACATACTGACTCACTTGGCAACTGTGATCAAGACATTGTACATGGCTAGAAGAACCGACCTGTAAGTGCTTAGCAGGCACCAGTTATTAGTGTCCATGCTGTGAATATGCTTCCCTGTGTGTCCTTTTTTCATCTCTCTCCCTCCAGCCTGGATGGAAGTATCTAACCTCTTTGCCCTTTACCACACACAAAGGCTGTTGTCGCTGAGGAGCTCTTTGTGCTAGCAGACCTAGGAAGAAGGAATCGAGGAAGTACAAATAGGAAAGCAGTTTGTGTGAAGAAAACCCTGAACAAAAAGTCAAAAAAGTGAATTCATAAGAATCAGTCACCCCTTCACCCTTCAGGTTTCTTATGCACATTTGAGATATTGCCTGAATAGGATGACATGAGGAGCATTATCAAGATGAATGATTGTAAGAGAAGGGGAAAAGCTCAGCAGAATTTCTTAATACGTAATTAAATGAGAATCTTTTGATTTAAAATATTTACAAGCCCAGCAGAGGCACAGCCTAAGGCTGGGGAAACAAAAGCAGAGAGCTTGGGTTTGTAAATACTTTGAGTTTAAAAAAAAAAAAAAGAAAAAAGTAATTACATAGCTAAAAAAAGAAAAGGTAGATATTGAGGTTGTGTGTAACCCATACAAAGTAACTCCTGCATCTCAGAACACCTGATGCCAGTCAGGAAGGAAGCAAAGCTGGGACTGAGAGATGCTGTAGACATAGGAAGACTGCTGTACTGGTAACTGGAGGAACAAAAGGGAAAAGGCAGTAGGAAGGAGGAGAAGACAGGAGGCAGAAAGAAAGAAGAGAAATCTAAATTAGTATGTAAATTAGCTGGGTTTTATTTGGTCAATATTTATTTATTTACTTCATGTATTTATATGAAACACTATTTTTACAGAAGGTTCCCAGGCAGCTTACTTCAGTCTCAGTGTTGTCGGTAGCGGTCTGCTTGGTACACAGGAGCAGGAATTACAGCAGCTGACATTCTGCACGCATCCCTCAGTAGCCATTTCACCAAGGAGCTGGGAGGCAGTCAGGTGCCATGCACTGAACCGCCCAGCCAGCATCCTGCTGCAGCACCTGCACCCATTAGGACAGATTTGGGCCTCCCCAGAAAGTAAATATGAAGTTTTTGGCAAAGGATGACATTCCAGGAGGGTAATTTTCTGTGTCTGTCTGATGTCAATGGGGATGAGCGTGTATGCATCCAGCAGAGTCCCTTGTTTTTTCACTTTGGTCTAGCTAACTGAGGAGATGTGAACCCCTTCGAAGAGTCACTCCCTTTGAGATCTTATTTCACTCGGTATTTATAGTTTGTTGCATTGCAGCCACAGTCTGTTTGCTGCCACAGGATTTCCTCTTCCATTGATTAGCCTTTCATTGATTACAGCCTTATTCAGCCAATGGCCACAGCAACTGCATTAAAATAGGGCTGCGGAAAACGAATCCTTTTTGTCAGCATCTAAGCAATAATTTAATAGCAATGGGTTTTCGCCCTGCATTTCCACAACGTGCAATTTTGCCAACTTTACAATTTAATTAAAATACTCCTATTTTTTTCTCATGTATACTGCAACTCTGGGAGTTCAATATTAATTAAAACAAAATAGCAAGGTTCTAGTCTCCACAGTTGCAGAGAGAAATCTGTGAATACAATCTCAATAAAAAGTAGGCAAATAAAAACTTTTTTATTTATTTATTACCCTCCCTAAGCAGATCATGAGTTTTGTGCAGCCTGATGCTTTGCAAATTCAGGTTTGGCAGTACTGAACTTGGGATCACTGAGTCAATATTAGCTCTTGGCTGCCTGTTCTCACCTGCACTTTTGTTTGCCTGTAAGTGGAGGTAACATCAAGAAATAGGTAACAGGTGTGCTAAAATACTAACCTTTTTGAAAATGTACGCTGACTTTATTTTAGCCACTCCGACCTCTTTTTCCCCTGGAAATAAAGCCAGAAAAGGCCAGCAATGACACAATTCACTCTTTATAGCATCAGGTGGTGCCAGCTGAAATCTGTGAGAGCTATTTGAAAGCTGTCACGGGAGAGGAACCTCTTGGTTTCTTAGATCATCTGGTTTCCATTTGGATAAAAAGCCATTTTGCACTTCCCTGTCATTTCTTGCTCAGCTTTAATTGTTCCAGCTTTGCAAAGGCACCAAGCACTCACGCAGTCGACTCCTTTGTCAATCACTCAGATCCCTGTTTTGATAATGCTCTCTCTCTACAGTATTGTTTAAAGCAGTAGGTCAGTAAGAGACTTCCGGATTTAAAATTTCCCATTAATTCACATAGTGCAAGAAAATCAATACTCAACAAATGTCCAGACACCCTAACAGGCCATATACAGGCTCGACCAGCTGTACCAGCTTGATACTTACTGTATCCAGAACATGTGCCAGCTTGATAATTATTATAATTTCTTTAGGAGGTATGCCATGCATATAAGGAGATATATATAAAAGCATCTTGGAAACAGAGATTATAACTAGCTCATCATAGCTCCAAGCCCCCAGGAAGCAACCCTGAAACACAAATCCAAATGGTAAAAGAGTTACCTCCAATTAACCAGATCTAAAATAAAATCAGTAACAGCTAGAAGAAAAACCTTGATGGCTGGACTGTTGCAGACTAAGGCTACCATTCTAGTGCAAAATCATGAGGCAAAACTGAGCACGGATTTTGCTTCTTTAAATTATTCACAATCAGTGTGACCTTCCAGGGCTGGGTTCCCTGTTCTGCATTTCTCAGTCTCATTGTCGTGAATGGATGTTCTCCTTGACCTTTGCAAACCTTCCTCTTTTGTGCAGTACCTGGTATACTGACAGAAAATATAGATATCTACAGCTGATACAAAGAGAAAAAAACACCCAACTACTAACACCCAACTACTTGTCTACAAATAAAATAAAATAAATTCAACAATTTCCCAAACATAAATTCTTAATGCTTTTTTTTTTTTTTCAAAAAATAATTTATTAAACAGCATGTGCTTATTAATAAATTACAAGGCAACCAGATGTAGAAGTCACTTTCAATGCGTTGTTGAAGGTGTTTATGCTAATGAGCAGAAGCATTTTTAGATGTTTGCTTGCATGGGGAAAATAGCCTGTGCCAAGTGACTTGGAAATAGATGTGATGGATAGTTAACTATTGTTCTTAAAGAATAGCAAGAGGACCTTTCCCCTTTAGAAGTGATTTCCACTCACTATTTTCCAAATCAGATGATTGTGAGCTTCCACTAAAAAAGCATTTCCATTCTGACATGAGTCATATCTAGCCAGCCTAATCCAATATAAATAATATTTAAATAGGAGAAGTATTTTAATTATTCTGTAAAAGCAATAATAAATCACAAACTTTTTCCTTCTTATATTATCTCTGGCAGAGCAGAAAAAGTAACTGAGCAATCACTCAGGAAGATACCATCAGGATGGTGATGAGGAGAAAAGAATAGTGCTCTGAACTAAAGGAAGAGGAAAAATCAAATTCTTCAGAAGTGTTGAGGTAGGGCCTTCGTCTGGTTATTTTAGCACAACAGCTGAAGAAGATATCGCTTATCTTACAGCTCTTTAGGAAGTACATTTTGTTCCACAGAACAAACTCAGGGTTACTGAGAGGGAGGCGCAGCAGCAACTTCCACTGCACAGGGGTGCAGGCAGTGCCAGCAGCAATGCTGCCTTACCGCCAGTTACCCGGGGCATTTACAGCCCGGTGACTACGTAAAGCAACTATGAAAGCATACAGGATTTAGGGGGAGTATTTTTAGGCACAATACAAACATAAACATACCTTATATAAAAGTAGCTACACAAATGCCTTATTGGTGAACGTACGCTGAAATTACAGACACAGAGGAATCTGAAATGTAAAAGCTTCTGAATAATTTTGATAGTATGGTTTACATCTCTTCGTAGGCATTCAGTTAGTTCAGACCTGTTTGTTCCCTGGAGCAGGCATTCTTTTCTACGCCAAATTGGAATTTGTGGGTATTTTCTGCAGAAATATTATACCTTCCAGGTATGCAGGCATCAAACGTTTTAGATGCAAATGAAAATGGTATCTTTCTACTAAGTGCAGTTTAAGGTAGTTGTGTTAGAGACTGAAGTCATTCCACTCCTCCTGTATGTTTTCGTAACATTACAAAACTGGGCTAAAGGCCAAGTTTCCTCCTCCTGGTGACAGCTACCTAATCCAAGCTATGATCTATGCCATCTCCTTGTACTTCATTTTAGCAATATAACATAAAGTGGATTTTTCAGATGACATCTACCAAGGCATAGCAAGAATTTTCTTTGCCACTGCTGATAACAGTTGTGACAAATCTATCTGGCTTGTAGATTTCAGGGGAAGACTCCAGAGGCATCAGATCAAGCCACCTCAAACAAGATACAAAGAGCAGAGGTTGCACAGCTGATTTCTTACCCATGTGTTACTTTACCTAGCCACCCCTATTGTGCTTTAAAAAGGGAAAGGAGGATTTCTCCACCCACCCCCCACCCCCCACCTTTTTTTTAAATCTCAGTATTAGCATAAACTAGATCAAAATAACATTGTTATAAATATAAATTACAGCATATCCTGAAATATAAATAGTGTGCTTTTACAAGAGAACATTACAAAAGCAGTCACAATCAATTACAGTTTAATTTAGAAGCAATTATATCTGGTATATATCCTATCATTAAATATTTAGCAGGAGATCTAAATCAACTGCACACCTACTTATTTTTGTCATAGCATTTCAAATTCACGCACATAATAGCAAGCAGAGAAATAACTTTAACAATGACCAATGACAACATACAAAACTTGGGAATAACAATCCTCATGAATTCAATAGTTACAATTCATTCAGTTTTGAAAATCGAAGCCTAAAGGTTACCAGTTCTATTTTGATAAGGTAAAGAAAAATGTGTGTATATTTTAGAACAATAAATTAATGTCTTGAAAAAAAGCTTCTTTTAAAATACTGCATGGAGCAGCACTGAATGTGAAACAAATAAGGAACTTAAGTTTCTTGGTATTTTCATGAAGAGATAGCCAAGGAAAAGAGGGCATTTTCTGGTAAAGAGATAAATAACTGCATCTACCTCAAATGAATGTACTGCTGGGGTTAGCACATTCTGAAGTCTTCCCCCAAACGTTGCTGCTGGCTCCAAAGCCGCTTGCTATTTAGAGCTTGTAAGACCTGGCTCAATGTTCCCCGTGGAATAATCAGGTTGTCTAAAGAAAGCAGAAAATGGTACGAAGCAGGGAAGTTCTACTTTCTAAATAATGAAAGACAAAAGAAAAGTCAAGGCGAAGAAAGTCACTGACTTACAGAGGGGAAAATTTTTATGAAAGAAAGGGAGATAAGTGCTTAATTTTCTCGTATCCGCCTCTCTGCAGATGCAGTTCACATTTGTGATAAATAGCAAAGAAACAGTTCAGCAAATTTCTGACAAATATAATCTGAATTTTTAATCCTCTTAATTTGTATCAAAGATAATTAGATAATCATGAGACAAACAGCTATGTGTTCATTCTTGTACAGCCACTTAAAGAAACAAACAACTTTGTTGATGGAGCACACGGACTGGGAAACGGTAGTCATAATGCCACAAAAATGTTTGTGAAGAGCTGCTGAAAAGTTTAGAGCCGTGACATTACTCAGATGCTGGACTGTCAAAAAAAAAAAAAAAAACTTAAGAACTGTCACCATCTTCCTCCTCCGTATCTTGCACATCTGACGCACACATTTCTAACCAGTCCCAAGGAACAGGCAGGCAGGGCTGGCCACGATCTAAAAGTGATCTGGCAAAGCCTGACCTTGATTTTGAATCTAGAGGGAGCTAAGGGCGGATTCCAGTTGCGACGCAGCAGGGATGGGCCGTGCCCTCCCTGCAGGCTCCAGGAGATGGGGTTCCCCTTGCTCAGCCCATCGCTGAGCCCCAGAGATGCTAGACTGCAGATGACTCCTAATAGCCAGGAATACACTTAACTGCACGTAGCCTCCTAAAAGCTGTGCGATTTACTGCTGTCAGATCACTTGACTGTGATTACATCAAAACAACAGCTGAAAAAACATAATGACAAACACTGGTAATGAGCAGTTAATACACGCTCCAGGATGAATTAGCCTTGACAGTATTTCTGCTCTTGCAGAGTCCTTACGGCACAAGAATATCTCCCACTGTAGCCTGTTAACAGAGCGCCAGTATTCAAAGCTCCCTTATGAGAAGCCGAGCTTGAAGCAAGCCCGGACGAGGTCTCCTACACAAGATGGTGAATCAGTGCGACCTTATGATCTATGCCTCGCCATGCATAAGCAAAAGTGTGCCCCTCCTATTGGAGGTCAGTCAATTATTTTGGACCACCTGTCAAATTGGAGACTCAGATATGAGTCTCTATTTTGTCTGATGGGACACAAATTCCTGCAGGCCAACATTCAGGAATGGGTTTCAAAACAATTTCAGCAGTTGAATAAAATTGTTTGTATCCAGCAATGCCAATCAATAGATCTTAAATTGGAATAAAAGAGGAAGACGTTAATTGCTAGAAAACTTCACTGCCGCATGACTTGCCAAGCAGTAACTGGCCACCTACAGAGCCCATGATCTGGTTCTCCACAACACATCACAGGAGTGAAATGAATTCTTGTTTACAGTCAGAGATTGGAAGTCATAACATCTCCAGTTTGCAGTGAGATCACCACTCTTATTGCTTGGCTTTGAAATGCAGGCAACTGCTTACCATCTCTGCTGTAACGCAAACAACAAATTACCCTCTTTGCATTTATGTTGACGACTTCCTCGCCTCCGTGAGTGCCAGGCCCTGCTATTTTGTATTTCAGTGGTACTCAGCTAGAGAGCACAGGTTACAGGAAATACGCGTTTCATCTGCCCCGTCAAAAGCTATAAAACTGTACTGCCAGCAGTTCTGAGTTTTGGTTTTCAGTTGAACAGGTTAACACTATCACTTCTTTAAAAGAGTTCTTTTTAGAGATTATGAATAATACACTCTTTCTAAAGAATGTGGACAATAAAACAGAACAAAATGGGAAGACATTTCTCATAAGTACTGCTTGGTTAACAGACATTAGAATTAAGAAAAGGGTTTTCTGAAAATATAAAATTAGCCAATAAACAAATCACATTTACTTTTACTTTTTAACTTTTAATAGAGCCCCAGTGAAAAGCAGAAGAGGTACTGCAAAATAATTACCTACTTTACAAAACGGTGCAGTAAGCAGCATCACTACAATTATCGGTGGTCAGTGTGTTAGCAGGCAACCAGGGTATGATGACACAAGAATATCAGGGCATATTCAACCTAATTGAAAAATAACACGTAGCCATAGGCATGGATGAAACGTGCACAGAAAACCCACTTATCTTTTTACAAAGACACAGTTTACCAAAGCCATGCAACTTCAAGCCCATAGTTTCCACCACTTCAAAGGAGGGCTCTTCCTCATGAAAAGGCCAGAAAACAGCACAGAGGTTCCAGGTCCTCCTTTCCCATTTCGCATTCGAACACAACGTGAAAGGCTGCTTCCTCATACCCTGTTACTGGCCCTCAGCTACCTGGGAGCCCAGGGCCCCGAGGAGCCCTTCGAGACCCTGCCAGGCGGACGGTGCTGCCATTCCCACCCCTCTCCCCGTGCCTGAGCAGGCTCTTCCCACAGCGCTGGAGCTGCGAGGCGACGGGGTCAGCACTACGGGGTCAGCACTGAGGGGTGGTTCTGGGTGCAGCCTTTGACACACAATTCTTGTGAACAGTTGTAACACTTCCGAATGAAGCACAGTACTTTGATGGGAAGCAAATCAAAGCAGCAATCACAGGCCGCGACACCTGTCAGGTGCAAGGGGAGAGCAGGGCTCCCGAGCATTACACATAACCCGGGCTCCCACAGACAGAACACCCACAAACTGCTGATCAACAGTGACCAGCACCAACCCCAGCACACGGATATGGCAGTCTGATAAGAAGCACTGATACATCAGAAGGTAAATAGATTCCTAGTTTTCAGGGAATAGATCACAACACAAAGAATAAATACTCGAGTGAGTCATTTCCTGTGCGAGGGAAATAGGAACATAAAGTCTAAAGGTTTAATGCTGCCACGGTTGGGCGTAACTTTCTGCAGACGAAATCACAGAACGAGCCTGGGAGCCACCTAAGGAGGCGAAACCCCAGTGGCACCACTTTTGTGCTGCTGGCTCCCGCAGTATCGCGGCACTAGCAGCTGGCCGCTGCAGATAGGTTTTCTGTCCTTGGCTGTGACAATTAACTCGTGCCTCTCACGTGCCCTTTGCATTTTATCTGCCAGTTTGATATTGTTCCCATGCCAAGGAAGATAAGGTTAATGAAGACATTCATGAAGAAAAAAAAGAGCTTTGTAAGGGTTGCGTGTTTGTGCTGTCAAGATATGACCAACTACTGGTCACAGGAGTCCCACCCAACTACCCAAAATGACAGTCAGCGGGGATCTTTTCCTATTGCAGGTCCCCAGCACAAAACAGAAAATAGGGAACAATCCTACTGTTCATCATTTCATTTGGAAGAAAATTACACAATGTCACCTGAAAGCATGCAATCCGCTCTAGGAGACCCTGTACACAATTTATTTTTATCTTACCAACCAACAGCAGTAAACTGCTGAAAAAGGAAACAAGAAACACTTTGTATAGTGCTGACAAAAAATGGGTTGGAATAGAGGAAATTTCAGGTTAATTTATTTTGGTCTAATTTCCCAAGTAACATTTTATGGTAAATGTTGCTGTTTTAACTGTTGCCTTGTAATAAATACACATTTCTGTAGCTTCATTACCATGAAGAAGTAGTGTCACAGATGAGGATTCCCCATGACCTGCCATGATCCAATTATCGTGTCCTGCCACACTTCTGAAGCACCAGGATCAATAGGTCCCTGGGGTGCCAGGCATTCCAGGTCACACATTCCCTATCTACACATTTCTGCCAGAAGTAGAACAGTTACTTTCCTTTTTTTTTTTTTCCTGACAGCATAAACATTTTATTTCCTTTCATAAGCCAGTCACATTTACAAGCTAACAAGGCATCCCGTGCTTTGCCCTGACTCACCTGCCTTCATTACAAACCTAATTCTGCGCGTATTTTTGCTGTGCAAAACCACCTCCTATCGCTTCGTGGCACGAGGTCACTCCAGGCGAACACTGGCACTTCATCGCCTTTCCCCTTTATCACCCACTATTGCAAACTCACGCGCGGCATCCTGTACACAGACACTGACGTCGTGCGAGTTGTTCTTTGTGAACGTGGTAGAGCTGCTCAGGACTGGAAAGCAACCCATGGCATCAGCAGAGTTTGTCCAAATGCCTTCATCACTACACTTGTCTGTCTTAAAAGCTGAACTTTAAAAGGTGTAAAATTGGAATACTTTATTTAAAGTACTCTGATGTGTATTGTTTTCAACATTCATGAGCTACCACTTCTTAATAATTAAAAGGCACTTCATCAGCAGTTTCATTCCCTATTAGTGAGATTGTATTCCCCATCAGGGTAATAAAACCAACAGCATACACAGACAGCGATCACAATTTCCTATATTAACCCAGGAGGGAAGATGGCATTCAGCATCTTCCGCATGCGGTGCCATCACTTCTTTCTGTAGAGTAAGAGCTGTCTCAACGCGTTACCAACAGTCAAGGAAATCTGCCTCAGAGAAGTTTTATTTACACCATCATGGAGAAATGAAGCCAGAAGCAAAGCTGCAGTATCTGTGTTAAATAAGAAGTGCATCTGTAAAACATGCATTGATAAAAAAAAAAGCGCAAACAAGCCACAGATTCACAGGTTTTCTAAAAGCTTAGGACAGCAAGGCATTACAAAAGAGGTGGCAGCAGTGCTGACACTCACAAATAAACGCAGGTTTATTAGACTGAGTTTTCAAAGCCTAGATGCTTACAAGGCACATTTCCCCAGCCTTTTAATGCTCGTTTTAAAAATAGCCATCGGGTCCCATTATCCAGCAAGAGGAAGCGGTGAGCGCGAACCCAAATCCTCCCCGGCTCAATCTAGAACGTAATGAATTAGAGGGCTCAAGGTAGCAGAGACAAAGGCTGTGTGTATGGAAATCCCTCCTCGAGAAGGAGGCGCGCAGACGCTTCCTGATCCAGCAGATAACACACGGCGCAGCCCGGCCTGTCTGAGCGCCCGACAGAACAGGTCTCACACCCCCGTCAAAACGCTCCCTGCCGGGCAGCGAAGCTTTCAGGCTCTTCAACTTTGGTTCATTTTAACAGTTTCACTTAATGCAAGAACATTGGTAACATTTACACTCCGGAGGAACGCTCCGCATCTGCAGTTATGTTGGCTTGGCTTAGCAAGTTTCTCTTGCTTTATTTCAACCAAACAACAGACAAACCGGGCCTTAAAATTACGTTATTTCTTCAATATTAACTTGAAAAGGAAAATCCTTTAAAGGGAAAAGGGGAAAGTAGTCTAATGCCATAAAAAGATTATTACAAATAAACTAACACTATCAAAAATAATCCGAAGGTTGTATTCTTAAAATAGACCTGTACTTAGTAGCAGGAAGCGTACGTGGGGAAGGCAAGTGTGAGAAGTCTTCTGTCTGTCTCTTGGAAAAGACGAAACAAATCCCGGACCACAGGAAATCACACAAGTTTTAGAAAATCCCAGCGGTACGAGCGAAAGCACTTCAAATAAATCTGAGAGTCCTCCAAACAATATTAAAGGACAACAGATGTTCTCCCCACTAGCTTGTTTGAAGGCTCACATAGTCCCCAGAAGTCATTTATTTGCATTGATTAAAGTGGGTATTCAGATCCAGACTCATATAAACAGAGAAACAGAGTGATAGGTGCATGAGCAACGACAAGCCGTGCCTGTCCTCTTCATGCTGAGGAGAAAGCCTCACTGCATCTGCAAAGATAATGGAAAAATACAGACCTTTGTATATACTTTCTTTCAGACTTAATATTGTTATAATTTAAAAAAAAACCCACAATATGGAAAAAAAAAAAAAAAAAAAAGTCTTAAGCTTCAGCTGAAAGTTACTTTTTGAATCACCTTTTTTCTTTTGCTTTGTTTCCCTGATAAGTGTCTGACATACCGGTGACCTGGCTGATAAGCTGCCAAAATAAAAAAAAAAAAATAATCCTCATTACAAGGAATAACTCTCCTTGTTATAAACCAGTTCTGAAATTAAATCAGCAGTTCTGATTCATCTTCTTGCCATGCGTCCTGAAGCAGGAGCCGCTCTGCCTGCCCCTCTCGAGCAGGAAGCACTCCTGCTGGATAGGAGCAAGGGCAACGACACGGGCCCAGACGTGGCTGTGAGCAGCTCAGCTGAGGCACAGGCACCAAAGCCAGAAGCAGAACCTCACCGCCTTTCCTCCAGCCTGTGAGCGGCTGCAGTGCCAGATGTCACCCTAACGACTGCTGGGTGTGTTGTGCACAGACTCGTTCACTAAAATGCATCAGCAATGCTGGGAGCAAGGATCAGAGTCCAGCCCAAGTCACTGAGATAAAAGCCTCAGCTGTGATTAGGACTCAGTTCCTTATTTCTTCCACAAGCAGTACGGTTTTATCGGAAGTGATGCATGCTCCTTGCTTGTCCCGAGTGAAGACTAAGCCTGAGGAGCTCTCCTAAGTTTAGGGACAATGGATTCAAATCCACCCAGCCCAAGCCAGACACAAGACACATTTTTGCACCCTCAGTGCACACCCTGTGGAAAGGCAAGCATGGAGACCCCACCCACACCAAGGACACCCGGAGAGACGGGAGCAGTGCCCGGCTCCCGTTGTTAAAGTAGTACCCAAATCATCAAGTCAGGAACTCACGTGGCGATCCCAGGGCTGTGGTTTCTATTACAGAAGCCCTGCACAGCTGGAGCACCTAAATACCCTTTATCTCGTTGCACAGCACTATAGGTGCCTTTGCGAATCGATTCTGCTCTTTAATCTTTCACCTAAGCAACAGAAGCTTCTCTTTTGTTGTTGTTCTCCTGCTGCTTCTCTCCCACACATATTTTCACCCTGGCAAGTCTGGTGTTAGTAAGGAAGGGTCTTCTGGGAACCTGGGGGTATTTCCACTGGCAAGACAACCTTCCTCCTTCCCTTTTATCCCCCCCTTGGTTGCAGCCTGCAGTAACAGCCAGAATGGGGCTGACCATCAGACCAAAGCCTGCTCCAACAGCAGCACCAGCAGGAAAACCCCACGGGGAGCTGGAGTAGGTCCAGATGGAAACCATGCTCAGGAAGAATATTATGGGGAAAATCACCTGCTGTACTGGATCCAAGTGAGTCTAATTTGAAGCCAGTTCAAAATTACTTTTTGTTTTGTTACTTTGTTACTACACTGAAGACAAGCTGCTTCTCTTCCTAATTTCATCCCCATAATTATCAATCACAGCAACTAAAATGCACTGTAGCTTGAACTCATATTGAATGAGAAAAAATTGATTTGTAAACTACCTTCCTCTCGTAACTTCAAAGAACAATTAAAAAGCGTTGTTGCTATTGTGAGGAGAAATGTAACACTTGAAGGAATGCACAAACCACAGGCTCCGTGGCTAAACAGCTCACAGCGATCTGAACGTAGCAGTGGAAATTTCAGAGCAAAACGCTTTGCCAAACAGTTTTATATCTGCTTTGAGCTTCAACTTCAGCAAAAGTGTAATTTCTGAAATCCAGGAAATGCACTGTGTTATAATAGACAGCCTGTAGGCTCCCCACCCAAGAAACAACAGGAATTATCTGCAAACAACCGTGTTTGCTACCCAAAGGGCTGCATATTGAACAGGAAAGAACCAACTGCAGCCCCCTCACGCAGCTAGGGCGGTGCTGCAAGGCGGCCTGGGGACCTTGCACATAGAGGAGGCAGCAGGGACAGGCAGTCCCCTCTGTCCCCATACCTCTCGAGGAGATCTGCAGCGTGTAATTGCAACTTACAGCACTGAAGACTTGGGTAATTCCGTGCTGGTAACTCACGATCACAGTAATTTTGCAAAACAGTCTCCGCTGCTCCTGAGCAAAGAGCACCGAACCATGCAGTTTAGGAAAGATGGGTCCTATTGTCAGGATTAGCATTTTCACACACAAAAAAAATGTAGCAGTACACTAGGAAATATCACAGAGATGAAAGCAAAATATTGGAGCCGAAAAGAGCAAACACCACTGTGTGTCAAGGCTATGACCTGTATTTATAAGCGTATGGTTAAATGCCAGTGTCTCCTGCTCAGCCTCTGACTGATGCACTCTCCCATCCAGTAATGAGTATCTGCGATTTTATGATCTAGTATAAAATGAGAAGTCATTAATATTTAACAGTGTGCTCCATAATTACAAAGTATGTGTTTCTGTAACATTAAGTAGCAATAACATCCTGTCAAGGGCCTTCAATTCCTTTGCAGGAGCAGGACTGGAAAACATCCTTTTTCACTCTTGAGAATGGGGAAAGTAAAGCAAATACATTGTTGTTTAAAGTTAGTTTGAGCACTATTACCCTTAAATGTAGAATGTCCTATTAACTCTGATGGTCCTTTGTACAATTAAATATATTTTAAGTGACCGACAATTTTTAAGCAATAAATCACCTTTCACCTGCTACGCTGTGCAATCCTTCCACAAAAATGTTAATTATGAACTTTGAGATTGGGCTAGAAGCAAACGATGATCATATTTAACCATAACCCCTTTCACTGATAAAAATGCATTAAAATAATTCTACAGGTGAAAGATTCAACACAGCAAAGACAATACTTCATTACAGGAGGAGAAAAAGTAAAAATAAGTTAAAAGAGACGTTTAAAGCAAATTTCAACCATCAACTACCCAAGAAATAATGAGATAAAGGAAAAACAACCAACCTTGTATCTGTATAGGTATTGTTCACCCACGCTCAACATGATCTGGGTGTCTGAGACACAAATTTTTTTTTAGTGTGGTTCAGAAGATGATCTTTTTCCCATTTTTTCCCCACTGAAAATTTTGATTCTACTACTCCAAAGCCACCATAGGATTACTTATAGACATAAACATCAACTATTACGATAGCTAAAGCAGAAATAAATATATATGGAAAACAAAAACAAAAAACCTATGTTAACAATAAAATAAAGAACAGATCATTGAGCCACCTTTAATTTTTGTAAAATCTATTCAACAGCCGAAAGGATCTGAATATTTGTGTCAACTCTTGAGGCCTGGGCTAACAAGCTACTGAAAAAACAAAACACCAATATGTGATCTCATGGGAGAGTACACAGGAGGAAAGACTTATGTAATGTAAAGACTTCATGTAAAATAAAATAAGGCTTAGGAGTACACAACTTAAGTATTTGCAAAATCAACTAAGCTTGAAATTCAACCCGTAATTTAGACCTACCCTTCCCATGTAAATTCTGGGTAATACAATTTTGATGTTCCTAATGTAAATGGATACCAACTTTTTATCTTGTATTACTTCAGTAAGGAAAAACAACTAATTCAAAACATGAATAATTATTTGGACTACAGGGAAAAATCTTAGTCCCACAGAGATCAATAGCAGAACTCCTTAGTATGGTTAAGCTCCCACTAAAGTTAAGATGTATGCTTAGGATGCTTATACTTTACTGTGTAGATGAAAAAGCCTAAATGTCAGCTCAAACATCTGACTGCGAATGGGAACTCATTCCCTGAAGGCATATTCTTTTACTTCAACACACCAACACAAAAATAAAGATCACAGAATATAAGGCAATAAAAAAAGGAAACCGGAAGGCTGTGCAGTTTGATGACCAAAGTTTTCTTTGCTTCAAAACTGTATCTTTACACTTAAATTCCAAGTTGCAGCATTGTAAGAGAAATATGCAATCATGAATTTAATGTATCTTGAATGTTTGCATCCCCTGGCAAACTGAGCTCTGGCATTTTCAGCGAAGACCTCAGTTATCTTGTCTTCTGTCTGGGTCCATTATAATGCAAAGCAGTCAAGAAATAAGCCTAAGGGTCATGTCATCCATTACCCGGTAAACTGAATTACCTCATGATCAAACATTATCCAATAATGAATGAATTTTTTTCATGATCCATCATAAGAATTCTTCAGAGTATATGCAGATCTATCTTTTATTTATTTAAGGATGAATGAAAACATGTACTGCAATTACATAACTGAATTTTCTACTTAAAAGTTTGCACAGGTTTAAGGTCAGGTTGGCGGTTAAGCAAGTAAAAAGCTCAACAAAAATTTACAGAAATTACAGCATTGCAAATGTCACTTTTTAAGTAGGTCTTGACATCCTTCTCATCATTCTGCTTGGCTGGAGAGGCTGTTTTTCATTCCTGACCTTAAAACAGGGCACATCAGAAAGATATACTTCGTCCCTTCTTGCTCGATGACGTTACAATCCAGCAGTTACGTATCGTCTATCATCTTTTGCTTACTTGAATCCATTTGGACATGGCCAGATAATGATTTGCAAACCAGTAAATATCACAGTCATAATTTAAACTCTGATAAATTCCCAGAAAAGCTCTTTCAGAAAGACTGTGGTGTCCACAGAACTAAGTAGCAGGACTCTTGTGTTAGTCACACCAAAAGATCACTGTGGTGGTTAGTTTGTGATAAACACTTCAAGCTGGTGGTACTGGCAGTCGTCTTACTATTTCCACAGCTATCTTTAGATATGCTTTAGCCTGTAAAAACAGAAACATATATTTAGAACCTTTCATTTTCTATATGAAGCAATACATCTTGTTAAGTATATGTTTTTTCACACACATTCAAAGAAAAATAAAAATGTTATAATAAATGTGTTCTACTCAGCTAGTTGTGTGTTCAGGAAAGTTATACTCTAATACATAAAATAAATCCAGGCATTATTTAAAATACTGGGGGTGCAACACTTTCCTATTATTCTTAGAGCTTGACTGAACAATCTGTCTTAAACAGTAAACAATCAATATTCTTCCAGAGGAGAGGTGCTGAGATGGAAGGAAACTCCAGTCCCACAGGTCCTATTAGTTATAAACTCCCCTCACCTCAAAGACTGAGATGAACTGTACACAGGATTGAGACAGAGAATCAGGAAAAAAATCCAATTAAAAAATTAAGAGAATTAAGTCATTAAGGACTTTTTTTAAAAGGACATCTTTCCAGGAGGCTAAACAGGGCACTGGAAAGAACTAGTTCTGCAATACTAGAATCCCTACAAAAGCTCACTCTCACACCAGCCTGTGGCATGTGGTAGGATGCTCTAAGTTGGAGGGCAGAAGACAAAACCCTAAGACTATCAGGAATGACACAATTCAAGCTTACTTCTATCATCTCTGAAAAATGATGAGGCTGGGACTGTGATTGGGCTAACATTGAATGTTAATAAATGCAATGTCAAAAGACACAAAATGACTGCCTTTAACTCAGTACAAACTACAAAATGAAAACCCAGTAATTTCTTTACCAAGCTCAACAACTCACAGTCAAAACAGAATGTAAGTTTTAGAAAGGTCTTTGACCTTGATACAAAGATTTTCAAGTAAAACGGTATATTGTGTGTGTGAAATGTGTATGTATATCATCTACACTGTTCAGAGATCACTTCCATTGTTACAAATTTATACCTTATCTGTAAATTGAACTTGTCGTGCCTCAATTTCTTTCCAGCTGGTGCATCACGTTTTGTGGTTGTAGAGTAAAACAGATTCTTCTTCTACTGTTCAGCCTGCTTCTGCTCCATTACGTTGTAACCAAGGCACCACTTCACCTTCTTAAATAAGCCTGCATTTGGAGCCCATGTTGACAGCCTTCCCTAAACGGGGAAGTTCGTTCTTCCTTCTTCAATAACTAGAAGAATTCACCAGAATATTCCCTACTGCTCTCCCCTGCCTCCCTCTTGCAGAACTCGTAGATGACTCTAACCTCAAGTTAGACCCTGCAGTCCTGATGAGCCTTTTATAAAGCAAATAAGCTGATAAATATGTGAGGGCAGAGCTTGAGGGGTGGTACGAGAAGGTCTGTGTCCTGCTCAGGCCACCAGCACCAGCTGTCTTGAGCATGCTGGCACCCTACCACGCCTCCTCTCTTCTAAGCTTTGCTCCTTGCCTGTCAGTTTTCTTTTCCAAGCACTCCCAGCCTCAGTGCTCAGATACTCCTAAAACTAAATCAGGTAATTTTCTGAAATTATAAGGGATGCAGAAACCATCTACATGCAGATAATAGATTAAATGCACAGGAGACTACATGAAGGCCTTAATCCTGAAATGCTCTGGACACACAAGTTATTCATGCAAGCAGTTGCATCCAAGTCAAGCGTGTAATCCGTATCTGTTACTCATAAGATTTAAGCTGTGATCAGCGTTGTACCCTCTAGCTGTACCATGACAAAGCTAAGACTTATTTTAAATAAGAATTATAATGCATTCTGACATATGGCCAAAAAGCAGTATTCCCCATTCTGAAGTTCAATGTGGTTTAGATAGTTTTATTCTCTTGTAACCTCTCCTGATACTTATCGTTAAGGAGATTAAAAATGCACTTCTAATAGTACAATGATCATGGTTAGAACGTACTCTGAAAACTACAGAAGACTAGTACCAGTCATGTGCATTTCCTCCATGGGCTTACTCCATAATGCTCTATTTAGGACTCTGACAAACTACATGTAAGAGGCTTCTTTAAAACCATTAAGCCATGTGTCAGCTTGCACGCTTACAAGGCAGTGCTAAATCCAGGCCGCACATCTATAACTGGAGATCCTTTATAAGGGATTCTGAGGAACTGGATTCTGCTCAGCCTTTTGTAGCACAGATAAGATAGCTCTTGTTCCAGAGGAGCTTTTACATTTCTTAGTACATAAGTTGACAAAACATCTACAAGGGAATTATTCTGTCCTAGTTAGTCCTTTATTCATTGTTAAATCGCACCAATTAAAAAAATTAGATACCACTGTTTCTTCATTTACTTCGTGAACATCACATATGCTTAGAAACCTACAACCTGTACCCCCTCATGGCTATTTAGATCACACTAATTCATTCCAGAGAATAAAAGGAAGCATAATTGTTCCCAAGAGACGTGTGCTGCTGTAATCTGCAAGACCTCATAAAGATCATGCATGTAATAGAATAGATGACCCGAAAAGCAAGGAATAGACACTGCAGTACAAAGAGAACACCGCATCTACAAGTAAGGTGGGCTGTAAATATTTGCTCATTGTAATATCCCTTGCTGTTTAATTCTGCTACATTCTTTACACTTATCTTTCCTTCAATTTCTGTGATAAGTCATTCTGGTCCACCAGGCCACTTACAAAGGAACAGCTGTGGCACCGCAGGGTCACTCACCGAAGGACACATAATAGAAAATCTCAGCCACTTCATATATATATAAAGATGTTAGCTTTAAAAGGACTGCATCTAAAATCTTGCAATATTTGTTATTCTGAACTACATTATGATGGACCAAATGCCCAGGGATCAATGATCACAATAACACATAGCTGAAAAAAAAATTAAGTGAGAAATGAGAGTAAACACTGGGTTTTATTTTATGAAGAACAGAACAAAAAGATTTCATTCCACAGTACAGGAAAATCCAAACTAGTCCTATAGGTATAATTGCAGTGCAGTTGGGTAGCACAGTTGTACCCACGTGCAACATGGAGTACACTTAGTTATTAATCCCCTGGGGAGTTTCCCAAGTCCCCAGCTAGCCATCTGCATAGATGAGATAATGGATCAATCTGGGACAACAGATCAACTTCAGAAAAGGTGACTGACTGAAATCAAACTGCCTTTGCACTTAAGTAT
This sequence comes from Heteronetta atricapilla, assembly GCA_011075105.1. NCBI lineage: Eukaryota > Metazoa > Chordata > Aves > Anseriformes > Anatidae > Heteronetta > Heteronetta atricapilla. The sequence continues at coordinate 11,540,411 of CM021735.1, forward strand.
TTACACTAATCAGTGTAGGAGTTCTCCAGGTGGGAATTTTGGACTATATTGAAGAGTCCCTGCAGGCAGCTCCCCCTTTGCACAGATCAATTCATAAGTTTTAATGAGTCTATTAGCAACCTGAATGGAAAACCCGGCCCCTTTCAGAGACTACCCAGGCAGTTTCTGCTCCAAAATGGACCAAATGGCACATAGATAATTGTAAATACACAGCAGATATTTGTTTCTGCAGCTGCAGGGAGAGTGGTTTTGTACACAGTTAAGAGGGGAGATGTTCTGTGCAGATAATCAACAGCTATGGATCATGCATATGCTGGAGTACTGATGTAGGATCATGGACTAGCTCCACCATTAAAACTGAGCTTAACAGAGGTTCAGGGAGGCTCACTTGAGGCAGCTAAGACACTATTGACTGACACGAGCCCTTGTAAGAGAAACTTCCGTAACTATCCAGACAGCAACAAGATATCCCACTTGGGAGATTTGATTCCCTAAGTGTTCCCTAACTGTCAAGATAAAAATAAATGACATTTCCATGTGCTCCCTGCCCCAACATTGTTCACGAGTGTCTGGTCAACGATTTCCTGTTTATGTATGCTAACGTTCATCTGCCAAGTATCTGATCTGTCCTGTAGTAACAGGAGGCTAGTTTCAACTCGTTGCTGCCAGCATGCCAGTGTTACCTAGTCCTAGTACTACCAGCACTTTCTTAACCTGCTATGCACCCTAAGCAGCTTTTTTTTTAAAAAAAAAAATATTTTTCCCTAGATAACTACTTAGTTCTTTGAACAGAACAGTCTCTCTTTTCCTTACAAGGTCTCCACCAGTAACCAGTCTTTGAGGAGATCGACTGTTCCAAGCCTTTCAACAAGTCACTCGCCTAGGAGTGAGGGCCAGGCTCTCAGCAGCAACATGCATCAGCAGACACGAAAGGTCTAGAGGGAATCTCAGTAACTCAATATGCCTTTCATTAAATAAACACAACTCTCTATGTATTGAGCCTTTTCTCCTCCTCTCAATCTATTTAATGTGGCATCCGTACACAGGTACTAGAGCCTGTTCAGTTCAGTTACTTACTTGATCATTACTAAAAGAAGAGGGATTGCAACTGAAAATGGAGAATGATTTTTATTCCTTTTCAGGTGGAAAGACAAGAGAATGTAAAGGATGAGTTCTTACTCATGACTGAAAACCATTTTCATTTTTATAAATTCGAAGTGAGCTTTACAGATCAGTTTTTCCCTTCATGATTTGGAAACTCTACAGGAGTGGTTTACAAGGCTTTCTGAAAGCTTTTTGTTGTTGTTTTCCTCAGATGGACAGCTTGTATTTACTAGTAACATATCAGTTAGCTGCAAACCAAACACTCTCCCTGTTTTGAGAGGATGAAGAAGTGCACAAGGAGACAGAATGCTCTAAAAACAAACCACATTTTTTGTTACAAGTGCTGCCCAGGTGGGGTCCGAGAGCAACAGCAGTGAGGGCAGACAGATGGAAGGTGATGTTCAGTGTCAACAGAGCTAGATAATGGCCACGTGAGACTTTTCACCTCTCAAAAAACTTGTACAAACACTGTCAGAAAAGACCTCAGCATTCCTTAAATGACAAATCTTCTTAGGACCAAGAGGGCACCACTGATGAAGCACAGATCTTGAGGTAGGAATTGGAGAACTTGTAATAAACTTTGTCAGGAAAAGGACCAATGAGTCCCACTTAGCTGACATAATCAAAACATCCTGATTCATTGCTCTGGTATGGAATAATAGACATGAACTGGCTTTAAACTGCAAGTGATCTTTTTATTAGCCCATCTAATTAAGCCCTATAGTAATCTTAGAAAAATGTGGGCCTTTCAGTTACAGCATTTAATTCTCCTTCAAACTCTTACCCATGAGGTATGTGTGCATCACTCCTAAGACAACTGCAAAGAGCTTACAGTTTATAGCTGACTCTACCCGGTTCCCATGGATTGGCTTGGCTTGACCTGCTAATTTGCCTTGCGGTTCATTTTCACTGAAGTGCAGATCTCAGGTCACAAACAGCTCACTGCAGAGGCTGCCAGTGTCTAATAGGAGGGACACACAACTACAGAATACCATTTACCCATCAGGAAAACCAAAACAGATATGAGCTCAGATACAAGCTGGTATCACATCTGCCTTCCCCCAAACCACTGCGTACCAGCAACTCAGAAAAAGCATACTGATCCCATCACTTGCTTGTGGGCTAAGGACACCAAAGAGCATAAATCCATTTAGTGACATGCTTTTTAATGTCTATGAAAGAACTCCAAGACTATTAAAATGGCTATTAATCTGTTTTAGCAATCCAAAGGAAAATCACAGATTATCCCAAGTTGGAAGGGACCCACAAGGATCCAACACCTGGGTCCCCAAAGGACCATAAAAAATAAGAGTTGTAGACTGTCCCAAGTTGGAAAGGATATTCTATGCAAGTCCTGACTGTCTGGAATATTGAATGCTACTAAACCTACAAAGAAGGATATAGTATTTAAGTCTGCACAACGGAAGTCTTAGAGACTTGCACTTTATTCCTTGCTAAAGAAAACTAGCAACCATGGGCAACAAGCAGCTAGCCAGATAGTGGCCATCACAAGGACAAATACTAGACTTGGCTACCACCTACATGAAAGCAATGTTAGGTGATAGCTTAAAAAACAAACAAAAAAAAACCTCTCCATTCGATCAGATTTTTAGCTTTAGTTTTCATGGAAGTTGCTTGTGACTTTGACACAATTCCAACCTTCAGTGCGTGTCTGGAGCTGCCCACTGATGTCCGTATTTCACCATGGTATGCTTTTAGTGCCTTCTGAGCTGCGATGATAAACACAGCTTTAAATGAGCTTCCAACTTCAGATAACTTTATGTCACCCAGACAAACTCTTGATTGCTGCAAGAAGCACAGAATCTTTCCAACTCTGTCTTCCTCTGGGTAGTTCTGTAACAGTCTTCTTGGCGTGAATTGGCAACTTCTGCCTCGCTGCAGGGATGCCTCAGCCCAGAAAGGAAACTTAATGAAATGATAAAAGTTGATCCATAAATTACAGTAATTACGATGTAGGAGATGGTTAAGTAAAGTGGATGCTTCCTGATAGTACCTAAAAAAAGCCTTAGTACCCACGGGACATGGAAATTTCCTGTAATCCTATATATAAGTAGTTGCAAAAGCCAAGCCTTCCTCTGGTAGAGCCTCAGCCAGGAAACACTGCTAGCCTCAAGGTGCCATTGTATGCGTACATCACTCAGGTGCTTTTATGTACATCTAAAAAGACATCCTGCCCAGAACACATGGTTAAGTAGAATAGTGCAATTCAAATGCAATACAGCAGCATCCTTCAAGCAGACTATGCTAACACTCAGCATTTTCCACAGCAGAATGAAGTGTAAATGAAGGTCTGATGATGCATTGTGCTATCTACAGCCTGAAAGAAGGATTCAGACCTACACATACCAAGTGTTACTGTGACCATTCTGAGGAAGCCTTGATGGTAAGGCATGTTACAAATCATATCATGCAGTCTCTACTTCAGGGTTTCCTTTCTTTCAAAGGATACCACACCCTGGAGAGACCACTTTTTAAAATGGAATTATTGACGACCGCTAAACAACAGCAAACATTATTCCCTACCACTATTGCATTTTTCCAACTATTTCTTGCAAAGCTTTAAAAGCTTGTACATTTTTACCCTACTCGCACTTCACCGTTACGAAGAATTCCACAAAAAAAGTGTTTCTGAATATGAATTCCATCTGTCCCTTCAGACCACACTAAGGCCTGTAACATTTCTAATTTAATTGAAAAGGGATTTTTAACCAGACTTACTTTCCTCTGTCAGACTGCTGATGCCTGCTGCTCCTTCTTTCCACCTGACTGGGCTTTCTGTCTCCCCTTACAGAGCCCTGTGTATTTTACAGACAGCACGTTCCTTCGCCAAGATACCACAAAATTGTAGAACCCTTTAGGTTGGAAAAGACCTCTAAGATGATCATCTAGTCCAACCTTTAAATAGTCACCATGAGTGAAATTTTCAAGAGCACTGAACACATTTCATGTAGTTAAATGTGAACTAGACAATAACAGAACATCACCCAGTGTGTGTGGTTTTTGTACCATACACTGGTCTTCATGACATAGGATGACATTAAGCATGATTTCCTGCAACAAGTCCGGGTTTCCTTGCTCCAGGACAAGTTTGATTTTTCTCCTGCCCGAGTCAAACTCCTCAAGCTGAAAATAAATTCGTGCATATCTGCAAAGGGCTGTGCAATTTGGGGTTCTGACACCCTAAGCTATTACTGATTCTCTCCGTTTGTTCCCTTTCATCTTCCCATATTTTTCCAATATTCTTTACTTGCCTTTTACAGAACAAGAGCTAGAACTCAAAGTTTGCCCTGTTTGTGGCAAGAAAACACGAAGGTACTGGCTGACCATTACATGTTTCCTGATTTTATTTCTTTTTTTTCAAAAGCAGCTATCCTCCTTTTATTTCTGCCATGAGGGCTCACCATTTCTTTAATAACGGAATAAGGAAGGTGAAATCTAAATTTCATTCTGTCATAACTTCCCTGCTGTCTTGAATATATTATCCCCCTGAATCTTAGAGGTGTATCATCTCTCCACTGTTTTTTTTTTTTTAAAAATCATCTCATTCCCAAGCTAAGCTGAGAAATGTGCCTCATACTTGTCTCAGCCTCCAACACGTCTCCTCACTGAAATGCCTATTCCAGCAAGACTCCCTATCTTTTAGAAGGTGAATGGTTACACTGGTTCAGCAAATCTACTTTGAATTTGCTTGAGCTGTTTCTTTGACCTTGGGATAGATGGGATTTTCGTGTTCAGTGGTGTTCTTCACAGTTAACCTGTCTCTTCTAGCAAGGTATTAGTAGCAAACCAATGGGCCATTAAGGCTGGGATATACCCAAGAGTTTCAACCAGAAAGAGCTCACAAGACAACCACCAACTGTCCCCACACATCTCTGAGTTTTTTGTTCACAGATAGAAAACCTCTACTTACACCTCTTAAACCTCTACTTACGTTTTCCTCAGTATTGATGGAGCATTTTAGCATTTTAGCAATTATGTAGTGGACAAATAATCCATGGGAATTAATCGTGTTCTCCATCTCTCACTGTGCTTCTGCCCTCTTACCTGCAAGTTTCAGAATGCATCTTTCAAACCCCTCTTTTGCTGCTGATTCCTTTTGGTGATTGGAAGTTCCCCTACATCTGAGCACTAACAATTCCCACATGGTTTCAGTGACTCTTGCTTTCCCTGTTCTACCTTTCCCATTCTAGCAGTGTTCGTCGTCTTCTTTCACTAGCCTCTGCTGCCTAGAGACTCTCACATATGTTTGGGTGAGCAAACAACAAAGCCAGCCAACCCACCTCCACAGCTTGAGGGAGGAGGGAAATGCTCCCAAGACTCTCAATTATCTCCAGAAGGGTCTGGTAAGTCCTTGCTGTTGATTAAACTAAGAAATGATTAGCTTCTTGTAGAGGATCTTAGATCACTACCAATTGCTGCTCTCTGCCTGCTATCCTTCTGTTGGACTAGCCCCTGTTATTTAGGCTAATATGTGAGTACACCGATACTCGATTTTCACAGTACACTTCTGCAGTAGATAAAAAAAAGTTTTATCAATGAAGACAGTTTAAAAAATCCATAATTTAAACAACAAAGCTGACAGAAACACTAACACAGACAATGTTATACAAAGAAAAAAATCATTTTACCAGCATTGTTTATTTCTCCTTGGGGACATGATCCCTTGGAGACTCAAGCTTTACCAAAATAGAACTTTGGCCATTAAACCCTGACACCCTTTAGCTATACAAGCAACCCTTTCCACAACAAGATCAATCTCAGGTACTCTGCGCCTTTTGATGGAAAACTTTGGAAGTGCATACATCTGCACTTCTACACATAATTTTATTTTTTATGGAAGGTTTATTTCGGTTGTAGCAATTTTCCTGCTAGTTCCCCTTTTCTACCAGCTGCATCTAAGCAAACTAGGCTTTAAAGTAAAGTATCTAAACATGTTTGCTTATACATTTTAAAATCCTAGTGTAGAGTGACAGCTATGCTTTTACATATCAGCAAAAGAAGGTGAACCCTGTGGTATGCATGTAAGCAAAAAAAAGTATTAGATAACATTTTAGAAAAACCCTTCATTCCACTCTTGATAAAGCTTAGAAGGTGTGACCGCATGCTGGGTTTCTGAGAAGTCAATCATCATCCTTATTCGCTGCTCTCTGAATCAGCCAGGTATTATTTCAGTGCTATGAAACTGCATTTCATTTTTAAGTGTTATAACAAAGACAGCACAGAATTTTGTATACAAAAATGTGTAAATGTAAGGGACAAGAGCAGAGATAATTTCAGCAGCTCAGTGCACATTGTTCTCTATCTGAAAAACTATGATTGTTCATGCATGAATTGCCACAATTTTATTTTATTTGAGAAACATGGTGATGGGTGTCATGCATTAAAGATTAGAATCTGACCTTACACGACCTCTCCAACCACCAGTTATGTGCTAAGAATTTCATTTTTCTTTTTAAATATAAGAGGACAACAATCACTTTCTGTATGTATAATGAGAAACAAACCAGGAATAAAGGGAAATTCTTTTTTCATTCTGTAGAGATTAGTAAAGGCTAAAAAAAACCTCATTCTCTGAGGAGAATGATTATCTCACAGACACAATGGCAGAGAAGAATATTAAAAGTTTTCCCCAGAGTCACACATATTTGTCAATCTTTATTCCTCTTCATATTTAACTTAATTGCCACAAATGGTGCTTATAACCCCTCCTTTCATTACCAAGAACATGGTCCAGGAAGGAACAGATGGCAACCCTCAGACTCTCTTGTCTTTCTTAATTTTCAGAATGCTGTCCTACACGTTTGAGCGTATGTAGGCTCAGACTCCTGCAGGCTACACACTTTTGGTTATTATAGATTTCAGATACTGTGAGCTGTGAGCCTTCCATCTTGGTTTGCTCAGCTGTTTTGCTTCAACTTTGACCTAAGCTATACATCTATTCAAACCTCAGAGTTTCAATCAAAATTCCCAGATAGAAGCTACAGTATTGATTGGAATGATTCCTTTCTCAAGGATCTAGACTCAAGATCACTACGTTATTCCACAGAGGATCAGCACAGGTCTTGTCGAAGACTAGTAGAATATCAATTAGAAACGAACAGCTGCTGCTTCTCTAACAACAAAACAAACAAAAAAACACAAGAAAAAGAAAGAAAAAAAATAAGGTGCTACAATGTAAGTCACTATTTCTCCAGAATCCTGATTAGTATGTTAATGATACTGGATTATAAGCCCCTGGCAAACCCCCACTTTTTTTTTTTTTGAAGGAAAAGTTATTTCAGCATGTATCTAGCAATCGTGGTATTGGAAAGGTTATATGTACTTTTTAGCTTATCTCTAACAGATTCTACTACCTATTATCATTATTAATCTTTTTTTTTTTTTTATATTGGTAACATCTAAGCAGCAGTCTATAGTGATGCTGCATCACGCTATGTACTGTGCTAACATAACGTGGCAGACAACACCCTACCCTACAACGCAAAGTGAACAAAGTCAAGCAGAGAAGCAAAAAAAATACTAACCAGAAAAATGTTACTGTATAAGTGTTAATGAAATTTCATACGTGCAACTGCTTTTCCTCAGAGACTTGCGTATTTGACTCCCACCACCTCAACAACCCATGTTTTCCCTTGGCAATAAAACGTTATGGTAAATGCACAGAAAAATCCATTTCATCTTGTGCACAAATTCCTTCACTTTCAGCTGAAAACAATCCAGGTACTGACAATACACAGGTTTTGTTCCAAACATTTTTTGATAGGATCCTTTGACAGTTTCCAGGCTCCACTGACAGTTTCAGAGGACCTACATTAGCTGCAAGGTCTCGTGTGGCTTGACACTGACCTTCTTCCTTATAGCAGGCCAGAATCTGGATCAAATCTTTGCTATATTGAATGATTTGGACTAATTAAGCAAAAACACATGCACATAAGCAGAACCCATGACCAGAATTCCAAAACAAAGGGCCAAAGTTGCTTAATGACAAAAATCTCTTACAGAATTTTGTTTTTCTAAGTTACATTCAGGCACGTTTGTTTTCAAATAGCAATAATGAGAAGTGCTCCCCGTCCACTTTTTTTTCGGGGGGGCTAGGGAGGGAGGGGAGAGAAATAGGGAGGGTGGGAAGGAGGTTGCTTTGTTATTCTAAGTGCAGTGCAGCAAACTTACGGCATCACTCTGAGGTTGTGAGATCACAACAGGCTGCCCTGAATCAGAAGTCTCCCGTATATTAACATGCAGTGGAATGTCTCCTGTATTAAAGACACCAAAATACAGGTAAGTGAAGACCTAATACATCTCAACTGTTTCATTGAAATAGCCCTAAAGTGACTTGAAATAAAATTCCAATTCAGGATATTCTTTGAATTACTTAATAGCAAGAAATTAGCATTTAAAATGAAAATTGGCTGCAAAGACGTTTCTATATATCTATCCATGATTAAGACCAAATCTATCTTGGATTTTTCATTCTCTGAATAGGAAGGACTAGGTTTTGAAATAAATGATGAAAGGCAGCTGTTTTTTTGGCTTCCTGAACACACAGAAAAACACAAATGGAGATATGCAAACTATTTTGAGTACATACAAAAGTTTGCTTGTGTTTAGGCAAATACTCATGCAACTTACTGCCTAGCTTATCTCCTCACTGTATATTCTTTTCAAAGCATTTCAATCACTGTTCAAAGACTTATTTGAATACTTAATTTCCAAATAACATTTGTTATTGCCCTTATTAGGCCCTGGATCCAATTAAAAGGTAGGCAGCTATTCAGTTCCTTCTTCTTTCCAACAGAAATCATCTTTATATTTTTTCTAATGAGCAGGGAGCTGTCAGAGGGGAAAGGAATGTTCTAAAGGAGAATCAATTAGTAACCCGGGTCCGTTCTGGAACATACTTTCTGAAATACAGTTTTTAGCACTAAAGAAAGCATGAAGTTCCCATGTTTAGTTCATTATCATAATAGATAATTATGAGGTGAATTGAAGAGCAACTTTCTTTTAAAAGTAAGATACGGCTGTATTTCACATCACAGATGGATGTACACAGAACAGCCTATGCTTAGTTCAATCTTGTGCATCTCAGAAGATGCATCAATTTAATTCATACATTTAGCAAACTTTATTTAATCTACACAAAGCCAGTATAGATTACTTAAGTTTAGTATAGTCAGAAGAAACAACATAGTCAGAAAAACTGTATAAAAATGGACTTTGAAGTAACAAATCTAGTTAAGAAAAAAAAAGAATTTCAAGCAAGCACGAAATAAATGAAAATCAAATAATAGCAGACAAAAACCATGGCTGCATGATTACTGAGCTGAATGCTTGAAGAAATTCAGTTTCTTATGATTATTATCGTTCATTTCCTTCAAATTTAATTGTTGTGTTTTTTTTTTTTTTCCCCAGTCCTGAATGAATTTCTTTATGCCTAAAGTCTGTTCACTCATTAAAATAAAAAAATAAAATGAAACAAAACAAAACAAAAACTAGGGAGTCCTTTAAAGTTTCCTTTAACCCTCAATGTTTTTGTTCACAGAATAAGAGTAACTTTGTAAATCTCCCAGAACTTAGGTCTTACCATTATTTTGTGTAGGGACTGACCTTCCCTTTTTTCCCCAGGGATGTTTTATTAGTGGAAAAAGTACTTCTTCACTGCCAGTTTAATAACAATCTCAAACAATTACAGAAAAACTTATCCTATTACAAAACAGCAACTTATCTTCCCAAGGCTTGCAAAGATGTGCTTGCACAACATGAGCATAATAGGACTTGTATGGGCAAAAGTGCAATTCAGAAGACAAAGCAAAAGGCAAACCCAATTTAAAAAAAACTGAAACATTATACGTGAAGCAGAAACAAAAAGACTGAAAAAAATATGTGTCTATGTTTGGCTGATAAGGACTTGAGGAAGATGAAGGTTTTGTACTATTCTTCACTATAGAACATGATGGGAAGTTATCAACGTAATAATTTTTTGTGATGATGCTTTAGACTGCAAAGAAAGCGTAAATGCTAGGAAAAAAAACAAACAAACATTGCTGCTTCTATTAGGAGAACGTTGAAAAAGTTTGGAAGCACACCATGGAAGATCGTGTCTGAAATCTGGAAGCCTTCTATGACAGGGTTACAGCATTGGTGGATAGGGGAAAAGCAACTGATCATCTACCTGGGCTTGTGCAAAGCATTTGACACTGTCCCACACAATATCCTTGTCTCTAAATCAGAGCGACATGAATTTGATTGCTGGACCACTAAGTGGATAAGGAATTGAGAGCTGAATCAGAGACTTGCAGTCAAAAGCTCAATGTCCAAGCGCTGGACACAAACGAGCTGTGTTTCTCATGGGTCAGTACTGGGACTGGCGCAGTTTAACATCTTTGTTGGTGATATGGACAGTGGGATCGAGCTCACCCTCAGCAAGTTTGCCAATGACACCAAGATGTGTAGAGCGGTCGACATGCTGGAGGGAAGGGATGCCATCCAGAGGGACATGGACAGGCTTAAGAGGTGGGCCTGTGTGAACCTCATGAGGTTCAACAAGGCCAAGTTCATGATCCTGCATCTGGGACAGGATAATCTAATCCCAAGCACAAATACAGGTTGAGCAGAGAATGGATTGAGAACAGCCCTGAGGAGAAGGACCAGGGGGTGTTGCTGGATGAGCTCAATGTGAGCTGGCAATGGGTGCTTGCAGCCCAGAAAGCCAACTGTATCCTGGGCCGCATCAAAAGAAGCGTGGCCAGCAGTGTGAGGGAGGTGATCCTCCCCCCTCTGCTCTGCTCTCGTGAGAACCTACCTGGAGTACCCCATTCAGCTCTGAGACCTGCAGCACAAGAAAGACATGGATGTATTAAAATGAGTCCAGAGGAGGGCCTCAAAGACGATCAAAGGGCTGAGTACCTCTTCTACGAAGATAGGCTGAGGGAGCTGGGGGTGTTCAGCCTGGAGAAGAGAAGGCTCTGGTGAAACCTTATAGGCACTAGAAGGCTGCTAAAGGGGGCCTACAGGAAAGCTGGGGAGGGAGTCTTTGTCAAGGGGTGTAGTGATAGGACAAGAGGGATTGGCTTTAAACTAGAAGAGGGTAGATTTAGATCAGATACAAGAAATTCTTTAGTCAGAGTGGTGATGCACTGGAATAGGCTGCCCAGAGAAGCTGTGGATGTCCCAGCCCTGGAGGTGTTCAAGGCCAGGCTGAATGGGGCTTTGAGCAACAAGGTCTGGTGGGTGGTGTCCTGCCCATGCCAGGGGGGTTGGGACTGGATGGTCTTTGAGGTCCCTTCTAATCTAAACCATTCTGTGATTCAACGGTGCGTATAGTAGTCAGTATCTTAACGGTATGTAAATTTGTTTAACTTTCTGGTCATGGTTCTGGTAACTCAACTTTAAAAAAAAAAAAAAAAGAAAAAGGGATTTTCAGAGACAGGGAGAGAAATTAGCAACGCAAAGCCTTTCTCAAAGACTCACTCTTTACCATAGGGAAGAATAAAAAAGAAAAGGCAATAAAAATACTTGAAATATTGAACTACACTCAGAGGGTAACTGGTGACTCCCAATTGTCTTCTGTCATAAACAAAAATAAAATAAGTTTTCAGTCAAAGGCTGCAGAGTCTGAGCAAATAGGAAAATACCTTTCTATCCTGCACTCTGTTAGCTTGCAGACTTCATTAGGTATTAATGAAACTAAGAACTTAGATGTTCTAAGATGACTAAGATGACTAGGTCCTGAACTGAACAAAGAGAATAGCAAAACATAAGCAAAATAAATTTATAGATATAGATTGATAAATTCTCTCAAAGCTTTTGCATGCAATTCAATAGCAGTAGGATAAAATTACCATTTGGGATAGATTAACGTATAATCTGTAAACATTAATTTTTATAATACCATATGGTATTGCTGTGCAATGGTCACCCTCGAAGTATGTGCATACTAATCAGATCAATTACTGTGATTCTAAATTTAACCCTTGGGGCATTTTTCTTAATCTTCGAACTGTCACTGAAAGGCTAGACTAAGGCAATTTTCACTCTATTTTTGTTCATACATATTGTCCATCCCCTGATAAACCTGCAAATCTCTCACACCTCTTTTAATTAAGCACTATTACAATAGGTTCTGCTCTGTTAGGGAATAAAAGAAAAAAACAATTACGAGACCAACAACACAGCACATCATCTGTGCCTGTGTATCTAAATGCATGTTTGACTCAACTTCTTGCAGCACATTTGCATCCATCCACATAACCCAAGGCTGTAAAAGTCCCCTTGGGCTCTGATGGCAACTCATTATATATTCATAAGACTAAAAGATAGCCCAAATGCATGTCTTTTAATTATGTGTTGCCTTGTTATCTTAAGTTTTTGTCACACCTTGATGTTTTTGTGTTGATCTAAGTGAGCTTCCTGGTTCTTCTAATGAATTAGCTATGGAAAATCATTGAGATAATTACAGTAATACATGGAAACACATCATTAACACATGCAATTATCCCATTTACCAACTTAATTATGCTGTGTTATATTTTTATTTTTTTAAAATGAAAGCACATGCCTTTTTAAAGCAGCAACATACATTTTGATCTATGTATATTTTAGCTTATACGCATGCCAGATGATTTAATCATGGACCATTTCTGTTTAAAAGATAAATTTTCTTTTGAAACAACATTTTGCAATTCAGCACATTCTTTTAATCTCAACACTTAAATATAATCATTAGTCTGTTCGCTTCCATGCAAGGTATCTTCACATGAACATAGAAACAACTGTTCCAATAAACTGATTTTCAATTAATATATTTATATCACACACACAATTCATTTAAATTAAATAAATAAGGAAACTTCTATTGGCATTATCGGACAGAGTTCTAAGGTCTAAATTTTACAGGATGACATAGTATGTTACAACATAATGAATTTCAGGTAATATAGCACATAATTGCCAAAACAGTCCATATTCTGTATTGTTTGTAATTCAGAAGAGATTTAAGATACAATTCAAGAATTTGCATATCCAGTCCATATCCCATTAACAAGAATGATCCCAATAAGAATCAGAGCATGAAACAACAGGTACATTCATCTACTTAAACTTTTAATTCTATTCCATTTGAACACCATCCAAATATACAGTAATTTAGAATTGTGCAGTTCTGTACTTGAGTTCACGCCATTAAAAAGCTATTTCTACATCCTTACCTAGAACATCCAATCCAAGGGTTTTTGCTAGAGCTCTTACACCATCAGCTCCAAAAATATGCGTCTCATGTTTACATTTGGGACACTGGAAAACACTCATATTTTGTACCAGTCCTAAAACCTGATGAATTAAAAAGAAGTAATGTTGAAACCTGGGATTCAAGCATCAGTTGTTACTCATCACTGACAACAGATAATAGATGATCAACACAGAATCAACAAATCATTATCAGCTCTTACTGTCTCAGTTTCGCTACCATTTATATATCATTTAATTTTTTCTGTAATTATACATCTCAAATATTAACTAGCTTCTTTGTCACAAGAAGTACCTCTTGAACAGATCTAACAGATCCCCCTCCCAGACGAGGACACGTAGTATATTTCCTGAACTCCGAATAACGGAAGAGTTTTCATGTACTGTTTTATAGCTATGTAATTTGCAATTTCAAGAACCCAAATAAAAACATACCATTACAAGAAAGGACAATCAGACATGCTTTTAAGATTCTTTTTGTAAATTATCCTTTAGGGAAGCATTTACAAAAAGAACCAGTTTTGCTATTCTTCCGTAGAGGAGGAAACATTTTAAAGGTCAAACAACAGAAAAAATTATGTGTGAAAGAAAGTTGCGAAACTACAGGATAGAAATCTAATACACACATATTAGGTATCTTTCTGCTGGTGCTAGATGTTCAACAGTTCCCTTGCAAAATATGTCCTGAAAATTTGCCAAATCAGACCCCAAAATATCTTCTTTCATAATGTACAATAATGCTAATGATAAAATTGATCTTATTTTATTCACACAGTAAACAAGACTGTTCACTGAGGTAGAGCAGAATTTCTCAAAAGTGATGACAACAGCACAAAAACACTTGAAAGACTTCCACCCGTTTGCTAATCAACAGAAGATTTGCTTTAAGATGTTCCATGTTACACAATTCCATCTCTCAATCTTTATGCTACTTAAGTATGTCACTTACATTATAGCTGAATTGTAGAAATATGACTACATATTTTAGAGAAAAGCTGCTGTATACCTCTGTGCTTTTTAAAATTGCCCTGAGCACTCTAGTACTGTGCTTGAAGAAGCTGGCAAAATTATGTGATAATGAAACATATCTGAAAGGATGTTGGTTCAATGCAAGCAACAAGTCTTAAGTTAATCAATTGTTAACAGTGACCATACAACTTTTGGCACCAGAAGTAAAAATAAAGACTTAACTAAAAGAATATAGAGGTAGCACTGCAAGTAAAGGCATGTTATTTACAATACCTTAAAAGTTTCCATATATCAAAGTTAAAACTGATCAAAAGGCAATAGCTTTTTTTTTCCTCTATAGCACTGTTACGTGTTTCATACCACTTTCTATGTTTTCCTTTATTTATGTAAAGCTTTCAAAAGGTTTAAAGCAAGAAACATTTTAAGAACAGTAAAAACATATAAATATATATTTATATATATATATTATGTATATTATATATATATATATACACACACACACACACTTAAAAAAAGGAGAGATTATCTACTTTTAATTTAACAACAGTCTCCTCATTTCCCACTGTCCCAGAGACTGCTAGAGAAGCAAGAGGAACAAATTTCTATTTGCTGGTACATTGCAAATTTTCACCCAGTTCTTAAGCTAATAGACTTATGGCGTACTAAGTGTGAGCATAAGGCGCAGAAGTGTAACAAGGGCGTACAGCCACAGTCTTCTTACTGATGACCTCTAAGCAGGCATTCATCCTGCTCTCCTTAAATTAAGGTCATGGAATTTTCACTGTGTTGACAAACTGGAGAACACTGGAGGGAAAATTATTTGATGAAAGAGAAACAGTATTTTAACTAAGATACAGGGAAGCCATTACCTGCAGAACAATAGAAAAAAAAGATCTTAACATTTATACTCTAAATGAATTCATCCATATCCAGATGTCTTGGGTTTTGAACATTTTTTCTCCTCAGTGTAGTTGCACAACATCTATGATACAGCAAATTCATAATTGAAGTTATGTAGTCTACTACTGTTTTGCAAATAGCTTAGAAATATTACAGCTGTTTTGTTAGTTCTTTGAGATAACCTAATAACTAAAGAAGTCTTTCTTCCACAGTTAATACAAATACTGAGATACAGCTGTATTCCCAATACTAAATCAGTTTTAGAGGTCTTATTCAATGTCCTTTTTTGTTTCCATTTCAACAAATCTCTCTAAAAGCAAATGACATTTCAGCATTACACAGTCACTTTTACTTTCTCAGCTCTACTCCTATCTGTCATCCAACCAGCGAGCAGTGCATGTACAATGATTACTGATGTATGAATTGTTCTTCTGGCATAGGAAGAGATTTTTGGAATATTAGTTGCCAATTATAAATACCCAATTTGATACACAATCTGTCCAAACACACACCTTCAGTGCTGAAGTCTATTTTTAACTAGTATATTTTTGCAGACATTTACAGAAAGAAGAGATTTCACTATTGTTTTCAGAGCTTTTAAATCTACAGACAAATTGGTCTTGCTAATAAAGTGAGTAATAACTCATTTCCCTGCTCAAATAATAGATCTGGAAAAGCTTCAAAGCAGCTCTGACTGTTTGCACGAAGTATCCCATAGGTACGTACGAGTCTGATTCTACTCCGCAGAGAGCTCCTCTTCCTGAAAATTTCCCTGTAAACTTGGCTTAGTAACAACATGAAAACTACGACTAGATGCTCTGCAGTACAGGAGCTAGCCTATGGTGCCAGAGTGCAAGACAGTTATAACAACACTGAGCTGAACTTAGTTTGGTCAAATTGTTTTTTTTTTTTTAATGGTGAGAAGACATCCTTCAAGAAATAAGAGGTAATTTACTTTTCATTATCAATTACCTGCACACACACTGTTTCTGAATGCTTACGTATTCCTTATGTTCAACTAACTACAAACTGTGCCCAAATCCACATATACTGCCCTCTCTACACAAGGAAAGAATTCCTGAGAAACCCACCTAAGCCATTCCCTGTACTTTTAAGAATGGCTGGCAGCGAGGTCTGACTCCTGTCTGACTTGAGCTAAAGTGGAGAGGATTTCAATTCCAGTTTTCCATAGATTTCCTATGTAACTATGTCACTTGATATCTTACTACTTCAAGTAAATGTGCACATTTATATTTCTGTCTTCCTAGCTTTTCTCTTCTGATAAGCAATTTTTGGTTCTAACTGCAGCTCCCTATATGAAGTTATAATCTTGGCTAGGTACTCAAAGCTACAAAAATACCAACAAGTACATATCTAATTAAACAATTTTAATACATCTTAGAAGGAAATACATAGCTGTGTTTATACAGTTTCTTTGAAACCTGGGAAATCCACAATGTATCCTTCCAACTCAAGGAAGCTACCAGAAAGTTGCAGATTTAATTAAAGCCTTCTCATTTGCTTTCAGGGACATACTTTTATCATAAACCCTATCCAAATTAACTCAATTTCAGTATGTGAAAACAGGCGATCTTTTCCTAAATGCTCCAAGTTATTAATGTGGGCTTTTTTCCTTTTTTATCTGTCAACAGCCCAGAGAAAGCCTCTAGGATCCATGAAAATGACAGCCAAACTCACATAATGGAAGAGAGTCTTGAAAGTTCATGGTGACAGAAGCCAGTATCACTTTGCCACGTCTTGCCTTGCCTGGTGCACTGCACTGTGCAAAAGATGGGACTCTTCTTCTAATGACTATGTCCTAAGACTTAAAGTAAGACCTGCGTTGTAATCCTGGCTCCCACGCTGACTCTCAATGACAGATTTTAATTAAATCCTTCTGTCATTTAATTTTAATTCAGTAAGGGACAAACAACACTAACAATTGTGATTTTATTGTGGTAATACGATATGGATGTAATGTGAGGCTCTGGTAACTCATGACTGTAGCAGTGACGTGAAGGTGGTGTACAGATGCCAATGTGCACGAGGGAGACACCGGTTTATGGAATATAAGCAAGTACACAATGACTCAGAGCTTCGCAGCCTACAGACTCTCAGCTTCTTTGGAAAGTAGACTCTCTGCAATTGCTTTTTTTTCTAAAAAAAAGATTTTAAAGATCAGGGTTTTTTTAATTACATAATTAGGATACACAACTTCAATATGGTCCCACATATTTCACCTCTTTGATGGTCAAAACCCCAGGTTTGAAATTATTATTTTAGACTTAAAACTAAAATGTAATACATAAGCAGGATCTGCTTTAATACGGAAGTAGATGAGATGTCTATACTGATGCACATACAAGGTGAGAAAAAAAGCGAAGCACCACATAACAACAGATGACTGGCTCCAGAGCATTCAAATTCAGCATCTGGCACAACCGCTTTGCTGTGGCTTATCATTTGAGTAAGACAGATCTGCAAACTCCATCGAATCTGAACAGATACTTAAAATCCTATCTACCACCAGTCAAATTAACAGCAGCCAAGTCGATCATAGAATGCATGATTTTGTGGAAGCCATTCTCTTCAACGAACACTGAAGAAAACTGACTTAGAAAGAAATCTGGATAATTTATTACAAAAAGGAAAATTCACTGAAGTACTAAATTGAATACGATTTTATACGAATAAAATAATTTTGCATGATTTTAGCAAATCCAAACAAAATCAAAACAAAGCATCCCATATGCTTTTCTTCTGTCATGTATATATGTATGTATGTATTTCTTTTAGTAGCAAACAATAAATGCTGCTTCATTTTGGTGCAAAGATACTTAATAAATAGTTAATAATAAGGAATTTATCAATTTATTTCTCTTGATAATCTATCCTGTAAATTAAAACAAAAAAGGGAAAGCAGTCTCTTTAGGATTTCTGTTGCCTTTTTAAAAAATTAAAAATGTGCTAGCCACTCAAGAAATTTCCCTTTCTTAATAGAGAGTAGAAGTGACCTTCACACAGATAAGCCAAAAATACATATTTTTTTGATTAAGTACAGTAAATGGCTTTTTTTCTTTGCTATTTAAAATAAGGAAGCATTTCAGTTTGTATTTTCTCATCAAATGCACATTTCAAATGAAAAATGAGTCTCTTCATAAACATACTCTAGAGTATAACATTCAGTTACTTAGCAACTTGTAACACTGTCAAGACCTTACAGCAATTTAATCAATTTTTTACCTAAAAAATCCATTTAATTAGTAGCCTATTTTTAAAAATCAATGTAAGAATAATAAACAAAAATATATGCTTCTTAAATGATTTTAAATCATTTTACGTAGTTCTTCAATTTAAATCTAAAATATTAATTCTAACCTGTTCAGTGAAAAAACTCAACTGTCAATAAAAACTTTCAGAATATTAAAACAAGAAAAAATGAAGTCAAACTTGTTATCTTTTCAATATTTCCTCATTTTCCCTCCATTTCAATCCACATGAATATTGGGGATATTTTTAAACATTGCATTTCCCAAACAAGCAAGTTACCACATTAACTCTAAGCCTCATGAGAAACAAAGCAATAAAGATGGACTTGCTGGTGTAACAGTCACAGAGCCATTCAAAAGGCAAAGTGCCAATTAGCTATGCACATATCTCCCCAAAATCTTACAATTCTTTCTTAAAATGAATGTGGTTTTTTTTTTCACATCTCATGAATTTCCAAATTTGAGCTCTAACACAGAGCAGAAGAGAACATATATTGAGGATATAGTATGACAATATATTTGGAAAACACAGATTGCTTTATAAATCATCTCTTTATCTGGTTAGCTATCTGATCTATTCCAGGTGAATAAAAAAAATAATTTGTTTTATAAATAAATGTTTTAAAATAAATACTATTACCACCTCATTCTGAGAAAATTCTTCTTTCCCTTCTGTTAAAGCAAACTTCTGATACAAATATAAGGCAGATTCTAATTTATTTTTTCCCCCAAACAGGAATTTATGAGATTCAACTGATTTGTAAATAGATTGTTCACCTATTACAGTATATGGAATTTTTCCACATTTTAAAAAAATATATATTTTTAATTCAGATGCTTACAGGTACGTGGACTTTTCTAAACATCTCAGCTCCCTTGCGTGCATCCAATAAAGCCACATCTTGTGGAGTGGAGATGATCACAGCTCCTGAGAAAAGAAAACATGAAATATCATTAAAGTTTATATTATGATTCATAACCACTAAATATTTTAGCTAATACTTTTTAAGAAAGAAAATTACACTGTTTCTTTATTATGCAGTAAAGTGACAAAAACAACTGAAATATAATGCAGAGTGATAAAAAAAACTTCAAAAAATATAAAATGAAGATATCTACGTAGAAAAAACATTTTCTAAATGAAAAAATGGCTCTAGTTGCCATATGACCACAAGCAGACAACAACATGGTCCACATGATCACAGTTCGCAATGGTGATATTCTGGAAATATGTACACAGTAACTGTTCCATGCCATCTGAAAGGTTTTGATTTAACCTTAAGCCTTGCACTAAAAGCAAGAGGCAGCTATCTGCCATCAGATTGTTTCTTTCTGAGCCTCCTAGGCTTTTGGATACCACGACTGGCAGGCACAAACTTGAAACCTGTTATAATAGGCACAGCACCAGTGAGTCTAACAGGACCATGGATGTATGAATGATTCTATAATAGACCCACACATGCACACTTGCCCTATATTTGGGGAAAAATAGGACATTAATGCTCACCAATCAGGCATGACCTCAAGTTTCCTGATAATCAGGGCTCGTAAGAGTTATTAACCACTCAGAACAGCTATTGCTCTTTGTTAGAGGTAAGAGCCTAAGGAAATCTACACATCACTGCCACATGGTTTCATTAGTAACACGGCCTGCAAAACCAATATAGCCATTAAAATATTCCCTATCACTTCACAAAGAGCTGTGTCTGCATCTTTTTGCATATACTCAGGGGTTTCAAATACTGTTTTCTTAACACTTGCATCAAGAATCTGCTCATAGTCATCCCTATTTTTAAAAAATGGGATATAAAACATCGCATTCGTGAGCAATTGATTAGTTCTGGTTCTACAGTAATCAGCCAGTCTCCTAAGTATGTTACAAAAATATCTCTGCACAGTCGTATCATGCTAACTTCACAGGAGAAATCTGTGCTCACCTTCACACTGAAAGCCATTACGACATAATTTCAGATGCATGGGCCTGCAGTTGCCAGCCTTTGGTGTACCCGTCAAAGGAAGACGTGTAGGTTTTCCTGGTCACCACCTAGGACTGCATACTGGGAGCCTTGGTGTCCCTGTGAGGTCTCCCAGTTCGGGGCGCTTGGACAGGCAGCCCTGCCCCTCACCACAGCCCCGTGCAAGCCATGTGCTGCATGGTGGCATCTCAGCTGCGTGACAGTCAGCCGTTTCCAAACATTGCCTGACAGCACATGTGAATGTTTTCCACCAGTGTGCTTAACCTCTAATTTGCAAAAGAAAAATACAATCTGGCACCTCACTCCTGAAAAGCTGCCAATCTCTGCCTTACATAATATTAGACACAAGTCCAAAAACTGAACAGCATATGTAATGTACTAAGCAAATGTAATTTCCCTATTGTTCTTCAAAACGCTGGCATCCAAATAATTTGCCAATTTTCCCAAGCTGACCTGCTTCCAATGACACAGCAAAGAATAAAATGGAATCCTCTCAGTTACATCCACAACACCTCAGCCCGTCATTTCAACAAAGCGTGGGGTTATGCTTCACAGACAACGCTGAAATACAGGGTTAATTCCACAAAATGCACACACCCTACCCTAACAGCAGTCTACAAATTTAGGCTCAATAAACATCTTTCAATGCTTAGACAAAGTGCTTGTTATAGCCGTCTCTTCAAACAAAACTAGAAAACTAGAATTTGTGTCTTATGTGTACACACTGTAGTTGTTCCACGTAACAGGTTTTTGTTTATGCTTTTTTTTAAATAAAGATACGGGCTCAGTTAGCATTCTGTAGATCTTCATGGAGAAGTTAACACGCAGTCAGCAAAACCTAATTGACCGTTTTCTGGTCCATCGTAAGCTTTTTTAAATGAATCAAACGAGGCACAATGAGAACATCCAATATAACCACAAACAGCGTATTTGGGAAAGGTTTTTTGTTTGGTTGTTTTTTTTTTTTTTTACACTAATAACCTGTTGCTAGAGAACCTTACCCAAAGGGAAAATCTCAAAAGATGAAAAGACTCAATGGTATTTTGCAGAGTTTAGGCTGCCTTGAATACAAACTCCCTGTATAAAAATCCCAACTTCTGTCATACTTGAGTTAAAACTAAGCTTGTGGATAACTTGGATGGCTTTTCCCACAGAATGAAAGGCAACATAACCAAGAACCTGGTGCTGAGGGTGTAATAGGTCTATTTTATTTTTTGCTCTGAACTAGATTATAGAACAACAAAAACACTACATTATTTCCCTCTAGTAATTTTTTTGAAGTTACTTTTGTTGCTCCCGTTTGTTAGAATACTGAAATTCGAAATCATCTCCTTCTACTGACACTGAGGACAGTGCTGCTTTGAAAAAGAAGCGAGCTCACAGGTGCTGCCTCTGATAACCACAGAGGTAACTGGAACAGCAGCAATACAAAAACTTCACTTAGACTGTATGCACAGTGGCTACGAAAGCAGAGCACAGTATGTACTAATCAGAATAGTCATGTTAGTTCAGCATCTGACACTTTCATAAGCAGCTTAAAGAAGACTATTTAAAATTACTGTAATTTCATTAGGATTTGTCTTCTGGTTCTAAAGCGCTTCCCTGAGGCCCCAGCTGCTTAACAGTATCTTCACTAGGTGATTTACTTCACATCAACATAGATACAGGACATCTCCTCGTTCACATTTCTTGAAGTAAAATGTAAATTAAAGGTGGTCTCAAGGAAGTATTACCCACCAACCTGCACCAAAATGAAGCTAAGTTTCACATCCTTTTTAATTACAAGTAAATCTGATTCAATTCTGAACATGCTGATTTGGAAAAGAAAAGCAGTACACTTCAGTTCTTCAGGAGCTCCTACCTTAAATCCTATTCATATATAGTTCAGTGAAAAATAAATCCTTAAAATAAGCTAGAAACATTAAAATAAGTTCAAAAAATAAATATTACAAACAACTACCAGGGATTTACTGACTTGCAGAATTTGATGAGCCTTTTGACCTATTTATGAAATACCTGTTTGGTGAGTGATTATTTCCTTGCAAACAAACTGAAACTCAGGCACAAAACCACAGGACTGGAAGGGACTTCAAAGGTCACTGGCTCCGGTCCACTCCTAATGCCGGTATCTACCTACCATAGGAAACCTGTCCAAAACTTACGAAGAGTAATTGCAGATTGCAAAGTTTATTATGGAGAAGATCCAGAATCTTTACGGTCAGAAACCTATTTTTGATTTCCAGACTAAATTTATTCAGTCAGCTTGTACTGATTTACAACAACATCCTTTAAGTGCTTTTTCTGTCTCTTTGGTCCAACTGCTAGCCCAGCAAACCCAACCTGAAGTTCAAGAATTCAAATTATTAGCAGCATTATTTCCTCCACTAGAAACAGAATATGGTAAACGAGACTTGCCTCGGTGTTCCCCTTCGCTGAATAAGTTTGCATACTTAATTCAGAAAGTGATTCAAATGATGAGCAAGAAAGAACACAGCACACACCTTCTTTGCTGTTTTGGCTTTACATGGTTAATAGGAATATCAAACAGTAAAGAGTTATTTTGATCAATAAAGTAATGAAATACGACTGAATTCATGCACGCAGCATGCCTCTTGAAGCAATACATACAATGTTTACACAAGCCTGTCTAAATGATGCAAACTAAGGCTGACAAATGGAACAGAAAAGAAGTTGCAGAAACTATAATGTTATCATATCGCACATTAAAATATAGTACAAATTCTATCTTTGCAGTTGTGTGCAGGAGAATAATTTCTATGCCTTGAACATATGCATCTAACAAGCACATTTAGGTTTAACTGGCATATTTTCTTATTCATGCATTTCATTTATTTTTGTAACTTTGTTGTATTTCAGTCAAAGAGCTGAGGCACTTTGCATTAACAGAAGCTATGCTAACTATACTTTTAATACTTAACGTGCAAAATAGAGACAGAACGAACAGCAGCCTGATGTTTGCCCTTCTTAAAACTGCAAGTGCTTAATCCCCAGGAAAAGAAAGGTGTGCTTGCATGGTGCACTGTTACTCACCCTACTGGTGGACTGGTGCTTAGGAAATAAGAAATGCTGCAAAAGCCTTTAATTTCGGTGTACAGAAAACATCACCTGTATTCACTGTATTGCTGAGGTCTGTATTAGACGTGTAGGGTTATAAGGCACAAGGTGCAATCTCCCCAAGCCTTAGATATAGTCAATTTGTACCTAAGCAAATCACTTAGGCTCTCTTTCAAGCCGTGGAGAAAAACAGGCAAATCTAAAAAACAGCTGATAAACTAAGTTTACAAGATCTACCTTAGGATGAAAAGATTCGCTCTTTAACATAATCCTTTTTTCCCCTCTGATATCTACAAAGGCAGACTTCATAACTAAGCTATGTGCATCTCATCCAGACAGATGACTAAGAATACAACCTGCTCCTGCCAATATTAGATTAATGACTGGATTGTATCACCCTGATTCTTACTAACTTAGTAAATAATGCCAGCCATAAACCTGTGGAGTGAAAGTAACAGACCAGAAAGACTGACAAATAGAGTTCAGGAGGAAAAAGACACAAAAGACATATTGCATTTTTCTAGTAATTGTGCCTGCTGATAGATAGGCATTGAACACTTGCAGGGAACCATATTTAGACCTCAACGCAGCCACCGATGCCCTGATCTGACCACATTACTGCTTTTTTTGCAGTTTTTGCTACCTCTTCCGTTGCATCAATTTCAAACTTCCGGGCAAGACTTTCAAGTTATAAATAGCTTAATGAACCGGAATTGTCTCCGCTGTGGATCTTCACAGATGCGCTCAGGTTCTGTGCAACTTCTTGTTATTTCATAGATAAAATATGCTTGCAATTACAGGATAGTTTGCACTTGAAGATGCAGAATGAGCTATTGTTCATCTTTGCTAGAATTACAGAATTTCAGTTGGTGATGCTTAAAGCTGCATTAACATTAAAAACTTGCCACCTCCTTGGATGAACCTTGTAAAGAAGTTCCTTTAGGTTGTGTGTGACACGTCTCATTGCAACTGGTAACGTGAAAGAATCCTTAGTCTGACTTTATTTAAGGGATCCTTAAGATTCATAGCATAGCTCAGAATTGTCCTCAAGTCTGGCTGTGTCCCACCTCCAGCCTGCTTCTTACCTTCCTGGAGGAGTCTGTACAGCTGCTCAGATGGTCTATGTTCCCAACAGCCACACATCCTCTTCTGCCCACAAACTAGCTGGTAATTGGAGACCGAAGCACTATCACCCTGCCCACACGAAAAGCAGACATGAATTTTACAGCAAGCACGGGAGACTCCTATGCTCTTGTTGACAGGAACTTCATCAGTGAAAACTGAGCAAAGGAACATCAGTAGCTGGACAAAGCTGTCATCCTGCAGTTCAACTGCTCTCACCTAACTGTCCAGTAAGTATTGTAACATCCATTTTGCACTAGGTCACATGGAGAAAGCCATAAAGAAGATGCTTCTCACTGTTAAAATGCTTGATTTTGGTCGTGGTAAGCAACACACCTGTCATTCAATACACAACATTTACTTAGTAAAGTGTTAGATCACTGAAAATATTTGTAGTAGCATCTGCAAACTAGCATTATTTACAAAGTACATCCTTAAAACACAAAGTTACTCCCTCACTGACACATTGCCACATTGCACTTTTCTTTGGCTGTCTGAATTAGCATTTTTCTGCTCTACTCCATTGCACCTCCTGCCTTCAATTCAAGGCCCTTTGCCAATTATATCCAAATTACAGTGTGCATTATAGTAGGCAAGAGCAATGTCCAAATATCCTCTTTCGACAAATTAATGATTTTTTTTTTTTAAAAAAAAAAGCTTTTCAACTTCTGAGAGGTGCCAATCAAAAGAGATCTAGGGTAAAGAGTGCTCCTATTCCAGTAACCAAAACCAACAACAAAACCACACAACACAAAATGCTTCAATCATGTCCACAAACTTGTTTTTAACTTTTTTCCCCAGAGGTGAGGGTGAATGCGGTACCATTATTCACATGGATTTTTCTTATCCTTTGTAATTGTCAGCTGAACTCTACACTTGATTATTCTTCCTATTCAGAAAGGTCTGGAAATAAAGAAGCAATTGCAGCAAATGTGCTGCTTAACATATACTCGGCCACTATTGCCAGACCTCTGAGAACCTCAGTTTTCAAAGTCTGTGTACATCACAGCTTTTTTCCTCAATACCTAGAAACTCTTAATAAGAATTATAAAATTTAAAGACCTTGCACTGAACATGCTCTCACTTCAACTTGGACAGGAAATCTGTGTTAAATCCCCATGAGCCAAGAGTTAAATTTAAATTAATATTCAAATAATTTGAGCCATTAACATGTAATTCATTCTGAATTTTGGTCTCTAAATTAAGTGTACAGTCTACTGGGTTAGGCACTTCATAATGAAATACTAAGACCATCCAAGGCTAAGATAACCCTGACGATGATTTGCATTTGTCAACTACAGCTTTTCTGACAAAGGAAAAAACACTATTTAAATATACCAATTATAGCTGGACAAATACAACTGACAATTTAAAAAATTCCTACTGTTATGACTAAGGGTTTGTTGTTGTTAATCTGACCTAAACCTATTTGCTTTTCCTTTCATGCAGTTATATAAAATACCAGAATATAGCATGAAAGAAAGAAAATAGGTTTAGGTCAGATTAAAAATATTTGCATTTCAAAAATAGATCAAGTAAAATTTACCTTTAAAAAAAACTCAGATGACTTCCATAAAATATCTTCAACAATTTACTGTAGGTACATACTAAAAATGAACCACCTCCATAAAAAAAAGCTAGCTCAGAAACAGAGAAAAATATTGTAAATCATTGTTAAACTAAAAGGAAATATCAGATGCCTTGCAACTGTGATTTGCATCAAAGTAAGAGATATTCAACCAGGGGCAAACAGACACTTACACAAAGAGTGATGACAGAATACAGATACACTTAAAATCAAAGCATATGCTACATGCATCTCATATGGTTTATTGGTTATGGTTCGGGTTTTTTTGATCATTTTTTTTTTTGATCATTTTTTGATCATTACTCTTCAGAAAAGACAACAGAAGGGTGCCATACCTACTCACTTTGCGATTTCAGTTAACTTGAGAAGACACCTTTATTTCATAAATCACAGTCCTTTTCCGTACCAACACCATGAAAAAATTAAAAAGGAAAACAAAAAAATGTTTTCCTTTTGAAATTATGTGAAATTTTTTCTTTTCATTTTCAGTGCTTGTTAACTGGAACTTGCTGGGTTTGTACATTACTAAATGTTAAGCAGGATGCAGTTCAGCTAAGCAGCTCCACACGGAGCAGTTCTCCACGCTGCAGCCCGTGGAGGAGCCCCCGGTGGAGCAGGTGGATGTGGCCTGGAGGAGGCTGCGGCCCATGGAGAGCCCCCGCAGGAGCAGGCCCTGGGCCGGAGCTGCAGCCCGTGGAGAGGAGCCCACGCAGGAGCAGGGGTCTGGGGGGAGCTGCCGCCCACCCGTGGGGGACCTGTGCTGGAGCAGTTTGCTCCTGGGGGATGGACCCTGTGGTACGGAGCCGTGTGGGAGCAGTTGTTGAAGAGCTGCTGCCTGTGGGAAGCCCACAGAGGAACAGTTCGTGAAGGACAGCCTCGTGTGGGAGGGACCCCACACTGGAGCATGGGAAGACAGTGACTGTGAAGGAGCGGTGGAGACAGCATCATGGACTGACCGCAGCCCCCATTCCCCTTTCCACTCGGACACACAGAAGAGGGTTCGTGGGGGGTGCTTTCAGTTTCCTTTTAGTTTCTCACTGCCCTAGCTACTACTGTTAGGCAACAAATTATAATTTACCTCCCTACGCTGAGCTTGTTTTGTCCATGACAACTGATGAGTGATCTCCTCGTCCTTATCTCAACCCCTGAGCCCCCTTTTCATTGTATTTTCTCCTTCTTCCTTTGAGAAGGGAGTGTGTGATGGAGTTTACTCGGACATCAGCGTTAAGCTACCACAGTGGCACACACGCTGCTGTTGTATACAGTCATCTACAACATGAGATCTCTCAGCTGTGTGGCACTGTGTGGCACATATAACTGAATAAATAACGTTTGGCTTACCAGTTCAGTATGCAGCATTCAATGAAATGTTTAGAATTTAAAAGTGGCAACTTTCCTCAAGTTGGTAGTATCCTTCTACTCTTTTCTCCTCCATTTTACACATCTGAATACAGAAAATACTGCTATGACTTTTAAAGCTTAATCAATAAAGACAGGTTTAAATGAAAACAAAAAGCTTATTTCTATCTATCAAAACAGTGCTGTCAAAAAAAAATTATTAGTTACAATTCTTTGAAAATCTGTATTTGAAGTAACAGAAACTCCTTTGGTAAATATTTCAGCTGTTATCTGCCAAAGACATTCAGGAGATAATTAAGATCCACATATTGCTGAAAGATACGGCCATTAGGAAAAATTAGTTAATTTGTGGAATAAGGCAACAAAAAGAAGGTAGGATCTGTGCACTGTGTTGGTTTTAAATCTAATAGGTGATGAAAGTAATTCCCTGTATGGCTAGCAATGACAACGCTTCTGCTTTTATGGAACTTGACAAAACACATAAAATAGCATATATATTGTTTTCACTTTGCTCATTTTGACTAATGGTCTTTCCTGATTTTTAGTAACAGCCTTTTCAAAGCTTATTATTATAAGCTTATTATGATAACATGCTTTGAGGGGGGGCAGGGGAGGGAAGGGGGAGAAAGGGCAAAAACCAAAACTGTTACTTCCCAAAGATGGGAAATTGAAGTGCACTGAAATAAAACAAAACCTTTTACATTTGTATCTATTTATGCAGTTCAGTCCAAATCTCATGATTGTAATTATTAAGAGACTGTTCAGTAAGATGTGTAATTATTTGTCTCAGTCCACTTCCCACTGGACAGGTGTGTACTTCTAATGGTCTTCACCATCATGGCATCTTGATGTCCAGAGAAAAGAGAGTGATATGACAAAGTTTAGGAAATGAAATGACAATTCCATTATTAACCTGGAGCCAGTTCTGTCAACTGGGACAGAGTGTCAGCCTCTAGAGCTGTCAAGCTGTCGCGTTTTACTAATGCTAACTTCACTTCCATGTTAATAAAGAAAGGGTGACAGGCAGCCTAACGTAGTTAACAGTCTCTGCAATTTAGCTTCTCTAAGAAGAAGTGCTTGTGCTAACAGGGTGCCAGGACACTCTCTCCAAGAGGCAGGTGCTTTCTCCCACCCATGCAGTTTCTGCTGTCCAGACAGCCTTTGGACCTGGGGGTCAGAATCAACTTTCTAATGAGAGAGAATGAAGAGCCTCTCTCCTAATGTCTAGGGAGGCTCATTCTCCAGCTCCTATTCACTGGATTCATTATTTATTCACTGGATTTATGGCTCCTTTATCTGAACAAAAAAATGTACACGCTTAGATTTCTCAATTTAGCAAATAGGTAATGCAAAGGATTCACAGACCTTTTATTCATAGTATCATCAGTTTGCACAAAATATAAGACATTTTGATACTAAACATCACAATGTCATCTGAACACACCTACATTTTAAATGCTGAAAAACAGGTAAGGAAGCTTCAAACTTTCCCATGCATGCTGGAGCCATGATAAAGCCTGCTTCTGGCTATCTTGGATGCAAATGGTGAAAAAATAGAAGTAAAAAAGTAGAACTAAAGAAAAAGTAAGTAGCAACAGACCATAAAAAAAGCCTTTTTCTCCTGACTGACTCAAGATTTGTACTTGGAAAGTAGACTGGTATTGAAAGAAAGGAGCAGTGGTGGAAGAAAAATATATATCCCATTTCCAAGCTGTCATAATTTCTTATCTGCTAGCTTGTTGAAGAACGACTGCAAACATGAGAGAAGTTACAGGTGATTAATGAATAATACGTTAAGTAAGGCATCTCCTAGTAAGCGTAGCTATGAATAACAATAATAAAAAAACAGTCACAGTAGTAACCTTGGTCATCATCTGTTAAAGAATGAGATGTATGTACACAAAACTGCCACTTCAGATCAAGTTGCGTGAGGCTGATATTCTGCTCTTAGAGCACATTAGAGCAATGTGCTCTTATCCATTGCACATTGCTCTAATCTTTTCATGACTCAAGGAAATTACGGTAGCTGTGATGCAGGAGAAAAAATTACTCTAAAAAACAATACCCTTTCACACATCCTAACAGTCTCTCTCATTGTCAGATGTTGCAATGCTACAGTTTTTCATGTCACATTTGAGCAACCCTCCCCAGACAAAACACATTTGCCAGCGCTCTTTCTCAGATTCACAGAAAAAAAATTTTGGGTGATTGGCAAAAATACGAATGGAGGTTCTGTAAATTTATTTAAAGACAAAATAACACTTTTCTACACTGTCTGTCCCTAGGAAGCCACAGATAAATAATGAAGACATAATGCAAATACTGTATCTCACATATGTATGCATGCAAATCAAAGTACAACTTTCATGCAAACTAGATAATGCACTTCCAAATGTACTTAACTGGGATATATACATGCTGTCTCTGAGGAAAGAAAGAAATTATGCTACTAATACCATAACCGTCCAAGGCATCCTCAAAGGAAAAACTAAAGAACAAGAAAAATGGAGCAGAAGCAGAATGGCAGAACACCAACTACTTTCTGTAATAAATAAATAAATAAAGACACCACACAGCTTAGAAACGTGAATTGCAAATGACAATGGAGCCCGTTAAAAAAAAAAAAACAAAAAAAAAAACTCAGCAGAATTGTATAACCTGTTCCAAGGACACCATCATTGATATTTGTGACACTAGTTTCTGTACCCTTGAAAGCAACAAGGCTGAAGAAAATAAAGGTATGCTAAACAAGGCTAAGGACGGTTGAATAGACAGCAACCAATTAACAAGAGTGAAAGAAGAAAGCACAGCTGAAGTTGTAACACACAAAACCAAGCCCTTCCCAATGAGAACGAAAAATACAACAGACAGCTGAGGAAATTCCCTATAAGTTGCTGAAATTTGTTGTGTCAGAAAGAACACGGGGAATTATAAATCTTAAACGCTCCTTGTCTGTTACATTTGTCTTCTTCAAAAGCACAAAACACTTGTTTTTACAGTGAGTTTTGACCTTAACTAACATGCTCTGCTACACCAACTCACGTGGAAGGTAAATGTAAAGTGATGGTATCATTCCTAATTTTATGAAGTTAGAATTGATGAAGTAACGAACTGAACTGTGCAACTGTAGTATTGAAGAAGTGATTTCAGAATTCAATTCAAAATACTGTCTTCAGCTAGGAAGCTGTAAAAGCCCATGCTTATACAAAAAAAGCCATAGTCAAGAGTCTAGAAAGAGACATGGGAAAGGAATGTATCCCCTGTTAGGGCATATGAAGAGAATCTGTATTGATTGTTGGTGGGTTTATTTCCTTTAAATCAATGTCTTGTCTACTTTGACTTGCCTCAAAATATGATTCAACAAGTGTGAAAGCCACGTGTTTCTGACAATCATATATAACAGAAATTTAGGTGTATTGTAGTGAACAGCAACTATCAACACCCACCATACTTTAAAGGAACCCATAATACATACACGCCTCTTCAATTTCGTAATTTTTCTACCTTTATGTTTAAGATTTAATATGAAATTCACTGTATCAAGAAATTCCATGCCACTGTCACACTATTCCTCATTGCTTCGAAACCTGGTAACGAAAGATCCTCCTGCTCTCCTACTCACATATGCTACCCATGCTTAATACCAGTGCCAGGAGTTGGACTCTATGATCCTTGTGGGTCCCTTACAAATGGGGATATTCCATGATTCTTTAAGAAAATGGGTATGAATTATGGTTTTCTTTTTTTTATATGTTTGAGGTCACAGGTAAACAAAGGCATTAAAAGACTCATACTTCTTATGGGAAAAAAAAAAAACATTAAATCTGCTCTTTTTTTTTTTAAAAAAAAAAAAAAACCACCTTCCACCACTCAGCACAATCGCAGACGGCAGAATGAACCCTCTGTGGTTATTAACAATTCTGAGTCAACAGCATTGCCAATGAATTAGCATGTGCCCTAACATTTGGGCTTTATATATGTCAGAAGATTTATGTTTTTCTAAACTTGACATCATAAAGGTTTATGGAGATGCCACTGCACAGCTTTAACCCTAAATTTAACTTTTTCAGACATTTTGTCTTGTAGATGTATGGGTAATTGTCTTTATCATGTAAGATTGCCCCTTACAAGGTAAAGATACTAGGTGCTGCCTGATTTTAAGATGACTCACTTCATTCCTGTAGTGTTCACTATGCTGTAACAGCAGTGATGATTTGCTGGGAAACAAGGGCCTACATCCCAAAATCTGTTAGCTCTAGTGCATTTACTCATGGGCACTCCTGCAATGTCCACCAATCTTTCTACCCATGTGTGTAGCTAACCCTTTTTATCCTACCCTGCCAACTTGTAGAGATATACAATCCTTTATTTGTTACTTGGCAGCCTGGTGAAAGCTTTGCATTCAAGTGAAATAGTTCTACAAATTTAAGGTTTGTTGCCTCAGCTTCAGTGCATTACTACCACTAATGCACAGACAACCGAGTACCAGAGAGAGCCATGTGAGCTGCCTGCACATGTGAGCCAGTCTGCACTCCGGAAAAAAATGAGAGCAGTGAAAGGTGCTCAAAAAGTGTTCTTTTTGTATCAACACATTTATCTGATATCACAGAGCAGTGGAGCAAACAGCCTCATTGATTATTTAATAAATCTGTTTGGAAAAGGTTTCTGGTCTACTGGCAGCATTAGAGAGGGCTGGACATGGCTTCCTCGAGTGGAATCCAGGGACTTTCCAAGGATGGAGACTCTTTGGATAAGAAGTTCCAATGCTGCAGTACCCTCCTGATAAAGATCTGCAGCAATTCTTGAGCTAGTGCTGAAACCATAAGGATTGCTTTGTCTCTTTACCACTAAGTTCCTAATATTCATTACACTGTTGACAATTGCTTCTGTTGAAGTATGTCAGACAGGTAAAACCATCACAATCTATTAGATCTCACGAGATCCTAAGCATCCTTTCAGAAGCAGTATTTCTAACTCCTGCTTAAGCCAATGGGATTAGAGGGCAACCTACATACCTCAAGACTCATTTGTCAACATTTAAATCCCCTATAAAAAGTCAAATTCACAACACAAGAGAGAAAAGAATGCATTAGTGCGGTACAGTGCTGCTTGGTTGAACCAAACAAATGCTGTGCATGAACAGCATTGTCAGCTTATGATTAGAAAGCAACCATGAAGACCAACTATTTTATTGTATTAGCATTAATATGTAGTAGGTAGAGCCAAAGAAAGTATTATCTACTATTAGCTTTAACAGTTTTTGGCATAGCTGCCTTTCTTTCCAGAATACTGATATACTTGACTTCTCAGTATTTTTGAGACTTCTCTTAAAATAAAGCAATGCAATCTTAATGCAGACAAGTAAAAAGTTACTGATAGCATTTTTCACCACTACACTACTGACAGAGTAGTTACTCAGTGCGTAGACAAAGAAAAGAATTGTCTTGAAAGACAATTATAAGAATTTTTGACTGGCATTGTTAAAAAAAAGACTTTTCTAATGCCAAACTAACTTCAAATCTCAGAAACAGTCAAAGAAAACACATACCTGCAACTGGAATGTTCTGTGAGACTGACAGCTGTACATCTCCAGTCCCAGGTGGCATATCTATTACTAAATAGTCCAGCTGACCCCAGTCAACCTAGAAGAAAACAATAAAAGCGTATTTTGGACATCTAAGTGTTTTTACTTAAGGCACTTCACAGGAAACAAGGATTGAAATAAAAACACAGTACATAGAACAGGTAAACCAAGGACATCTAAGAATGATACTCAGAGACCCTTTTAGCCAGACTAACAGTAGAGGATCAAAACATTTCTTAGAAAACATTCAGTCTTTCCTGATGACTCAAAACTATGCACGTACCTTTCTGAACATAATCCTTACAGAACTCTTCACCACCCTTCTCATTCCCCCCAAAAAAGGAAATTATCACCTTAAGCCTTTTACTTCAGAGTTGCTTAATCACAGTTTAGATACAGGTGTTACATAAAAACTCAAGTAAAATGCTGCTTGTTGTGTAACAAATACTCTTAGGAACTGTTTCCATCAATTTTAGACCAATTTTGCTTGCTACTTATCAATTCTTTGAAACCTATATATAATGTCTTTAGTAATCCTTTTCTGGTTTGTTGTTGCCAAGTTATTCATGCATGGAGAACTACTGGTACTGACTTTTTAATCAGGAAACATAGCTGTTGGAAAAAAACAGATTTGTTAAATGAAAATCACTGGGCATAATTATGCAGACCTACGGTGTATATAAGACATCATGGAATAAAATAAGTTTACCAGTTGCTAGGCATCAAATGAAAGTGACCGTTAAAGATACTAGGCTCAAATCTGGAAACTCTGTAATTATTTGCTCTTGGCCAGGCACAGACTTCCAGGTGAGATAAAGTACTCTTCCTGGAGCACTGTGTACTGGAACTCAGGCTCTCCATGAGCTTCTCTGCTGGAGGCTGTCAAGTGGTGCAGCTTTCCTATCACAGGGAAAGGAAATAGTACTACTCCATGTAATGTACAGTCAAGCTATGATCTGCCTAAACATTTCCCGCTAAGTTTTGGGAGACCCTTGATTCGACTCTGATATGGTGCAGGTGTACACCAGTGTACTTTTTCTAGGCAGCAATAATGATATGAGGTCTTCTGCCTCTGCAGGACAGGAGCTTTAGAAATCACAACCATTAAAAACGGTGACAATGCAAAAATATCTCCCCACACATTTCTCTCCACACAGACAATGTGATTCTATGATTCTGATTCAGACTATGGATGTAGTCTTTGAGCTGCTCTCAAAAGGAAAACGCCAAGCAAGAATGAGATTTCACCTTCTCTTTTGTCTTACTCCTTCCCTCATTGTCACTGGAACAGCAAAAACAATCAACCTTTTTTTTTGCTTGTCCCCAGTTACTGCTCCGGAGTGTTAGACTTTGTCAAGGGAACGTTCATTCATTTTCCTTCAGTCCTTGTACAGGTGACGATGTGCTGGGGAAGAATGAGTGATGTTAAATCCAGACCACTAACCAATGTAGCACTCCAGGGAGAAAAGCAATGGTTCAGAGCAGACTGATGAAAATGGAAGATTTCAGAGCAGATACAGGAAAAAAAGGATGGGGAAGGTTATTTACAAATTTTAACTTAAGACATCTAAATTAGGGACTCTGAAGTGATCTCAGGCACACCTCCCTTTCCTCCTTTCCTATGCAAGAGCTGCAGGAGCACTGAATGGTACCTAAGGCAGTCTAGCTAAACAGAAAATGCTACTTACGTTAACCATAGCAAAAATTACACCTTTTTTTTTACATTATCAATCTCTATTTTATATTATCAGTATTTTGTCAATGAAACACCATATGCCAAACACATTTCTTAAATAACTAGCATTCATAATCATATTGAGACTATATAACCCCAGAAGAAAATCTCACTTATGTGCAAAAACGTACATACTGAAACTTAAGCATGGAATAGAGAAGCCAGTTTATCTTTAAAAAAAGATTACTACATTTTTCATAACTAATCTTGCCTAATTACAAAACAAGAAAAGTGCCAATGCTTGCAGATGCCTCCTTTTCTGATGAAAATTAACTCTGCTCACTTAAAGGTGTGAAATTTAAATTTCTGTATTAAATTTCTTATTTAAAAATTAACCATTATAAAGGTGACAATTTGAAAGGCAAACGATATAGATGCTAAAAAGTAGCAATAGTTTACAACAGGAGTAAAGACAAATTCCTTAAAGATTTGTAACTAAAGACATCTACATACGTGAAAATCTAAATATGCAGGAACAAATCTG
The DNA here is from genome assembly GCA_011075105.1 of Heteronetta atricapilla. Taxonomy (NCBI): domain Eukaryota; kingdom Metazoa; phylum Chordata; class Aves; order Anseriformes; family Anatidae; genus Heteronetta; species Heteronetta atricapilla. The sequence continues at coordinate 11,575,837 of CM021735.1, forward strand.
TCATAATAATCACAACCATTTCGGACAACTGAGGTACAGCGGATTTTACGTTATAAAAAGGAAAACAAAATGCATTTCTTTTCCCCAGTGTCTTTATAAAGTATGCTCCGACACCTTTTGTTGAATCCAAATTTACAAGTCCAGTAACCACGTTCTCCTTCCTTAAATGCTTCTACACAAACTAGGAATCTACTAGTTTTTTTGCCCTCTGCCTTGCAGCAAGGCGCAATCCTAAAATTTATCGATGAGCAGTATGCCACTTCTATCATTCTGACTGAGTTTCCAGCTACTTAGTCTGCACAAACCAGTTATAGTTGTTGAAAAACTTGGGATACTGAGTAGTTTCCAGGCCTTTGCTGCACAAGCTTAATTTTAAGCACCATCACCACTTCACAGAGTGCTGCAAAATAATCCAAAATAATCTTACTAGGGGTGACTGGAACCAAAAATAAATATACTCTTTTTCCCATAGCTAAAAGCTTTCTAGTTTCATATGTAGTTGCTGGTCCCGACCATATATTAGCTCTTCTTGTGGAACAAGGTATCCTTCTGGGACCATGCTGTGGCATTTCTTTTTCCCTTCTCCAGATTTCAGGTTCTTCAATCACTAGCCTCCTTCATCAAGATCCACATGAAGCCTCTACCTGGCACACATCACAGTTCCCCAATCAAAACACCCGAGCCCATGCCACTACTGCCCAGATGCTCATGGAGAATAACTCAGTGGTCAGTGGTCAAATTCCTGTTCAAGGCACGTAGAGCTGCAGGGCAGCACGCAGCGGTTACTGCCCTTCGAAGCAGAGATGCTGCCTTGGTAGTCTCCATGTGGAGTCTTTCAAGTAAAGAACACTTTCATGAAAAGCTTACCAATAGAAAAATGCAAAAAACAACTGTTGCTTGGTAAGTTACTTCCAAAATTTACCAAGTATGAAAGAGGAGTACAGAAACCTGAAGGTACCAGAGCTTTCTGCCTCAAACTTCCTTAAGTAAGCGACCCCCTAACAAACAAGAATATTCTGGATTGTCTTATGAGTAATGATTTGTGTTAAAGTTACAAAACTCTGAAAACAGAAGTTAATCAGGGAATCTTAAGCACATGGTGAACCCCATGGTACATCTCATTGCTAGGCAACAGAAAAAATACTCTGTTAACACGTACTGCAATTAAATTATAACACTTTACTTAAAGTATGGCACTGAAACCACCTTATTTTTATGTATTTTCTTCAAATTCATGGACTTCATCAAATAAATAGAGTCCCATTGGAAAACATAGAAGGTACACCAACACAGCTGTAGTGGAAAGGATGTTTTGCTGCCATGCATTGTAGCAGAAAGACAGGCTCTTCTCACACTGGTTCAGAAACGCAACAAGGAAGACATCTAGGTGTGTAAGTGTTAAATATGTATGAGAATTATTTTCCACACACCTCTGAGTTGTGCCAGCACAACTGTTGGAAGTCAGATGGCAAACTGGATGGGAAACTGTTCCTCAATTTTAAACATTTTTTTAAAAATAACATTTTTTTAATCCTCGTAATGTTATTTTTTCCTCTCTATTTCTAATCTAGGTTAAGAACAGATCTAAGACCCCTGAGACTCCAAGTTGCACCACAAGGACATTGCTATAACTGTTACAAAGAACTGAGCTACTGCTTTTGCCCAGGAGTGAACAGTGGCCCGTAACCACATGGACCTGCTCAGACTCAGGTTGGAGAGCTCTGCATCTCACCACATTTCTCTCTGTAGACTCCTACTTGCTGCAAAATAGAACAGAATTAGAGGATGATGAACACTGTGGAGGTCAGTTGCTCCTTCATTATCCTCCCACAGCAGTACACAACCAGTACAACAGGCTTTTATTTAACACATCATTGAATATAATTTGGAAGGTATAACTATTTGTTATAGAATTGTACACATTATTTAATGAGGGAAAAAAATCAGGTGTTACTAAATATCAGCCAAGGAGGAAAAAGGGGGAAGAGACATTTTTAATTAACTTAAAATTGGAACATAATAATCAGAGAAGTAGCTTTCTGAAATCTACTATTGCCATTCTTTCAACATTATTAAAATGGGATGTATAATCAGGCTGTGATATAAAACACTCATTTGAATGCAAATCCTGTTTATACGCAACAATTTACCAAATCAGGACCACTAGTCCTCATGTTCTCAATCAGTTCTAAGAAGTGTGCCTGTATGCAAATGCCACTGCATACAAGTAAATGAGCTCAGATTAACAGCACATTAGAGGAGTTCCCTTTCCAAGCACTAAACTGACAGCAGTTACAAAAACCTGCCTTGCAGCATCTGTAATCTGTCAGCACCTCTGCATATACAGAAGTGTTAATATCTTTGCCTCTCTAATATATACAGTGTGTAAAACATTTCAAACCACAGAAATATAATTGCGCTTCGCTTAAGTATAGCATTCATCTTTTTTAAAAAAGATTTAACTTGACATTTATTGTTAAGCAATGTAATTAAGTGCCATGTGCTTCTGTGTATTTTCCCTTGCTCAGAAATACCATGAATGCTTCTATGTAAATTACTTTAATCAATCACTCTGTTTATGTGACAATTCATAATCAAAATACCAGATATGCATTTTAAGTAAGGGCTCCAAATAGCAAATTAAACCTGAGGTAGAGCACGGAGAAAAAAAGATGGCATTTCTGTTGAGGAATGAAGCCTGAGAATCCTCTGTGCACGAGGCAGAAATGACAGAACATTAGCACAGAAGAGGGATTGCTGCTTGTGCTTCTGAAGTAATCCTGGTGTTTGGTAAATAACAGAAGATATTATTTATTTTTTCTCACTAAGAGCAATACATGCAGAGTTTCAATCAAGCAGCACTGCAGGTGCAGACTTGGCATCAGCCAGCCAAGCTCTGAACACCAGTATCAGAAATGTAAGAGCTATGCCACAGACAGCTTAAGGGCTATTCCTGCCTGACCCCCCTCCTAACTACTGTGTTGGCTACGTATGTGATTTAGGACAGGCAAACAGCTGAACATAATAAAGGTAAGACATTGTGTTGCAATCTTAGTATGCATTTGCATACAACTGTTCACATGCATAAAAATCTGTTAGTACAAGATGAAGCAAACATTAAAAATTAATTCCTTGAAAATTTACTTCAAGATGCTGATTAAACGTATGTAGACGGTGGAAATTACAAGAACTGGCTTCATGATAAAAGAAAGTAGATTTTTAAGGAATAGTATAATGAAACTTATGATATTTTAATTAATATTTATTCTCAAAAATATTTGATAAACTAAAGAAAGGAGACATTTTCCAGGCATAGAACAGAAGATGCTTATCCCCTACAGAAACTCTCTCCCCAGTAGTGAAATAATGGCTTACTCTATCGCAGGATATTCCATAGTGCTTAATACAACTTGACACTTTCTGAAAAAAGAACATTGCCCCTTTGACTTGTCCTGCGACGCTTAACCAACCTTGTAGACTCAGTCTAGCACTGCAAACACCAGATGCACGGCAGCAATAGTTCAAATACCCTCTAAGGTACTTCTGAGCAGCTTGTTTTGCCAGAGTATACAGAAAAATTGAGGTGAAGCATCTGAACAGTTTACTCCTAAGATTTCCATAAAGTGAAGGAGATTGTCCTATTCTTTCCAAATACAGACTAAGAGTAACTTTAAGTACCTAGGAAGGAAATCAGAGTCCTGTTCAATTCGACCGCTGAAAGAGAAACTGACCTTCTCCTCTCAATGGGTTTTAATAATACAGAAATCTGAAGGCAAATGAAGAATATGATGCAGTAGCCTGAAATTTCTGTCCTATATAACCTACAAAACTAAGCAACTCCCAAAAGACAAGTATGAAGTGGCAATTCTGCAGAGGGCACTCCAGGAGACTGAGGATACGCACTTGACACCAGGCTCCTCCTCGACTTGAGGAAACCCTGCCAGTGCCACGTCAACCTTAGTGGCATGAGAGACGGCACAGAGATGTGGACTAGCTTGACATGTCCTCAAGAGTCTGGGGCTGGCCACCGGGGACAAATGAAAAGGAGTGGCTCTGTGCATCCCCAGAATGATTAATGGAGACAGAATCAACACTATCACATCTAAAAAAATCTCCCACTAGATTTGAGTTATTGCTGCGAACGAGCCTTTGAGAGCTGAGACTACTATTTTCCAGAGAAACACTTGTTCTCTAAAAGGAGATACTTTGAGAAACTAACTGTATTATGCACTCAGTCTTGAGATTGATAATTCATCTGCTGCTCTCTGTCCTTGACCCACAGTCTGTACTACATGATTTGCAGAAAAATTTCTTCAGAAATATACCATCTTTTCTTCCTGTTCTATGACACAGAATTGTCTGTAGTTCAGCTTCTCAACAGCAATATCTGGAAAAGAAACATGGAACAAGACAAGTTTGCATTTGTATGCCTTTTAGCAATGAAGTTGAACAAAAAAATAAAGTAACATAAACCTAAACAAACCAGAATAAACTGGGCTAGCATTACATCATCTAATTCAATTAACAACCAGGCTGATGCAAATGCTTTAAGGCTATCACCTAAGCTACAAAATCTCTTTGAGCTCTCCATATTAGTACACAGGGACATCAGCATCATTTAGCTATCAGTCCCAAAGCCAACAAAACATTTTTAAGGCAGTGTTATCAGGATTCCGGTTAAGCTCATACAATGTATAACGCTGTCTGGTTCAGATATTCCCTACAATAACAACGGATGGAAATACTGCTAGCATTGGTAACAACTACCAAAAGGGAGAAACTTATTAAACTCATCCTTTATATATACTCTCGCCAATATTACTCTAATGATAGTAAAAGCTGATGTATAGTCTAAGGTCAATGCTTAAGCTATACAACGCAAAGTAATGTTCCTAATTCTCTCTACAAGTCATTTAACTTCCTTAAACTTCAATTCATATCCTGGTACAGTAAGAAAATTCATAAATTCCTTACTGAGGTACTAACAGACTAATACAGGCACCATTTTGTGCCCATCATTGAGACACTGATTTTAAATTAGTACTTAAGCATTAAATTTAACAAGTCAGAAAATTCTGTTTCTTAAGTACATTAATGCATTTAATTTAATTAAAACCACAACAGTACAGAAGCCTTCTTCAGAGGCAAGTCTAAGACCTTCAGGAAAAGGATAACAGAAGAAAATAACGTGACAAATATTGTTCAAATCACTTAAAATGCTGCTGAAGAAAACTCTCCAATACTACCATAAGCAGTGCAATATAAAAAAAGGGAATAGAATCAATTAGACGTAGACCACTGAACTGAGGCCACAGACAGTAAGTCTCAATACGGGACTGGTTTTCCTGTCTGGTGAGATGTTATCCAATCTCAGAGTAAGTAGCCTTAAAGTGAAACATTAATTTTCCAATAATAAAATGTTATATACATGTATTTTAAAATAACCTGTTTTCCACCAACATTGATAAAACCCCATTGTCCGAACTTGATGTACTTAAAATTCAGATGCATATCCTCCACGGTCACTGAATTCAAAATAGTCTACCCTTGCTAATGAAACCAGCGTTGGAGAGTCCGCTTGAATTACCTGGAGCACAATAATCAATATATCCAACAAGAAACAAGATGTCACAACAAGGCCGCATAATATACAGTATCCTTCACTTCCACGGCAAGACTCCAGAGGATGAGAGAGAGTGAAAGAGGAGTGCAAGTGAGAGCACATGCAAGAGGAGGCAGAACAGATCACTGACTCACTGGAACTCTTGACCACGGACTGATCTGTAGACCCTGAAGCTGATACAAGTTTTCTATTAAAATATCTGGCATTAGGTTGGCTACAAAGGAACAAGAAAGACTATAAATGGATTATAAAAATACAGACAGGATGTAAAAACAAAAATCAATTTAGGAATTACACACTTGTGCAATTGCACACACAACATTCCCACAATTAAAGATGTGCTGAATGTCTTGCTGTTAGAGTAGCAAAAGCATTTACTATGGATTAGACAACAAGTATATGAATACATTGTATAAAGATTGCCTAAATAATTGCTGTGTTTGCAGAACCAAGCTTTTGCATTCACCAGGGCCCTCAGTTGTAAATCTGCAACAATAAATTAAAAATGTTATTTGTATTCTAAAGCTAATTAAACTACTTTGCTGAAGGTGCTGAAACCATGAATTTTAGGGACATTCAGTGATTATCGCCAAGAACAGGACAAGTTTTGTATTTTCATTTTATCCTGGCATTTGGCTACAATTCTTACTTCATCACTGATACACAGAGAAAACTGTTTATACCTAGTAAAAAAACATACTTAAAATGGGCACCTACTAACTACCCAGTGAAAGGTGTGTACATAAAAGGCATCATTCTGTTACTAACAATTTTTTCTTTTAAAAGTACACTGGTTTAGTCTATCAACAGTGTAAAGCAGAACCCTCTATTGCAGCTTCATAAATAGTACAGAGAAGCACTGGGGTATTTTGGTCAGGAAAAAGAAAGCATTAATCTCTGGTGCCTTTAGCACAATTATTTCACATTTGTGTCAATCATTTAGCATGTGAGAAACAGTCAGTTTCTCCAAAGAACATAGGTAAAAAACTGCTGCCATTCTTGGGTATCCTCAGCTATTTTCTGGGAGCAGAAGAGATACAGGAGAATGTTATGAGTGAAGGGATCAGTCCTTCAGTTTTCAACAGTCAGAATTCAAATCAGTTCATTAAAAAAAAGTAATTTAAAATATTAATTCAATATCAGTATAGTTTAAGACCTGTGTATATAGTTACATTGATATTTCCTTTGCTAAGTGAAATTGAGTGAGTAGTGCTGAACAATGTAATAATGTTGCCATGATGGGGAGGACAGTCCACTTTTGTTTTGAACAGAAATAAGAAAAATGCCTAAAAATGAAAAAAAAAAAAAAACACCTAAGCAGCAGCTTTGGCAAGCCCTACACACACATTCAGAAGCAACCCTAAAACCTCTCCTAAAGATTTAGGCTGCTCAAGAAGCGAACGCAGCTCCAGGTGAAGGAAGCACAGCAGCGGACAGACCGCCTCCTTCCTCTTTTCCACCCGCGTGCATCTCCTCACTTTGTGTGCACGTGTCTGGTGTGTTATTCACTGCCAGGAGTCAGGAGGCTGCTTACCTGACTTCGCACAACGAAGTCCGAACTGACAAAGCAGCTTGCTAATAATCAAAATATAATTTGGCAATCACCACCGAAAATGTATTGCTGTCCTCAGGCAAAGCATCGCTTGCTAGTGGAAAATATCAATATCCCCCAAGTATTTTAGCTGTAATTTGAACTGCAGCCCTAGGAAAGAAAGTTTGTAAAGAGTGGGGAATTTTGTGTCATTTTTGATAATTATGATAATAGTCTCTGTACTTTAGAATTTCTTTACCTTCCCTATCATAACTAATATTTGCCAGGAGCATTGAGGAGAGCCAGCTGAGGCACAAAAACACTGTCTGCCCTTCATCCATGATTATTTCAACTTACGTTTGCAGCACAGTTTTAGTGGTGCAAGGACGACATATTGGACCCAAGCATTAAGGCAGCAGCACCCAAAACCACCTCAAAAGCAACTCATCTGATTCATAGCAACTCATAAGCTATGAATTAGGTGAAAGTTAGGTGCCTGTAACCCACAGTAACTTGGATGCTTGAGACAAAGCTCCACATTTTCACCACAAAATACACAGATAGTGAAAATTCTTCTGCCGCAAGTATCAAAATCCCCGCTGTGTGCCAAGTGATAAGACAAGAGGAAAAGGCCTTAAGTTGCACCAGGGAAGATTCTGGTCAGATACTAGGAAAAATTTATTCACCAGAAGGGTTGTGAAGTGTTGGACCAGGCTGCCCAGGGAAGTAGTTGAGTCACCATCCCTGGAGGTCTTCAAAAAACATGTAGATGTAGAGCTTAGTAACAAGGTTTAATGGTGGACTTGGCAGTGCTAGGTTAAAGGTTGAACTAGATGATCTTAGAGGTCTTTTCCAACATAAATAATTCTGTGATTCTACAATTTTAAGTGTCAACCAGAAGTCCATTTGGGGTCCCTTAATTATGCATACCTTTGTGAGTGAGAAGCAATCTTACAGGAGCAATCTATCGGGCATGCTCAAAATGCACCTGTCAGTGATAACACCGAAATCAACACAAAGCTGAGCACTCACAGCCATTTAAAAATGAACACACATGCCAGAAGCCTGTGGTTCTGCTGCTGTAACTGTGGCTTTTGATATCATAACTAGCTACATGAGAGAACCCATACAAGAAGTGGAAGATACGAGTTTTGTTTTCTCAAGCAGGTGTCATTTATTTCAGCTAGTGTACAAGGAATGCAGGAGTCACAGAGGCAAACATAACCCTCTATATAGACTTGGTAGCTGAAGTATTCGCCTGGAGGGCTGAAACATCGGACTAACCGAATTTCCTGCATAGCACTGGCCATGCTGCTAGTTCTGGTCCCAGGAATTGTGCATCCCTGTTTGTAGAGCAACTGGTAAAGCAGAAGATTTTGACTGCTCTATGCGGCTTCATGGCACCCTCTTGGGAAATCAGGAATACAGGTTTAAATGTAAAACTGAGAAAGAAACTGAACTCACAGCTCTCTTGTCCTGGCTGAATGGTTTCCTTCCCAGGCTATTATTCTGAACACAGAATAAGCCTGTCAAGTTAAACCAAGAGAAAGGTCTTGGCACCTAAGAGAAGATACTCAGTTTTGGCTCTAAATCTCAGCTCCACAGAGCTGTCTAATCCAGGCTACAATTACGTGCTGAAATCCAGGACAGACACAAAATGAGACACATCCCATAGGCTTTTCCTAATAGCATTCTTGCTCGGCAATTTCAGGACTGTTCTTCTCCAGCCCGTGACCCTACAAATTTGACTTGCACCACTAAATTTCACTTACTCTACATCAAGCTCTAAACTTCAGCATTTTAAAAATACTGTACCTATTTTATTGAGGCAGTGGCAAAAAGTCTGAAGTAACCTCTCAGTAACACCGGGAGGGACAAATTATGTATTTCCAAAACCCCAGGAATGGAGCGGACCCAGCTTTCTTCTAGGCTTTGACTTTCCAACTCCATTCTGGCAGGCAGGACACCTACCTTTTAGGTACTGCAACATTCAGCACAGCAATGTCCCCCATGTCTCCCTTTTCATTTGAACTACGACCGGAAAGAAAGAACAGACTCCCTTATCACTGGAAAAGGAAGTGATAGAGTGGCAATGCTACCTACAACACTCAGTATTTTGAAAAGTCTCACATAAATTCTGGAAATTTTGAGAAAGGATTTTTCTTTTTCCCAGTTCCTCTACCACCAGCACTCCTGTTCAGGAAACACTTGAGAACATCCTTACATCGCCACCTCTTTTCTCACAGAACAAAGCTGGATGCCATTTTAGGCACAGCACTCTGAACTTTGCTGCGGACAGATCATGCCAGCTCTTAAACCTCACAACAGTTTCTTTTAAAGCTGAAGGAATGACAGACATACACACACACACACACCGGCTCTAGCCCTAAGGCAGCCATTTTGAAGAACCATGAGCTCTCTGCCATTTCTTCCCATCTAGTCAAACCCAGAAACACAGTGGCGTGTTTTGCATTTGTTTTACTTTATGCAAAGGAGGGCAGACACATGCATACCTGTGTAATCTGTGCTGGAAATGAGACTACTGGAAGCAGAGCAAAGAAAACACTCTCACAGCCTGTTCCCACAGCAGCAGTAGCTGCACAGTCATAACCATGACAGCTGAGGAACCAGGCCAAGAAATGTTTGCTGTAAATACATTCTCACTCAGTTGTTAGGCTTTTTTTTTTTTTTTTTTAATCCTTAAAGACAGTTAAAATACATTTACTGCAAATGCTTCCAGTTCAGCACTATGTTGCTGGCTAATGTTTTTGTTTTCTTCTGGCTTTTCTAACACTTCTTTTTATGATTGTCAATTCCTTTCACAGACTATAATCCCTTTTTATATCAACGGCTAACACAAGCCAATAAAGCAACAGGGATCTGTATAGATCCTTCTTCCTTCATTAAGGGAAGAAAAGCAACGAAACAGGTTTTGTAGCTTCAGCTGGAACAAAAGAATCAAGCCTATATTTGTTCAATCGCACCTTTCCCAAAACACACAGGAGCACTGGAGGCAAAGGGATATGGCACAGGGTGGCAGCAGGAATGCTCCGGCTGTGAGGAACTTGCAGGGCAGGGGTGGCAGGAGGGGCTTGCTGCCATCTTCCATGGTGTGGGCCGCAGGACACCCTTCAACCTGTGCCTAGCTTCTCATCTCCAGGAAGCATAACTACTGACCTTGCAATATGTACACACTGCTTGGGACGGGTTTAGGCAGTTCTCTCTGAATAGACAAGGCCCTTCAAGACCTTTATTAATATTTTAGCAAATTAGCGATGATTACACAAAGAATTCCTGTGATGGGCTTTTCTAAAGATCAACACCACAAACTTGGGCTTGAAACTGATTTCTATGAGCTTTATTGTTTCAGTGGGCTTTGGATGAGAAGAAGTTAGGTTATTTGTCCTTTAGTCGCAGCAAAATGAATGCAACAAGAATCAGGATAGGCTTCCCTGCCTCCCCAGACTCCTTTGTAACATGAGAGGGCATCTTATTGTACCCTCAAAACAGGTTCCTTAAATTTGGTGATAAGGCATGTGCCTCTTGACCTTTTCCCTGCTTTTAAATGAAAGCTCATGAAAGATTTTAGGAAAAACCTCACACGCATTCAGTTACTGTCTGTTGCCTGCCAGTTGCAGATACATGCCACTTACGTGCAGCCTTAGGAGCGTATCAAAGCAGACCTTACTGCAAAGTTTGGCCACCACTATTACTGAATTTTGCTCCCCTTTTCAAAATATCTCAATGGTAGACCTTGACCTTTCTAAATAAAACAAATACATTGTATCATTGGTCCTCTATATAATGATGAAGCGTCTGGATCTTTTTGTTACTGTACTTTGGATCACAAAAATAAAAACAGAAAAGCATCCCAACTGCCTCAAGATGCAACGACTCTTCAACTCTTCATGCTCTGAAGAACTGTGGGATTTGAGTATTTCCCTCCCCCCACGCCCCCCTCAAAATCACAAAACAACAGCCTCTGGCCTGGCCTAACAAGCTCTATGTTCACCTCAGGCTAAGATAACTCAAAATAGAAAATTAAAACAGAAGACACACTTTTAAAAAAATTGTTGAAATGCTGGCAACATTTTTTTTTTTTTTTACATGTAGTGACACCTGGTGAGACTACCATATTTTAAAATTATGCACTGCAGAATATAAACACATCTTAGTAGCTCACAATATAAACACAGCTTTGTTTAGCTCTCTGAAACATAAACTGTAAATATCCTGCTACAGACTATATGCTTCAATTTCTCAATTACTTGCAGACCAGATAAATGAATATTTCAAAACAATTCAGTGTTGAAATTAGTAAAAATTTTAAACTGCAAAATGTGGCAGAAACAAAATATAGAGAAAAATATTAATTACCTGTCTTCAGCTTACACAGTTCATGTACATGTATTCTGTCGATAAGGACAAGTGTACAGACTGTTAAATGTATATTAGAAGGCAAAAATGATTAATACTGATCACTATTTAACCTCCTGATCACCTCTGCTGCAATTCCCCACCGCGGCACCTCAGCCTTTTCCTGTCTCTACAATCTACTGCCATAATGCAACTTAAATGTCTTTAAGGGAAATCTCTTGATGGAGTGCCCTTCCAAAACCAAAGAGTGCTAAAGACCACAATCCAAAAATATCTTTTTGCTTCTTGCTTTACTGCAGTGCTTTTTTTTCCGAGTTGCTCTTTACATTTACAATAAGAATAATTTTCATCATTGACTTACTACTACTATTCAGGGGATCCTTTCAATTCATTTGAAATATATCTGCAAAAAATCAGAGCCATCAACTTGTTATTGTTGCCTTTCTCCTGACTCAAGACGTGTCATTCTCTGCTGAATCCCTCTCACTGTTCCCTCTCATCCACCCATACACTCTCACTAATTTTATCCCGAAAAGACGTTTTTCCCCACCATGCTACTAATAATTTCAACCTACAGCAAGCCCCCAGTGATATTTACCATATAAGTGATGAAACTTTTTTTCTCCTAGTTCATAATTAGAATGTTCATTCAAGACAAAGATTATTTGGGTTTGAATATTTTGTCTCTGCCTATGGGGATTTGATGTAGCACCTGTCAAGTGGCCAAATGGCTTTAAGTGCTACTGTGGAAAATACGCTCTCATTCATTATATTGAAACTTGCTCATTTGACTGAAAGACTTAATTATATATTCATTTGAGCAAGACGCAAGATGTCTTGCAAGCATGTCTGTCTAGCTTTGTGATTAGGACACACACACACGAGAGACACCTGCATTTCATTTTCGGTTTTGATCACTGGCTAGAGCATTCAGTCTTCTCTTTGAAAGGCATAACCTTCTTCTCCTCTCTGAGCTGCAGATAAATTATATATTCTGCTAGTCAAATAAGCAGCAGGATGTCTATTTTAGAATTAGTCACAGATTCACAGAAAAATTTTGGTTGGAATGGACCTCAAGATGTTTTCTGGTTCATCTTTCTGCACAGAGCAGGACCAACTGGGAGCAGGTTGCTCAGAACCTTGTCCAACTAAGTTCTGAGACCTTCCAAAAGGGAGAATCTGTAATCTGTCTGTGAAAACTTCACTGTGCACATACAGGAAGCATCTACTACCTCCATCTTCTCTGTACATATTAGTTAGGTAGCTAAAGACAACAGTTCAGATGTCCCTTTAACATTTTCAAAATCAAATAAATCCATTATTCACGGTATCTCTGATTGCATTCTTCAGACCCCTGACCACTTTGATAGCTCTTTGCCGAAGATGCAAGTAAAGTAGCATGAACCATCAGGTGTTAAGCAATTGTGCATGTATCTGTAAAAGATATTAAGCATTAGAGCATTATGCTACAAAAGAAGTTCCAGATGCATATACCTATCCACACACACACGCAATGCTATAAACATACTACCACCATGACTTCTGTTAAGTGCTGCTCTTAAAATAGCTCTGCTCTTAGTAGAGAGCTTCAAAGTGGCACACAAAACCTCTACCTCCAGCCAGAATGTACAACTATAATAACCACATAAACTGAGTTGAAGTTTTTTTTAAAAGGACAAGACTGAATCTTAAAACTGCAGCTCTAATCTGCTTTAGGTTAAAAAAATCATTCTGGTAATTTCCTTTGCTGAATTTATGTTCTTTCAACACGTATTTGTAGGGGATAAAGTCTGTCCATGCTTCAAAGTGCAAGGCCCCGTTTCCTTTTGTTCATGTGCTCTGCATTAGAAGGCTTGTATCATTTGCTTTCTGCTAGCTTCTCTGTACTATTCCCATTCCAATTATATCCCTTCCAGTTAAAGTTCATTTAATTTTCTTTCAGAACGTACCTTTTATAAAACAAAGGCACTAAACTGTTGCTAAAAGGAGCAAGGAAGAAATGGAGATTAGATAAATTCCAGAGAAGTTTGTTGTCTTTCTAGGAAAAATGTGTTCATCCTTCTCAGGTACAACTAAGGAACCTTTACAGCTCACAACACCTTCAGCAGTTCTGATGGTGAGTTTTTAACCATACTATTCCAAGAAGGCTGCCAGTGCACAAAATGTTCTTGCTGCTCTAGGGGAGCAGGATAATAGAAATAAGAAATACAGGAGTCTTGCCAGGTAAGATCTGGCTAGCCTGCAAAAACATAGGTTAAAATGTCATGTCAGGGTAAGAAATCCTGTTAAGGATGTTAATCAACCAAAGATCCCTGCCTTGAAAAGAGAGCAGCTTCTCTGGGCTACTTCCAAGTGGACTGGTTGCACTTAACAGAATTGTTCACATCTATAATCCCTTATTGTGTGAGCAACGCTTGCTTCTCATAGTGACACAATTTTATTGTTAAATATAGAACACTACATGCTGAAATATGCACTTTATACCTGTAGTCCACTCTGTACTTGTATTTCAACCTGATGAACTCTGTTATTGCACATCTCCTAAGATGTGAGCAACCAACATGTGCTATCCTTTACATTAAAAGTTATATACTCTGAACAAAAAATCCCCTTCGCTTGTATTACTGCTGACTACAGTAACTATTAGATTGGTAGTCAACTGCAATGCCACTTGGGTTTTGGATTTTTGATGAAAATAGTGGTGATAACACACCAGTGTTTAAGCTGTTGCAGAGCAGTGCTTACACAGAGCCAAGGACTTCTCTGCTCCTTGTGCTGCCCTGCCAGCGAGGAGGCTGGGGGCGCACCGGAGGCTCGGAGGGGACACAGCCAGGACAGCTGACAAGAGCGACCAAAGGGATGTCCCATCCCATGGGCATCATAATCAGCAATAACAGCTGGGGGAAAAGGAGGAGGGAAGATGGACATTCAGAGTGATGACATTAATCTTCCCAAGCAATTGTTCTGCTTTCCTGGAAGTGGCTGAACACCTGCCTGCCAACGGGAGGCAATGAATGCATTCCTTGTTTTGCCTCGCTTGCACGCATGGCTTTTGTCTTACCTAGTGAGCTGTCATTATCTCAGCCCATGAATTCTCGCACCTTTATGTTTCCAGTTCTCTCCATCTCACCTGGGGCGAGTGAGCAAGTGGCAGTGTGGTACTTGGCTGCCTGCTGGGCTAAACCACAGCAGACAGAAGTAGAAATGGTGCTAGAAAACTTACAGTACAGGATCTGTAATACAGTGGTATTATAGATGATACGGACTACATAAAATCCTTGTTGCAGGAGCAGTTTAAACCAGACTACTAGTTTTGCTTGCCTTCCCCCACCCTCCCACCCCTTTTTCTTATAGGTGCTCTTCCAAGGTTCTCCGCTGTCTACTTGACACTTACTCCAGAGCTTCTCAGCAACATCACTATTCAGGCACCGACTTGAGGTAACTTCCATTAAAAAAATTAAAAATCAGAATCTTTACTATATTTAGCCTAAGGTTAACCAGGACTCATTTCCACAACAAATACACCAAGACAATGCATTTTGAGGAATTCTTAATCAGAACCATAGCGCTGGATCAGGAGACACACAGAGTAAAGGAGTGAGCACTGAATGAGACTATATGTAAGAGGAGGCAGCTTCTGAAGTGTACGTTAAGCAGAAAGCAAATAGGAAAAGCCCACTGCCACACGACAATGGAGAATTATCAACATTTCTCTGCACGAGCTTTAATGGTATCTTCACAGAAAAGATTTCAGAACTATCCTTTCAAAATTTAAAGTAAACCAAAAAATATTCAGTTCTACCTCACCTAGAGGTAGATCATCCTGCAACATAAACAGGCCTCCAGTACATCTCATGTTAACAAAAAAGTCATCTCTCAGCCACTACTAAGCCTCAGATCATATGGCCCACAACAACTGGCCACTGTAATTTCAAGGCATGTAAACTAGAGATGTTTGAAAGAGTTACAAGCATGCTCATATATTCTATTAATATCAAATATTCCATTACTGCTTGCAGGTCACAAGAAGTAACAGTTTCTTTGAGTAGACATGTGTCAAAAGGGGAGCTTGGATCCAAAACTGGTGGATTTTTTTTTTGGGGGGGAGGGGGGAGCAGCAATGAAAAGCCATTCAACCAAGGATGAGAGGAAGAAAACTACACGTGTATTATGAAAAGGGATGTTTGTAAAGCTCTTTCAATACTTGAGTAGGATATCCTACATGCACGAAGTGCACAAGGAACCACAGTATATATATTTAACGAAATGCATTTTCCAGAGATTTGATAAACTGCAAGAGTAAAATAAGCATTTAAATACTAATTAAGGGCACAGACCAATTAAGAGTTTACAAGTTAATGAGTGAACAAGTCTCTGTTAGTATGTTTGGATACTAGAGCTTCCAGGGCTTTACTGGAGTATCTGAAGCATGATCAACTCTGAAAAACTGGTTCTTTTGTAAGGAAAGAAAAAAAAAAAAATATTTACAGAGCAAATACAAAACACAAAAAAGCCACCATGACCTAACAGTAAACACCATTGTGAAATACTACCAGTGTTTTTCATGTGAAAGCCTGGGAACTTCCGACACAATCGGTTCCATCAGGTGTTTTCTACCTGGCTGACTTAATTATTTTAAGAACTTAATATTTTATCAGCTTCCCTGAGTGCACAAAAGCTCCTTACATTAGACTATAAATCTAGATTAGGGAGCTAATTTAGATGTAGCTATAGAGGTAAAGCAGCTTTTTTTTTTTTTTTTTTTTTTTTAAGAACACTGCCTTTGAAAGTTAAATACAAGGAGAAGCATTTCATTCTTGCAAGCAATTTTATCCTGTCAAACAATTGGTAATAGCCAACCAACCAGAACAGATAAAGAGAAAAGAGGAAACAGTTTCAAAAGACCCAAGAGATCACAGAACTATTTTCAACACAAACAGAAAGATATTTATCACATGTTGTAGTCCTCTCTTGTTCAGTTGTCCTAGGCTCTAACACTAGTTACTGGTCAATCTCAAGCATGGGTTAGCCATGTCAGAAGGGAGATATTACAGTTTTTATAACCAAAGCAGCATGTCTAAGTCTGGATAATTTGTCATTTTCTAAAGACCACCTGTGCATCTGAAAGAACCTGCTGGTTCTTTCTGTGGGGTAGGAGTTTGTTTCTTCTTGGGAGAAGACACAAACAACTCCTTCCAGCGCAGATTTAAGCCAACCCTGATTATCAAAGTGGCAAAAATGCTTCAGGAGAGAAGAAAAGTAGCTATTAGGCCTTCCTCTTTCAGCAGGCAGGTTCCATTGTCAGTGAAATCACTGATGCCCTGTGCATTAATGGACTCTGTCTTGTTCCTGTTGCAGTCGGGCAGCACGTAACCACTTCACTGGCTGCTAGGGAGCAGTGAGCTCATTACACAGCACCATCAACACCCTCCACAAGGAAGCTGGCACACGCTTCCCATCTGGGGATACCACCGACTGAAGTAGTAGCACTACAGTGCCTGCCAAAAGGCTTCAGTCTCCCAGGGCTGAGTATGTGAATGCAGCAGGTGCTAACTTCAGCTCCGTCTTTGAGGTTTTAGGCTCTAGTCTTTGTCAGCCTGGCCAGCGCAATGCAACACATGAAGAGGGCAGAACAGCCTTCCACAGCTATTGGCATGGATACCTCTTATTTTTAAATGTCAAGTCTAGACAAAGAGGTTCTCCCTTAGATTTTGGCACACACGAGTCCTTTCAAACTAGGGCAACATTTGCTGCTATTCTGAATTCTGTTAGAAACAGAGAAGAATTCAGTAAAACTGGAAACAGGCTAGAAAAAAAAAACACCTCCTCCTCAGTCATTAAGGGAGCAAAAGGTTTGCAAGTACTTACAGAACACGTACAAAAACAAAACCTAGTGATCTCCAAGCTGCACACATCAGGTCTCTGGAATAGATGTCAGCCATGAACAATATGGGTCACTTCCAAGTTTAAACAGAGAACCTTAATGCACTTAATGCATTTTTTCAGCTGTTTGTCTCATTAGCACTTCACAGATCGACTCGCACTAAGAAGGAAAAAATGACCTGTCAAGAAATAAAGAAGCCACCCTGCTTCCATATGCCAGGAGTTTTATTAACCAACGATGTATCTGTATTACACAGAGATAGTATCTAATGATTTTCATGTACCTGTCAAACACCATCCAAGAATTCTTAGTGCTGTTGAATAAACAAGCACATAAGGGAATTCAGCTGTAGATAAGCAGACACCTACACATACAAATTCTTAAGACATTTGCAAAATATTATTTAAAAATACACAAAAATGCATTAAAATGGGGTGATCCGCTCGTCACATGCATGGAACAATGTGAAGAGAATACGTAAATACAGTAAATATCAACTTTTTCTCTTACCTGGAGGGAAAATAAAATTCTCATACTCTCAGAATGGTCATAAGGTGACTGAATGTAACTGGAAGTCATGATCATACGTTGTAATAAATACTTGAAATGCACAGGAAGTACAATTAAAAAAATAACCCAGATGACTTTTTATAATTTTCCTTAAAAACATCACTTCCCAAAGGCCAGAAAATTGCACATCAAAAGACCAGTGACAACACCGTATGAGTTCTGTACCACCAATCTTATTAGTTCATTTGAGATAACCTACAGGGATTATTGTTTTAAACATGTATTGCTTGCAGTTTGTCTGCTATGGAACTTGCATTAAGTAAGCAAGGCTGCAAAAGGCAGTGAGGTCCACAACTCCTGTCACGCGTCCACAGGAAGATTTGTGCCACTTGGTTCTCCGGTGAAAACCTTTCTATTAACTTACTGACACTGAGAAAATAAATCCTTAGTGCACAAAACATGTTTCAGAAGTCTGACAGCATACAAGCCCATATGAAAGACCAAGACACAAAAACGCTCACCGCTAATTTGAAACAGTGTTATGGATACTCACGTATCAGTCAGATGTAAATCCTTACCTGTCTCAACAATTTCTCAACAGCTGACATGACCATGAGTCCTCTCCACACAACCGGGGCGGTCTCGTCTATTAAGAAGCCCATGGACATGCTGAAACAACACAGCACAAGCTTAGCTTTTCAGCACAATACCAAGTACATCTGTAAAGAAACTTGATTTGAATTGAAACATGCTCACCATGCGATTCCATAGTTCTTAAGGGGCTTCATTAGATTTTCTAAAACAAAAGCAAACAAGTTTTTTTGGGGGTGTTTTTGTTTGTTTTGTTTTTTGAAGAAATAAGTTTAGACAAATGTTTCCTTCTAAGAGCTTATTTCCCTCTGTCCCAGCAGTATTTGTCTATTTCCCCCCTCTCATTCCTTCAGTATACATACGTGTACACCTTTGCCTATTCTACCTTAGGCCCTAGCTCCAGTTTTTCTTAGTTTGCAATATTTAACTGATACTATTGAGGTCTTGCCGAAACAACAATGCATTTGCCCATCCTATCACTTTGTGCTGCTGAAACCTAGACTTCACCAGCTTATACAAAATCCCCCTGCTACAAGACATAGATCACCTATTTGGCAGCCTTCTACTTCTGCAGTACTTGGATAACTGCTCAGTCATTTGTTATCAAAACAAAAACAAAGTCCTAAAATGCTCTGAGATTTTATTTATTAACTGTGCTACCAATTAATTTTACAAATCAGAGGACCATTCCCTTTAAAACACCACGTTTCAGGGAATTCTTCTTATTCCTCTTTCTATTGTCTGCTTTGAACCCCAGGTGAGAGGTACAAAATAAAGCCACCACTACATGCTGGTAACAGCTCTAAGAAAGAAATCCTAGAGGAAGTCTGCAGGACGTAGAAACATTTCTGTAGGAACAATATTTGTTTATTTGGACATTACAGAGGCAATATCCTTTTCATGCTCCATACTCCTATGCTTCCCCATGTCAAGAAGAAAAGTGGAGAAATATTGCAGTTGTTCTGCTGGCAAGGCGGTGAGGCAGCAGAAAGTAAACAAACAAAAAGATAACATGAGTGCAGACAGAGCAAAACTCTCCAAAAGCCAAAACCTCCTCTTTCTTTATACTCTGCCATCTCAATTCCCACCTTAACTCAAAATGGTACATGTGCTCAAACACAGACATAGAAGAACTGAAAGAATTTTATTTGAGCCTATCCAGTTTATTTTAAGAGCATGTACAGGCAGGAACTAGCAGAAAACTGCAAGAGCAGTAAACCATTATATATATAATGGTTTTTATATAT
>CM021735.1:11595999-11628809 GCA_011075105.1 Heteronetta atricapilla
TATATATATATATATAATGGTTTACTGCTCTTGCAGTTTGTATGTATAACAATACATATTTTGACAGAAACCTTTGATGCATCTGAAGTAAATATGTATACAGCAAAATAAAAACAATGTGAATAAAATGTTGTGCATTCAAAACTAAACTTCAAACTCAAAGTAACACCCAAGAGCACTCAAATTAAACAGCTAAAACATACAGATGAAAGCCTTCAAGCAACAAAGAGTTAGCAGGCATTCAAGCCATGTAATTCTGTAGAAGTATGGTAAAAAATAAATTAGGTATGGTTTTTGTATTCACAATATTTTGGTTTACAAATCAAACAGACAAACAGAAACTAAACAAATAGCATGACTACTGCACTGTTACTCACAAAGAGAAGGGCTTGGATTGAATCACTGAGCTCGATACACTTGTGTAGTTCTGTTCAGCTTTCAGTCAGTGCTAAGTTTTGGTGGCATTATACTGTCTAACCATATTCCTAGTACTCAGGTTTACTTCTTCCCCCTGCAGCAAGATTGCTTAGCTATGAAGATGTTGATGACACTTGAACTTGAGCCTAGAGCCTCCTCTAGGCACTGCTTTGGTGTCCTTGTAAACATACATACTGCCACAAGTTCTAATCCTGTTAACAGTCTTGAGAAAAAAGATCACTTTCATATTTACCTATAAAAAGGTTTAGTAAAGCATCAGCAACAGCATGTATCATTGCAGCATCAAGGTCTGCTTCATCTTTACCATGAAATAGAAATAATTACAGAAGAAAAAGCGGGGGGGAGCCAATTCTTGACTGCTCAGCATGAGAGGATGAGGAACTGGAGGATAAGAAGAAAGGAAAAGATGCAGAACTTCTGAAAATGTAAGTTCACCAAAATATCATACAACTTCTCAGTTCATTCCAGGTGCTTTAGAATATGTCACTCAAATATCTGAGACTAAATTTCAGATCCACTACCTCCACAGTTAGTTTCTGCTGTACAGAGCCCAGCAAAGACATACTCGTCTCACACAACAGATGCACCTTCATGAATGTCCCTGTCCTTCTCAGGGGGTAACAGGAGAGCTGCTGTGGGTACACAAACACTGATCTACAGAGTAAAAAAAGGAATCTGTGTTGCCAAAATGCATGCATTGTTTACTTCTCAACAGTAGAGTTTCATTTTTATGAAAACTGGATCTTATTTCCTTGGTTAACACCAAGGACTATAAACTGCTCAGAGGAGCAAAACTTAATCAAGCTTACCCGCTGCACAAGAACAATTCCCAACCTGCTGTATATTCTGGCTACGACATTCTGCATATTCTCAAAGTAATACAAAATACTGCAAAGCACCCCACTGCCTGCCTACTGCTAAAAAGCATTCTTAAGACTATCTGAAACCTAAAGTGCTTCAGTGGGCTCTGGTAATCACCCTTGTCTCATCAAAAGCAACAGGCATTCTTCTTCCTCACCCTGGGTCTCATGAAGATTTTCTAAAGCATAACACGTAAAGAAGATTAAACTGAGTTCTCAGTAACATCTATTTCTTTCACAGTACAGTTAATACTTCCTTCTCCGTTATCAGGCACGATGTCTACTATACAGCTTCAGAAAACCAAGAGAAAACACAATAAATCTCATTTCTTAAAATTAAAAAAGACACAGCCATACTATGCCATCTATGCTAGGAGATCAGTTTCCTTGTTTGCAAACTCTAAGTAAGCTCAATGGTCCTAAATTAAAGAGTTCTGTGTTTTCAGTGAATGTACAAAACCAGATCAATAAGATCAATAGAGCACCAACCAACTACCAATAAAATGCCTTTTCTGGGAGGGCACTGGAAAAGGCAAACGCGTGCAAGCTCATTAGAGCAGTTCAGCAGATGGCTGATTAAAAGTGTTCTAGGACTGGTCTGAGGACTAGGTTGTTACTCCCTTGGCGAAGAATGAGGCTGAATGATGTTGAAGGCATTAGGATGATCTTCTGCATTTCATAATAGGTATGCTTTTGGGAATGAATTATTTTTTCCAAAATGCCAAGCCATGCAGATCATCCTAAGGAACTGAGTTCTTTTGCTCTAGAAAGCCTGACAGAGCTGTTTGATGGTTGCCATAGGTAAAGCACATAGCTATGAGGCCTATAGGCAGAGACATTTCAACTCTTGGCTTCGTTTCAAGTCTGCTGACTGAAGCATTAGAGCAAGCAAAAGCTTCCTTTCAGTCTCATCTCATCAGGTAAGTAAAAACCATTATTCTAGAAGGTTGTGATGTTACACGATGCCTCATTAAGAGGCATCACACTGCTTAAGGAAAATAAAGGCAGCTTATTACGTGGATTTACTTCTGTAACATCCATGTAGGGAGGTATTATCTCATTTTACAGGTGAGAGAATCAAGACACAGATTGTGTAACTGTCTTTGCTACAGATTACTCAAGAATCCTGCAGTTTTGGAGACATGTGCTACATCCTTCCCAAAGGCAGCAGAGCCATAGTTCCACTCATCTCCAACGTTAGAAAGTATGTAATGACAACAGATAAACATTCAGTTTTATTGCTGAAGTTGCATACTTTCCCTGAAAGAATTAAAATAAAAGCAGCTAACCTAGGCATAATCAATATACAACTGAAAAAAAGTTGGGAAATAAATCATGCTACATCTTGTCTGTAATATTTGAGTCTCTGAATGGCATTTAAACACCTCACATTTAAGCATTAGAACAGCAGCTTTGGAAGTATATTTTAAAATATATTTCTATTTCTAAATAGCTCATAACTTTAAGTATTCCTTCATCTTCCATTGTATTTTATTAAAATAAAAAACCATGCAGCAACTCCTCGGCATACAATTATTGAGCTTTCAGCAAGCTGGTACTTCTTCACAGCGCACACCAAAGCTAAAGGTTCTGCTGCTGTTGTACAGCTCATCATTAGCTGAGATTTTCATGACAAATTGCCATTTTTACTCCTCCTCACATCTCAGCCATGTCTCACTGCCTCAAACACAGAAGATGTATGGCACGACAAAGCACTTTGCCACCACGCTAGTCAGAGAATGAATAAGACAGTGCAGAATATGCTGTGGATTCCAGTACATTAAACAAAATCATCTGAGACAAACTCAATTAATGTGCCATACATATCGACAAGCTGAAACAGATTTTCAGCATGGTCACTTGTAAAATCTCAACTTTTTGCATCATCTGGTTTTCAATTGTGTACAATTTCATGCTGCAGTGACTCCGGAATATTCTATCAATCTAAGTTAGGGCTCCAACTTACACACAACTTTCTGTTAATCAGAGCAAACAGTAATTTTCGTATGGCTGTTGCTATGCAGAAGTATAAGGAAGTTATTCGCAGTCTCGTTTGACAGTCAGTTCTCAAGATCAACAGCCTCTAATGGGAGGGCTGTTGGCTCAAGGACTGGAAGGCTCCAGCCAAGGCAGGGTTGAACAGAGATTTCCAACAACCAAGGAAAAAGAAAAAGGAAATTAAAAAGTAGATAACTTTATTAGGCTCATAGAAAATAATCATCTTTAAATTGTGGAAAAAGTGGATCTGGACAGGAAAGGTAACAGACTAAGGAAACAGTGGGCTTTGCTAGTGTCAATATAGTTGTCTCGCACCACTCTGGATGCCTTTGGGAGCTGAGACGTGTGCAGCGACTTGTAGTGAGGACACGGGTGGTACCTCCTGAAGGGGTAGCTTGGCACCCCAGCACGTTGAGAACAGTGCAAGTTTCCCGCGCAAAGACATCTTAATTCCACCCACACCATGGTGACGTGAGAGGAAAGCGAGGCGGAGGGGAAGAGGGCAAGCCGCACAGAGGCCTAAAGCCGGGCCCAAGCATCACGCAAGAGAGCAGCCAGCAGGCCGCCCGGTGGGCGGGCAGCCGTCACCACAAGGCTGGTCAGAGTCACAAGATCCCAAGCATCGTTTTAACTGCTTATGCCAGAAGCCCGGAATGTTCTATGGCAAGTGACGGACTAATTGAGACTTCAAGTTCGATTTCACAGTTAGAAATTTATTTGAAGGACTGCCTCAAAGGTACTGCAATTTGTATTTTAAGCTCGAAGGAGGAAGGCTGTGATTTCCCATTACGCCCTGTGCTAACAGCGTTATCTAGCCACGGAGGCATCACAAATATTTAAACTAAAGTAAACCACCACAGAGACTCAAAGAACATTATTCAATACCAGCAACACAATTCAAGTTTAAGAAATAAATGCATGAAGAAACATGGCTTTTTCCGAAAGACTTCCTTCTCACATTTAGTCGGCGTAGCAATCCCATTAGGTTTTCACTACTTTTTCCCTGCCGGCAGACTGCTGAAGCAGCAAGGCTGTGAGAGGCTTTTCATTACCGGAGCAGGTTTGCAGCTGACATCAGTCCTACCCAAAATCTAAAGGTCTAATTGCTTACTGGAAGATTATACAGCAAAAATAAGCCTGGCAAAAGCAAACAGCACAGGAACTTAGTCCTATCCTTGCTACATTTTTAAGCATCATTGGCTTGTTAGGTTTGGAATAAAAGCACAGGAGTAGTTTTAAGTATTTATCAGGCAAGTTATGTGAAGCACGACCTTGCTTTGGATGCTCCTGTGAAAGGGTTGCCCAAGTGAGTCATGTAACACAGGACAACAGACGTGACACAGAGTGCCATGAACCCAAAAGGCAGACATTCCCCACACACTCGCTTCAGTTCAAGATCTAACTTCAACAGAACCCTGCAGTTAACCAGGGGTTTCCACTGCTTTCCAAGAAAAAACATGGAACTCAATATATCTGAGTCAGTTCAGCTTTTATAGGTTATATACTGTAATCAAGACAAAAAAAAAAGGAAATGCCAATGAAAACAAAAGGAAGTGAATCATTCAACTGATACGTAATTTTAGTAAATGTTGAAGCTGCTGGATGCTAATGACAGATGAAAACTACAGTAAACTTGTTAACTCTCCATTTAAGACAAACAAATGTTCTTTGTATATTAAATATTTCCCTTTACATTTCTCATGAATCACCTCCATACACCCTTATGTGATTTTATTCCTATTTCATCATTTGTAAAATGAAGCCCGCGATTCTTTATAAGACTATGACTATCAACTAAAGCAAGGGAAAGACATGTTAGCTTTTAAACTTTTATTGTCACTTTCAGCCTCTTGTCATTATAGGGAAAGGATTAAAATACATTTTTTCTATTTTTGATGTATTCAGTTTTATTCTTTCTCCTGAATAGGCTCTCAGTTATACTGTGGACAAAGGGGAGGACAGATGGAAAATACAGCAAGAAAACCACAGAGATAAAGCATGAAAGTGAAATCACTAGATGAAAATACTGAGAATGTTCAAAATTAGTTACAGTTCTTTAATTACACTTCTAGCAGATAAGAGGGATGGAAACATTTATTCCTCTGAGATAAGCAAACAGGTAAATGTGTTCAGTGTAAAAAAAATAAAAATGAATCATTTTTGTTTACATACATACAATTAAATGCATGTTTATCATGTTACTGTAATAAAACCATTTTGCAATTCGGTTCTAATTTGTATAAAAGTTGAACCTGATGAACCATTTACATCTGAATAGTAAACCTTGTAATACTGTGCTAGTCATAATCCATATCAAAACATTTATAATTACCACACGACAAGATTTACAATATGAAAAGTAATATACCCTGCGTTCAAGTACCTGACATGTTGACACGTATTTGCTTCTAGTTGTGTTTCAGTAATTTGTCACAATAGCATTTAGTAAAATTTGATTTGCCCCTTATCCAAAAGGGCTGCTCTCAGTAAAAATTTTAATTGCTGCATACTATGTTTCCCAACTCAGCATCTTACTTTTTTTTTTGTAATTTTAAGTATGAATTGTTCAATAATGAAAAATCAAATCTTAGTAAGTTAACTACATTAATTGTTTTTTCTTATTTTTTAAGCAGCAGCTAATAAACGTGCTTATAAACAATCCCTTGCAGGGTTGGTGTCATCTCAAACTACACAGGCAGTCTTGAGCCTTTCAAGACTATAAATTTAACACAATATAGAATGATTACTATCTAGATATGTGATTTCAAAATAGCTAATGAAACCAGACAGAATTTTAAGAGAAAGCCAGGTTATTTTGCCAAACATAAAATCCACTTAAAAGATAGAAAAAGAAATTTAAAAATAGATTCAACAGCAATAGATGTCTTTATTGTAGTTAAAACAGTCCTTTTCCATACTCATCCCCAACATACTTTTAATTCCTTTTCACTCCTTGATCAGATTGCCATTATACTCCTTCTCCACTTCCTTTCCCCCAAGTAAAGGTCACCATTTTTCTTCCCCACAAGTGACATCAAAAATTTGCAAATTAATCTAGTTCAAGGTTAATTGTTACAGGTTTGAGGGCAATAGTCAAGGTCCAGAATAAATAATTTAACACTTAAATGGTCTTCTCATTTTCAATTACCTCATGACATATGAAAGAGCCTCCAAAATAGAAATACAACTAATTACAACATTCTGAATTACTACTTTGTCTTCAAGACTCTTTGAAACAGATTTTCAAAGTCTGTGTACCTGTAACGCCAGTGGTTTCAGCTGGAGCTTTTGGAACTTATCAGTCCTTAATAGAAAACAAGAACAACAACAGAAAGTGTCCTAGAGGCCAAAAACATAACCAGGTACTTGGACAGTGAGCCACTGCAGAACTACTTGGAATGATCCTAAGAAAGCCCACTTCCCGTGAATACACCTTTCTTTTGTTTTCATTTAAAATTATTTTACTTATTGTAGGCTGAAATAACTGTACAGCAGCATTGCTATGTTTCTCACTTTTTTGTTTCTACTGTAACAGCTACTTAAATTTGCCTCTCAAACAGGAAGAGATTTTTATACTAGGCCAGAGTTTACCATTTTTGCATAACATAGACTGTTTATTCTCAATACGTGCTTGCCTGAGAATATCAGATGGCTTTTTGGGATAATACAAAAAGACATTGACCTCAAACCAGTCTCACCAGCGCATGGATTTTCAATCAGCAATGCCACTGACTGCAGCAGACCCTCTTCTATAATGAAATCAACACAGTTTTTGCAGCTGAGACGTGTCCGCTTAGTCGTCAACTAAATATCATGAATAATGATGGTGCAAATAGCAAATGCTTCAGGGAGCTAAAGGAGAGCAAGTTAAAAGGGCAGACTAGGCTTGCCAGCCTAAGGACAACAAACTGGTAGGAGAATCAGAAAGGATGTGAAGTTTGTCTGCTGATGTGAAAAAGAAGATTAAAAAAAAAGGATGTTGAATGTACTTTGAAAAAAAAAAAAAAAAAAAAAAATCCCAATCTAACAAAGTCCCCTGATAAACCTAACTTTAGGTTCTGGTCCTGACTTGAGATCTGCAAAAACACAACTGCATGGCTTTGTGGCCCAATAAATCTGGGGTGTGACTACTCTCCTTCAGCCACCTACATGAACTGTGGCAAGACAGCACCAGAAGTAAAGCACCAGCTTTCAATTAGGACTACTTTCAACATAGAATCAATGCAAAATATTAAACTACATAGTATTTAAAAATCACTTGTTCATGGATCAAGAGGCAGTGGCAATAACAAAATGCCTTTTTGAGACAATCAAATTTAGTTTTTATTTGAATTAATCATGACAAGGTTCCACTGGTGAAGCATAAAAGACAACTTTGGTGGTGAATACATGTTCCATCTTTAAAATTAATCTCTCACCTATAACCAGGAAACTTCATCGTTACCTGAACAACTACCCTATCAATGTAACATTATCTAACTAGGGAAAATAACCCAAAAATAGATCCCCAGATCCCTTTAATAAGACTATTTCACATAGACATCTTTAAACGGCAACTACAGAGTGTATTTTAAACCATCACTTTCTGTTAGAGATTCTGCTATTAAACCAAAGAGCAGTAGATATGTAAATGTATCCCAGGGGAAAAAAAAATGCAAATACCGATTCCTGATTTTAGAATTTTATCAGTAATAGCATTTCTGTAGCTCCTGTAGTATTGTTAGCTTCAGTAGGGCTGCAACACACCCACTACTTTCTCAGGAATTACTTCTCAATTCCAAAGTTTGAAAACAGTCATCTACTAGTGATCTTTTCAATATACTACTTAACTAAGAAGTAAAAAGGACGCTGAAAGCATCACAGAATGGCAAAGCTTCTAAATATTAAAAGAGCACTCAACTGCCATAAATAAAAAAGCCCACCAAAATCTTCATAATCATTTACATGAAGAAATGTTATATTTATCCAGCAAAAGGGCAACATCCTTTCAGCTGTATGGCAGCTTTTACTTTCTGCCAAGTAGTTTAAATGGTAGAGTAGAAGAAAGAAAACAACTTTCTCAGTCCACTAAGCCACAAAACAGCTTTTACGTACACTATTTGGGGAAAAAGTAGAAGCAATGCTTTTATTACTTGTGCTAGAAATGTTGATCTGTGTAATCATTGTAGCTGATGTTAGTATTTATTGCATAGTTAGATAATCCTCCGTTGGCTAATTAAATTCAGTCATGAACTTATTAACCAGGATTTCCCTGACCATTTAGTAAAAGTAATTTGAATGACACCCTATTAAATGCTAGCAGACTTTCTCCAATGTACTCAAGCCTGCAAGATGAAGGTAATGGAGTACCTTCCATTTATAGACTCTCTCCTCACTGGGAACTCCTAATTCATTTTGAACTGAATTCATCACCCTCTGTCAACGATCACCTGGAGCCCACAGAGCTCTGCCTGGGGACGGATCAGGAGCCAACCGAGAGCTTATGCGCCAGGATTCAAGAGAGGGCAGGGGACATTACGGGGGTAGCCTGCTACAGGACACTTGACCAGGAAGCCCAAGTGGATGAGACCCTCCATAGACAGGAGAGCTGCGCGTTAACAAGCCCTGTTCCTCATGGGGGACTTAACCACTCCGATATCCATTGAAGGAACAGTGCAACGTGGCATAGGCAAGCCAGGAGGTTCCTGGAATGCACTAACAACATCTCGGTCTGTGACACAGGCAGTGGGATCGAGCACAGCCTCAGCAAGTCTGCCAATAACACCAAGATGTGTAGAGCGGTTATCATGCTGGAGGGAAGGGATGCCATCCAGAGGGACGTGGTCAGGCTTGAGAGGTGGGCCTGTGCGAACCTCATGAGGTTCAACAAAGTCAAGTTCATGGTCCTGCATCTGTGCCAGGATAATCCCAAGCACAAATACAGGCTATGCAGAGAATGGATTGAGAGCAGCCCTGAGGAGAAGGACCTGGGGGTGTTGCTGGATGAGAAGCTCCATATGGGCTGGCAATGGGTACTTGCACACCAGAAAGCCAACCGTATCTTGGTCTGCATCAAAAGACACATGGCCAGCAGGGTAAGGAAGGGGATTCTCCCCCTCTGCTCTTGTGAGACCCTACTTGGAGTACCGAGTTCAGCTCTGGGGCTCCTAGCGTAACAAGGACATGAACCTGTTGTAATGAACAGAGAAGGGCCATAAAGAAGATCAAGGGGCTAGAGCACCTCTCCTGTGAAGACAGGATGAGGGAGTTGGGATTGTTTACCCTGGAGAAGGCTCCAGGGAGACTTTACAGCCTGCAGGGGGCCTGCAGGAAAGCTGGGGACGGACTTTTTGTTAGGGAGTATAATGGTAGACCAAGGGGTAATGGCTTTTAACTGTAAAAATATTACATGCGCACACGACCCTACAACTGATCATTTTTTGCAAGCATATCCTATCATTGCTACTCACTAGAAAAAAGAAAGCCTTGAAGTTTACAAAAATCCTATGTCTTCCAGCATCCTATTTTCACAACCAAATCATCTTAATGTCAGCACTGTCATCATTGCTACTCCACAGCTTCATCAACTCCAGAGTTGAATTGCACTGAAAAGTAAACAGAATTCCTGAAATAGAAATTCTACTCCTTTACCATTCATACTGAATTGTTGCATCATTTTGTCAGTAGACTTGTGTTATATGTCACACTTTTAAAATACGCTAATCCGTTTTCTGTCGCTTAAAAATGAGGCATGTTCTTAAATCCTAGTACTATTTCCTTGTACATTCCACATAGAGGCAGAAAGAATGTATGTTTGCAATCAAAATGTGTTTACAGACCAACAGAAACAATTTCAATTCAGGGAAATCCTCCAATTTCTGTTATACTGAATGCTGTGTTTTTCACAGCACACAAAACATGCCAAGACAAAAGCTTACAGTTAATTTTCAGCTGTATCCTCAAAATATCTGCAGACACCAAAGTTTATATATCACAACACTGATCCATCCTAATACCTAAATGAATTTTCTTTAAGTCCTTGCATTCTTAGCAAATTTAATGTTATGACCACATGAAATAGACTGGGCAACTTGCTCTTTATCTGGGGCTCATGATATAGATTTAAATTTCCTGTGGGTTAATAAAAAACATGTCAAGATTTGTAAGAATTTCAAAGCTATCTGACCATTTTCTAGCGGTGAGGAAAAAAGATGGAGAAGCAACACTTTACATGATCATCTTTGGAAAGGAAAAAGTCAATAACATCTGTTAACAATATATAATCAGTAACATCTGGTAACATTATATAATCAACATCATATAAAAAGGAAAACAAGAGATACGCAGGACATTGCAACGTAGTCCCTTGTGCTCATATCGTATAATGCATTTCAAATGCAGAATTCATGGCAAATGCATATATATACATATATATGTATTTTACAGAACAGAGCCTATATGACACATTCTCAGCAGGTCCCAAATTACACGAGAATGCAACAATACCTCAATAATTTCTATCAGGAAGTCAAACTGTACTGATGATACATGAAAGGGTTCAGTTATTTATTATACAATGGAGTTAGCTTTTACCTTCAAAAACTAAATCAGAAGCCCAACAAATAAAACCAATTAATCTCTTTCCCTCTGTGAAAGTATCTCAATTTCTATATTTGTAAGTCAGGTACTTAAAAGTACTCAAATTGACAATCACTTGTACAAGCATACATCTTCTTGTCCACCTGCACTGTATCTGTATATAGAAAAACATTACTACTTCTTTCTCCAGACTAAAGGGTGGAAACATAAGGAGACAGACAGCAATCCTAAATTTACTGCATCTAAATTGTTCAGAAGAGCAAAACAAAGCACAAAAATCCTATCATCTCAGAGGTTAGTAGGATAAAGCTCTTCTTCAACTCCACTCTCAGTTGGCCAAAGTGTAAGTTATGTTTCTGAAAGGTGAACAGACTTGATGTAACCTTTCTACTTTACGTCTTCCTTACTTCTCTCTAGACTCTCCTGCCTGAATTTGCTTTTCCTCAGACCAGAATCCTTCCCAACAGAAGGAAAATCAGTAGTTCCATCTACTGTATTGACTTGCTGGTAGTCACGACTACTCTTCTGAACTCACAATGACAAATAAAAAAGAATCAAGTGGTCCAGAGTATTTGACCGAAGGGAGAGATCAAAGGCGACCATTTCAGTGACATTTTGAGAAATCATTCCCCCCCCGACTACTGTTCCAACATAACAAAACCAAAACGTGTTCTACAATGGAATCAGAATTTCATTGTCTGCAAGTCTAAACCTACTGACAATATCCTTTCTTTCCTGGTTACCTTTTCCAGTCTTTTCAGTAATAATGCATGAAAATCTCAAAGCCTGTGGACCAACATGAACAAAGACCACAAGTATGCTCTTAGCTGCACAAACTAGGTTGGAAAGGAAACTCACTAACAAAAATTTTAAAAATGAATACACTACGTTTTCATCTTCTGTTCACACCCCTTCTGTGCCACACCAAGGGAGCACATCTATGCTCATTCCTGAACAAAAAAGCAACAAGATAAAACACACTTACTTGGTGTTAATTCTGGGTTTCCCTTAAGATTCATCATCTTTGGAATCGAAGGCCCGTATATGTCCGCATCAAGCAAACCAACTTCTTTAGTCTGTATAAGGAACAAAGAAAAAGCGTTTGTCAATATGACTTTCTTCCTTCATAAGCAAAACCTTAAAACTGCCCACAGAAATAAAAATACTATCTTGACTTCAGACGTAAGTTATCACCATTTCCTTTCTGTCTCATTTACAATTGATGCATGAAAGATAATGTCTCTACATGTTTTACCAGATGTCACAAAATCTAGATTCTGAAATCCTCACTTGCACACATTTTCTGACTTACCATGAAGGCCACAGACGATATATTCAGGAACACTAAAAGCAACATTCTCTCTATTCAATGTACCTTTACAGAGAAATAACAAGTTTTTAAGGGTATCGAATAACATTGTAAAAAAAAAAAAAAGATCAATATTTGTAAGTATATATTGAGAATGGAATATAGTTAATGACTGTATAAGGCATGTGAAAACAGTAAAGTGTATTTTTATCTTTCTTTTAAGAGGCCATAGTAAACTTTGGCAGGTATCAAAATAACAAAATGCAAGTATATGAAGGCAATAAGCAGGTATAACACTTTAATCAAATACATTTACACAAAGGAATGCTAAAAATATGGGTTTATTTAACTACATATGGTATACCATGCAATAAGCTTCAAATGGAAGTTATTTCAGCTATGCAGTCTAGACTTTCAAGATTCATATCTTTGTTTTTTAAAAAAGTACATGCACACATATTTGGTGAAAATTAAAGTATTTTTCCTACAGATGGCAAGACAAGCTACCAAGTTCTGTAAACTAAGTAATAAAGAACAAGCTCTTAAGAGCTGAACGTCAAGCTTCTCAAATATAAAAAGTTAACCGTAATCAACATTTTGCATAATTGCAAGCAAGTATGTTTAAGGGCTTGTTTGAAAGGTTAATAAGGCAATGGGAGCTTTTCCAACAATGCTGCGTCACACTTTCACTATTAATCTTTCAAAGCGTGTGCTCCATTTTTTGGATAAAGATTTCACCATTCAGTATCACATTAAGCCATTTTGTTATCGTGACTTTGGTGGGCAACATGGAGAGAAAGATAAAGGCTCAGTAGTAACTATTGAGCGTGTAGTTAGAAGAGCTTTAAGAGGCTTTTAATGCAGGTCCACAGCATGCTTACCCTTGAAGAGGATGTCTAAACAAGTACATTCCTCTGCATCAGTTTGTTCAGTTTGTTTTTTAAAGCAAAAATACACCTGGATTAAAAAACTAGTTCTGGCCCCTACTACTAAACAGATCTAAATTTCAATTAAGTATCTCATACAAGCAGACACCTAAGAAGCAAATCCGACCCTATCTACTACAAAAGAAATAATGTGATTTAGCAGGGGTTTTCTACTTATCTTTTATTTAAACAGTTGATAGTGAACCCTTAAGACACCCTCAACAGCTGACCAGTTTAATGTCTCAGATTTGCCTAATATAAGTCAAAGGCATCTTCAGTTTTACAGCTGAGAAGTAAAAAATACTTTACTGTATGTAGTCTATAATGTGCTTTTTAAAAAATAAGATTTCACCAAAAAAATAAACAATTTGGGTTTAGTTATTCAATATAATTTTTATTAAACAGAGCAAAGCATACATAATTAAATGGATTATTTCATATAGTTTTTTAATGCTTCTTACTTGATAACATTTCGTGAAAGCTATTACAACAAAGTGCAGGAATTTGACAAATTATTCTACCTCTTGCCTACTGTATGAAAGCTGTAATTTTAAAAAGACTGAAAAGACCCGTTTTAGGTTAGATTTCAAAGACATCAAAAAGAATATTAGGGCTTCTTTGTTCTTGTACAAAACGCGTATTTTAAAAGATTAGAAAGATTCATGACTCAGTCCCTTTATCTTTGTCAGCAGCTAATCGAACCCATCAAAACATCATCTAAGGGCTTTGCCACCTAATTACATCTCAAATTAAAGTAAACATTTGCAGAAAAACCTACATAGTGTTTTAAAATCTGACTGACATTCTTTCCTTCAACTTTTTGAGGGTTCCCCTCCAACCCTAACAAAGATCATGAATACCCACTGACTACCTGCAACAGCCTC
Organism: Heteronetta atricapilla; assembly: GCA_011075105.1. NCBI lineage: Eukaryota > Metazoa > Chordata > Aves > Anseriformes > Anatidae > Heteronetta > Heteronetta atricapilla. The sequence goes on from CM021735.1 coordinate 11,609,993, forward strand.
GCTCTAGGAAAAACTAAATTAATTAGATTGACTTTGTGACCTCCTGTGTATAGGCAGACCTTCACCACCAGCAGCTATTTATTCTTGGGAGTCTGTAGGACAGCTATCACATCTGCCTACTAATGTACCAAATTTCCTGAAATTAAAAATAAATACACCCACACTGGAAAAAAAAAAATCCCTCAATTACCTAGGAGAATTTTGAAAACACTGCCACTATGCTAAATTACAAAGCTGACCTTGTTTCAACCTAACAAAGCAAACCTGACAGTTCTCAAAAAAAAAAAAAGTCTATGCATTTCCTCAAAAGCAGGCGAGATGCCTGTCCCTGAGATACGCTACTTTTGTTCTTGGATATAGCTCAACAAAACTGTCATCTTCAAAGAAGAGGAATTCATGGATTCTCCAGTTTCTACAGCTCATGTTAATGCAGGCATGAGTGTTCCTGCGAGCAGGGTGCTTTCCACAGGCTGACAGAAGAAAGTTCTTCTGGAAACTCTTCTTTAAATCACTTGCAGATCATCCCTAAAGATAGCCTATGGTAGGTTTTTCCTCACTGAGCAATCCCACGTGTTACATAAAAAAAGTTAGTTCACATCATCTAGAAGTAGCAGCTTAGAACAAAGCATAGGCCTAATAAGCTAAGGTTTTGAGGTTTGTTTCCCTCCAACATCAGTTCATCTGCAGCACCTAAGTATCGCTAGAATACTAATATCACCCCTTTGGTCCAGGTTTAATTATCTCGGAAAAGCATTATGGCAGCTGGTGAGGACTCTTCTAAGACTGGTCCAGATCATCTCTTTCAGCATTTACACAATGTTTTTAAATTCCCCAAGGGACTTTGCTATACAGCTGGATGCTACCACATGAAACTGCCAATTGAACTACCAATACAAACTACTTCCCACGCTGACTGAAGTTTAATCTAAACGCATGACTTCAACCACTCTGCATGAAAAGGAGGCAGGTAGTACATCTTCACCATTTTATTCTTACCGCTCTATTTTCTGCTTACACCAGCATTTCTGCCCTGCTCTGTTAACAACTATCATTCCCCCTCTCCAGCTGGCATAGCCATAACCAGGCTGAGAACTGCTGTTCTCAGGTTCACCACTGCCCATTTCCTCCCACCTGCCCAGCTGTGGAGAAAGGCTGACTCAATCTTTAAGTTTACCACATTTCAGAAAATACCTCCTGGAGACCTTTATTTTTTGTTACCTACCTGCACATTTAAAACAGTTTAAGCTCTGAAGATAAAACTGACAATGTAACCATTCCCATATGTTTTAATCATGCACTTTAAGTCTCTGACATATGGCAAGCTACTTAGAAAAAAATATACTGAACTAACACAGGCAGAATTATAGAAACTCTTCATACTGAGTAACATACTTAAAAATATTACATCAGCCAGTGAGAACACAACATTTAAAAATCTGTATTTTTTCTTGCCACATGCAAACACAAAACTAATCTCTTGGTATACTCAGCAAGAAGTATATTTAAACACTGACAGATGTTCAGATGCAGCTTCTTATCAGTACTTCTAAGGGTTTTTTTTTTTTTCCTTTCTAGTTCAATGATCTCTAGCATAGGCTAACTACTGCTAGGATTTGTTCTTTCATGAAAGCTGGTACCAATATTTCAGGTCTCATCAGATCATGGGTCAGCTCAAGACAGCAAAAAGTGAAATAAAGGACTGTGGTAAAGAACTACAACTCACCTTCATCTTCTGCTTTTACATAATTGACCGTGTCAGCATATTTACTTCACCGACATTAATCTTCCCAACAAGATACTCATTTTCCCAATTAGACCTCCCTGAAGATTTCTGACAAATATTCAGCACAAGATATATACAATCACTGCATTTCTTACCCCAGTTCAAGTTCTCTGAAGTTTTTGTTCTAATTTAGAAACTTGTTTTATCTACACTAAGAAATGAAAACAAGGTGTTCAGTCATTAGGCACAGGTTCTGTATTTAAAAGAAAGCTAATTGCTCCATCAATAGATAAAGAAGATATTCTTGCATATATCACCTAGAGATTAAAGTCTTACAGCTTCATACTGTGCAGCACACAATTTATAGGCATATTTTGCCTTTATTAAAAAGAGTCTTTCAATTTGCTTCTTGTCCCCAGCAAGATTGCCAACATAATTAAAATTCAATTTAGCCTTTGCACTTGGACACTGCCTTGTGAGCGACAGAGATTTGCAGTACTGTCGTATCCTAAGTAAACTGGTTTAAAGCTCTGGACATTGTTGGGTTAAATCATTTAGGGCCAGAAAAAAAGACAGTTGCTGAAGGCCATATTAGAACGTAGCCCCTCTATATAATGCTACAAGAAGCTCTTTGCAAAGCAAATTTTGCCTCCTTTGCTTTTCCATATGCAGATATGAAATTACTCAGTTGCTGTTATGTTTGTTCTCTTAGGCAGGTGACTTACACTATACATGGTCTTTGCACAGATGTAGGTACATGCTGATGACAAACTGATTTGTATCCCTCCTCCTATAAACTATTGTAGCTTACACTGAAGAGTTACTGACTCTCATATTCTTCATTTATGTAGGGAGTTGTGTTTGTTTTTAAGTATTTCAGGCAATATGAACTATGAAATCAGTTACATTTTCCAGTAACAGGTTTTTTTTAAAAATCAAATTTGAACCAGTTCAATTCAGGCATCACAGATGAGGCCTCCACACATAATTCTGTGTTCAGAGGAGAATCTAGTGATACGCATTGATTTCTTCAAAGTCACCAACTGCTTTATTGAGGAACAAGCCTGATAAAAGGCTTTATGCCAATGAAGGGGAAAAAGATCAGCTCACAAAGATCTGCTATAAATAGCTGTTAATCAACATAGCCTACATTACTGCTGAACATCCAGAGACTCTTAAACAGCATTAATTTCATTTTTCCTCATCTGTTCTGAGATTTTTTTTCCATACTTGGTAAAGCACATGCATCCCCACTGGATTTGAGTGCATGATAATACTTTACTTTGAAGTAAACCCTGCAGACCACCAGAACTCCCTGGTGTTCAGCCTGGAAGGGATGGAGACACAGGTTAATGAGCTGCCACTGTACCGCATGGGAACGATCCTGCGTACCCACAGCAGTCCCAACATTCAGCAGCGGCAGCCCATTTCAAACAACTCCAGCTTTGCTAAGTGATGGTGCCAGCTATTTTTAAAGCTGGTGTTCTTAATCCTCAACCAGTGACTCTCAATTTACCCTTCTAATGTGGTTATAGAATTAAAGCTAATCCCAAACTGCAAGCAGCAGCATATAGGACAAAAGGGAACTTAAAACCAGGATAGGCCCTGGATTCACCATTTGACATACTGACACATTGAATAGCCATCTTTTAATCCCTAATTCTCCAGCTCTTTCAGCTGAACACTACTTATGTGCCTAGCTGTAAATTGGATTAAAGCCAATAAAGTCCAACTACAATTTTGTCACTATCTGTCCCAGAAATGCAAACTTGCTTTAAATACCCATTCTTCTGCTGGTTTAAAAGCCCTTTTTCCTTCATATGAAGATCTTCTAACTTCCTGTCAGCTACAGAACTTCTCTGGCATTTTTTTTTTGTACAACAGCTTGCAGTAGCTCCTAGTCAGATTTCTCAGTCATCAGGTACCAGTAATTCAACTTTGTTTGGCCTTACACATCATATATCTGATGGGGAAACAAACAAACAAACAAACAAACAAAAAACCTTCATAAAGCACCATTTTTAAAATAAGGGATAAAAATGCACAACAGTGTCCCAAACTCTACCACATCCCTGAGGAAGTGCCTCATTGCACTCACAGCATGCCAAATGGTTATGGTAAACACACTCCACCTTGTGATACATATTCTTCAAAAGACTTTTTTGCCCCTCAAATTAAACATATTAATTTGATTAGAATGAAATATTTTAGAAGTGCATGTCTAAGACAGCTTTTACTCATTTTTTAATTTGAAAACAGTCAGATTTTTCAAGTTTTATTCTCTCATTTTCTCAGCTGATCCAGAAGCTGAGCTGTCATTACCAGATAACCCCAATCAATTCTCACTGGCATCTCCACCTTTATTGGCACTTTTCAGCATTAAGAAAATAGCCTCAACACCTATCCATAGCAATTAAAGCCTCCCGATTCTCTAAGCACCAAAGGCTGCCTTAAAATATGCCTAGAAATCAAACCCTAACAAGTCGGAAGGGTGCATAGGAGGAAGACAAAACAGGTCAAAAACTTGCCTTCCAGCTGCAATTACTCAGCGATGGAGCCCATTATTCCCTAAATTCTAGACTTGCTCCCCCTCCCTGTTTTGGAGCCACTTCGAAATCAACGTGCATTGTTTGATTAATGTTTTGACATCATTTTATTATCCCGGTAGCAATTCCCACAAAGACCCCCCCTTCACAGCCACACGTTAGTTTGAAGTCCCCTGCCCCACTGCCGTCAGCCCAGGCCGCCACCCAACCGCGCTCACCTGCCAGCCACCCCGCCACATTGCTCAGCAGTCAGCGGGACGCAGGGCCATCGTGGGCCTCTCCTTCAGAGCCACAAGTAATGAACAGCCTAATGGCCACGTGTGAAAGAAGCCCAGGGGCACTCCATATTTTGTTCCTAACCGGGTCCCCGTGACCTGGGGCTGGGCTACACGGCATAAAAGTGATGCTTGCTGCTCATCACCTGCCCTGACTGCTCTGGGCAGAAGCCATTTGCTTATGCTTACCTGCTGATGTGTTCCATGTGGTTTTACTGCTTGCTGCTCTGTCCTTCACAACAAAAAAACATTTCACCCTATAGTGGAAAACATACATCTTGGAAAGAAAAAGAGTCAGAAGAAATCTGACAAGGGAGCTTGCCTCGCAGTGACAGCACAAGCATGCAGCCTCCCAACTGGATTTGTGCCATCCTTAGTCATGCACAGCTGGTGTTTGCTCACTAAAATACTCTGTTCATAAACAAGCAATCTCTATCCTATTATTGCTGGCATCTATTAATTCAACTTGTTTCTACTATAATAAATCGTCTCTGGCCAAGCAGCCTTCATAAATAGTCATTCTAGTCTGACTATGATTTGTCCTGGCACAAAACCCAAAAATTCTTCTCAAGTGCTCCTACGGGAGCACGAATGACTGCTGGTACATCAAAAGAATGAAAAAATCTGCCACCAAACTAAGCAAGCAATTAAAATTAAAAATAGGACACAAGAGCAAAACTTAAGTTATTTCTTAACACAAAAAGAAAACTGCATGATTTATAGATCTTGGTACAGGCACGAGAGTTTACACAAATCTTAACCAATCCATCCACAACAGGTAACCCAGGGCACCAAAGTCTAACAATCCAGAATGGGATAAGAGGCTACTCTGCCCATCTTCCTGGCCTTAAATCAAAAAGGAAAAGAAAAAAATCCCCAACACACAGCACTTGGACATGGTATCTAGGTATCTAAATGAAATTCTGTCTCAGAGTTATTTACTCTGAAACCATGCGGGTAAAAATGTGCCAAGCAGCCTGAGCACCAGCATGCAGGACTCCAACTCCTGAATTCTAATCCTGGCTCTGCCAACAAACACTGTGCCAATGACAACGTCCAAGGCTCTGTCAACTCCTTAATACTTTGGACTACCATTCTAATAGCTGAAAAAGCTTCCATGTTAAAAAAAATAATAAAAAAAAAAAATCAGCTACTTATTTATAGAAACAGTGGTTCCTTTTTTTTTAAAGCTGTATAAAGCAGACTTTAAAGAGACGATGGAAGGAAGCTTTCTTTTATCAAGACAAGGAATTCCTTCATGCTTTGATTGTTAATCTGTTTCCAGCTTATGACACTACCAAACAACAATACAGTGTCAAAGCTGTTACTAAAAGCAGCGAGAATCTACTCTAATCCAATCTCCTCTGAAAGCATCTTCCACAGATCTCCCTCCCCAGAAACAGTTGTTCTCAGTAGTCTGTGACCTGTATAATCTTAGAAGAATAACACTTGAAAGATCAGAAGATGGTGTATTTTTGAAGTCATTTAGGTCCAATATACTACTTCCTTTGAAAATCTAGTTATAAACATTGAATTTGTAACAGAAAAAGACTGTATTTAATGAAAGAATCAAAGCACAAACCTTTATTGTCATGGTGACCTTTCTGCTCAAGTCCTTTCTTTTTTGCTTTAAACGATACATCACGTTCAAGTATCAGTTTCTATAAATCTGTATTTTGCTTATAAGAGACATAAGCACCATAATGAAGTTGCAGGAGGCTGCTGCTGAAGCCCTGATCTGCTACCACATTCATTACCATCTCCTAAGAAACAGGTGAACTTAGGACAGTAATAAAGGGAAATAAAACCACAGGAAGGCAATGCACAATCATTAGTTATTAACAGTAAAATGAATAGGCCACTGCTGCATATCTGAGGTCAAAGAAATTCACTATAAACTTCAGCAGGAGGCACCAGTGAACTCTGGAAAACAACCTCCTTACTTATTCCATTATAACAAAACTGAGTTACTGGGATACCTACAGCTGAGAGCAATGAACAATCCCAGTTTGGATCAAGGTCCCAGAGGTACTCATCTCACAATTTTATCTCACAAAACTACTGAATTGAAATCAATGGGTGCACACAAATGAAAACACCAGCAAATTCAAGCCCAAAGGTTGAACAAAAACGTGATGTATGCCATCATTTTATATAAAAAAGATACCCGTGCATGAACAAACAAGAACTGAGTTTCTTCGCTTGAACTTATTTTCATGTTTTGCATTTCTTAACTACATCAATGAAGAACAAATGAGGAGCAGCACCTTGTTAGATTGTGGCCATCAGTTCATGCAAGTCACAGCACTTTCATCTGCTTTTCATTGATTAACATCCACCAGACTCCGGCCTCCAATTTCACACCACCACCATGTAATCTTAGCATCACAAGTGACTAGTGCATTTTGTATTTACTTAGCTTTCTTGGCTCAATTTCATTTATAATTGTTTCTCAGTCCCTGATTTGCCAAACAACCTCTTCAATTATTTGGGTATGGTCTCTTATTTACATGCTTTACAAGTATCTTAGCCGGTACTGACAGTTATGTGCAATTAGTTGACCTGGTTTCCATGGAGCTACTCAATGACCATGCCACAGCACAGAACTGCTCGCAGGATCACATTTATTTTGGAAAAGTACTACAGCAAATGCCATGTTTTAAGTTAATTAGAAGGAACCATTCAAGCAGTTTTGCTTTTCAAGATGACAGATTTTTCTCCAAAATCAAATTACTCCAGCAGCCTATTTAAAACACAGAATTAAAAACTGTGAAATATCAAGATCAGTTGCCATTACAAACAGCACACATTTCATATAACAGTTTTAACACTTCTTATCAAGTATGATTGATTTTATGGAAATTTTTAAAAAACCTTTTACAAATTCCTACAAGAAGCGTGCAAACTTCACTCCTACCTGTTTTATTTTACTCATCTTTTACAACACAAGAAGAAAAGGATGCTGCATTTACCAGGTCAAAGTACTTGAGAATACCTTGTTTTATACCACTTCACAAATGTTTTCTATGTTACACAACATCAACTATGAAGTATTTTCCAAGTGTCATTTGAGAATTCCACCAAATAACTCCCCATTAAAGTTGACTGTGACGGGATTCCAAAGCCATGCTTATTATGTATTCGTAGATAATAATACCTCATCTGAACAAGATGTTTCCTCACTTATCTTTCTTGGCCCTTGCGTGAGATTATCAATAAATCTGAACTTTCATCATACATTAAAAGCTTCACTGAAAGCCTTTGTGGAATACTCTTCTAAAGGCTACACCTCTATTTTGTATTTACTAGCTGTTTGGGGACTCACACTTCATGAGTACTAAACTTGTTTTATACACCCTTCCATAGGAAATCAAAAACAAACTTGCTTCTGAGTTTACTTATATGGCAATGTGTACAATGGAAGCACCAGGTGAACATAACGAAAACCCCTTGTTTTTTTTAAATTTTTTAAACAGTCCCACTGTTTATTTGCAGTACAATTAACATTTTGAGTTTTGGAATACCAAACTGGGAAATGTATTTTGTTACAGAAAAAGTGGATTTCTAAGCTTCAGGGAAGATATACAGCTCCTTCCCCTCTCCCTTAGCCCTTCAAATATAAGGTATTTTTAAACATTAATTTCTCCTGGAAAAGTAAATCTGCACAGCTACAAATAATGCTTTGGACATCACCCAACAGTTACTCATATTTTTTCCAAGTCAGTGCTCTAAAGTGATAGAATTTAATTATTTATTATGCATCTCCAACCTGCACAAACATCCTCTAGTACGTCTACACATCCTTGCAGAATTGTGGTCGAAATCAGAGAGACACAGTGGAAAGTGCACAGCCAAACCCAATACAAAGCATGATGAGAGCTGAGTCATTCATCGTGTTGATACAATATAAACAAATCTACATAAACTCAAAAGTCCATAAAAACAAATAAAGAAATTAACTGCCAAAATAAATACTTTGATTTAATGTATTTGACTGCCCCCAGCAGTAACCATTCTATTTATGATTTACACATTTGTTTAACATTAAGACAGATAATTAGATGTTCACCTACCGAATCATTTGCTGCTAGGGCAAGGGCTATATTTACTGCAAGAAAAAAAAAGAGAAAAAAAGATTAAGTGCAAGAGAATTTGCTTTCTAAATATTGAGAATGTTATGGTTTCTAACAAGAGAAAACAAAGATAAATCAGACTTGCTTAATAATCACATTCATCATCTTCATTTTTAGCTTCTTGCACCTCTGCAGTATTACCAGTTTAAGTGGCAGCAGCACTCACATTTCAATCCAGGCTTGTTAGCAACCTCACGCTAACCTGCAAAAACCTACAAACTCAAAGTTTCTACAGGACTCTGAGATTAAATTATAATCTAAGCATTTTGCCAAAGGATAATATTAAGACAAAATCACTGTTGACTCTTGGAACTAGACACTATCATAAAAATAAAATGATTCTACCATAACTAGAGACCACGGTGAGGTTAGCTAACTTTTTTAAAATAGAGATTAGATAAGCATTAACCTAAACTATTAAACTACTGTGACCAGAAATATGCTCATAGCCTTTTTTCAATTTCTCATGATATATTAAAATGGAAATTTTCTCGAAGAAGGTGCAATGTATGCCTTTTGCTCAATTTGTATGTCAGAAAATAAAGTCTCATCTGCCCTGAAAGCACCTGTAACAAGTAAAGAAACAGAGTAACAGGATGAAGCAATTAACAAATCCAACAGTTTGTTTACAGCTCCGTTGAAAGCATTTCTATCAATATTCCACTCCTGTAACTAGAACACACATGGAAGAAATAGCACCTTTTAATGGTTCACCAGCTTCAACTACCTTGGAAAATCTTCTAGAAACTTCAATATAACCAAATTGTATGCATTATACTCCAAGCAGTAACATGTTTAAAAACAAACAAACAAACAAACAAAAAAAAAAACTCTCAGGTAAAATTTTTTGCCTTCTTCACACGTTGCTGTATCTCAGATGACAGAGCATTTTAAGAAAGCTAAGCTGCAGCCAGCCTCTTCTACTGTAAGAGTATGAGGGTACTGAGGACAAACTGCAGAGACATTCCCACCTTAAAGAATGTAGTATGGAAAGCGGTAAATTCCTTTAAGCAAAAAAGTGAGGAGCTTAACAAGGAAGATTATACAGCTCTCCGTAAGGAACACGCATACTCTGTTCACTCCTAAACTGATAAAGCAATATGGATTTTATTCTTCAGTTTGCTATCTAAGTAGATGCTTGATTAACAATCCCCTGAACCAAGCAGAGAGAATTCATCTTCTGAAACTTGGAGACTGATCTACAAATAACAGCTAAGACGACAAAGACGCAAGCCAGCGATTAAATAAATAACTGAACTGCAACTCATGTTTGAAGAGGCACAAAGGAAGCAGTGAGTTATTCCACAGACTGTCTTTATATGTCTATGGCTTTTGTTATTGTTTAACCCAGCAGGCAGCTAAGCATCAAACTGAGTGGGATGGGGGACAGAAACTGGGGGGTGGGGGGGGAGAAGGTAAAACTCCTGGGATGAGATAAAGACAGTTTAATAGGACAAAACATGAAGGGAAAATAAATAACAGTATTAATAAATATATATATATACAAAATAAGTGATGCACAGTGCAATTGCTCACCACCTGCCAAAAGATGTCCAGCCAGACCCCAAGAAGCTGCAGTTTCCCCAGCCAACTCCCCCAGGTTTTATTGCTCATCACAAGGCTGTAAGGTGCGGGACATCCCTGGTACTGGTGAGAGGCTGGCAAGTCCTTGGCTCTGTGTGAGCACTGCTCTGCAACAACTAAACCATCACGTGTCATCAGAATTATTTTTCTCCTAAATCCACAACACAGCGCCATACCAGCCAGCATGAAAAAATTTATCTCAGCCAAAACCAGGACAGCTTTATATGTCTGCCTTCTTCCCATACAATTACCATGTGCAAAAATTAAAGTCTGATCCACAATGCTTCTTCAATAAAGTATATTTGACTACTAAGGGAAAAGAAGGAAGACTGTGAAAATAATACAGTGGGAAAGTCTGAGTTTATTAGATGGATATCTGGCTGGACACAAGGTACTCTTTTGAATCCCAGCTGATTATTGCATTTGGTTGTCTTTGTATTACTATCAGTTCCAAGAGGGTTTAGAGATGCAGCATAGAACCCTAACCCTACCCTAAACATTCACATGGGCCCTCACAATTAAGTCCCAACGTAATCAGGACTGCAAGACAGTACAGAATTCAAGAACTCCAGTACTTCCTCCCACCATCCCAAAACTTCATAGCACAATGCAAACAGTCTTTGCCCATGCTAAATAAGCCAACCAGTATCAAGAAAGACACGTAAAGAGATTCTGAGTTAGCCTTCTTGATGTCAATGCAAGCCTAGGATGGTTTATCAGTTTGGACTTTTTAAACTTCCAAACCCCAACCAGCCATAGGAACAGCTCAGTTGAATTCATTGAATATTGAGCTAACAACACCCATAAAAGCACTTGGCCCAAGATCAGACATATACAGAGCCATCCGAGTGCATCTGCATTTGTGGCACAGTTAAGCTACATCATCAATAACAGATAACTGAGATGAACTCTTTCTGAAAGTTAACTTGGAAATACTCAGGTCTCCCTAGTCGCCAGAATATCTGAACTTGTAAAGAAGGTCCACTACCAGAAAATATGATGTTGGTCCTGAAAGAGAGAACAAATATTATCAACTCCCTTGTGAAAGCACAGATTTGCATCAACATTGCTCAGATAAACAGATGGGGATTCTGACCGGTACCTTAAAAAGGTGAGTTTCACCAACAGTATATCCTGCCTGCAGAATAAAAACATACAAGAGGAAAAAAGAAATTACTAGGACACATTTGGCCATGTGTTGGCTTTATCAGTTCTCCTGAACAATAATGAAAAATCTCATCCTATCAGCCTTTGCTGGATATGTCTCAAAGTTCAAAAAGTATCAGGAGTTGTTAATCCTGCTGTATAAAGAAAGAAAAAATGTAAAAATCAATTTTCCACAGTTTATATTTTAATCATCTGTTTAATCTTTATTATTATTTTATTTATTCCAGCCATTTTTCCTCCACTTCCAGTTGAAAACAACACGAATTTCAGTCACTAAGGAGCTTCTATTCTTTCAAGCCCACACTTTGAACTCTTCTCATGCCAAGATGAATTTTCTACAATTCTCTCAACTTAAAGTAATGCAAAAAGAGGGGGCAGAAAAGAAGAGGAAAAAGAAATTGGAAGCTTCAGCTGGATTGGGGAAATCTAGCAAAACGCCAATAAAAGAGGGGAGCTTGACAGGAAGTAGAAATAGAGGAAAGAGACAGGAATCAAGCAAACAAAAAACCTCTTACTAGACAAAGATTACCAAAACAACCAAAAGCATCTAAACACAGACTGAAAAATACTTTTTTCTATAAAACAATTTCTTCTTTTAATCTGAGACTCCACTGATTTCAAAAGCACAAGAAGCAACAAAGAATTTAATATAAAAGCTATAAGTGACAGGCAAAAAGAATTACTCAACAGAACCGCAATGATCGGTTGAAGAATGGCCCTGACAAACTTGACCCTAGTACATATCCGCTCATCTTGACAGGGAGATTTTGAACAACTGAAATACAAACCCATCGGGGAAAGGAATATTAACAGCCTTGACAGTGTTTCAGAGGGATGCAGATAAGACTGATGATACTTTATGTGGTGCTTTAGGAATCAAGAGGTGTATACCACCTCTAATTACCACCCTCCTTCCTTTTTCAACTCTTGGTCTCAAACTGTGTCAGCGGAGTTGTCACCAAGCATGTTCCCCACAGGCCTCTATTACTTTTTCCCATACATGTTACTTGATCTTCAACCACTCATCTGAACCATGACGTTTTCTTATTTTAATAAAGACAACTCTAAATTCCTCTTTCTTCTCAGTATTACAAATAAATGCATTCCCTAACAATAGGTTGTTCCATACACTAACATTTGAATAATCATTTACATTTCAGCTCTCTTATTTAATGCCTGTTGAATCCTACTTTATTTTTAAACAAATGAATAAGAACTCTCAGCTCTTTAAAGGTTCTTATCTGTGTTGTACTTCATGTACAAATTAAATAGAGACTATAAACGTAGGTACAAACTACATACAGAAACCAGTTAATGGAACTTAAATCAGCGCATTTGTTTGTAGAAGCGAGGGGGATGATCTATTGTTCCGATTACATTCAGTTTGTAAATCTGGTGATATACAAACAGCTCTCCGGTATTTTCATTAACCTGAAACAACCTGTCAATGGATAATAACCATCAACCTTACATCATTAAGGAACAGAAGCACTGACTGTTTCAAATGTCTTCATACAGGAATGTGTACGTTATATACATACAGACACATGTATCGTAGGTATAGGATATTATACGCGTGTGTCCTGTGTATAGGAAAAATATATGTTCAATACTTTTATGTCCCTCGAGTACAGTTGGTTTTGCTATGGGTAACATGTTTGTATGTTCTAGAATTTTTTAGCCAGACAGCCCTATTCAAGCAGGGCTGAAATACAAACTACAAAATTAGAAATTAAGAATTACATCAATGTGTTATTCACAGCAAACGGAGGTGAACAGAAGACTGTGCAAGTAGACAGCACGCAACTGAAGGATGACTCTCCTTTCCCAATCAGAGTAAGCTTGTTTTTAAACAAGTTCATAAAACTTTAGAGATCTTTTATGTTTACCTTCACTGTCATCTTTGTTGAATTTCAGGCAAACTTATACAGTACTAGTAACCCATGTGCCATCTTGTTCTATGACTTAGGAACCTGCAATTAGAAAAACTTGAATTCAAAGCCTAAGGGCATGGGTGAGAGAAGTGAGGATTTCAAGATGACCCAACAGGCTCTTATCACTTTGTGTGCTTTATCACTACCGTTTCACCTCTCGTTATGAAAAGTCTTTATACAGAGTTGAGAAGATTGGACAGTGACCTGATGTTGAAACCTTCTAAATACTAGCATATTGGTATCCCCTGAAGTCTATGGCAACACAATGGAGCCCTGTGCAGATACACCTAATTTGCTAGTGAAGGAGGAACAGTACCACTACACCAGTGTGTAATTCCCTCCACCTCAGCTTACTCTTATCTCAAAAAAGCAGGCTGTCCCAGGACAGCAGTGCACTGTTACAAATACAATATTTCAAAGCTGCCTGCTCAATTGGCACCCACTTGGCACAAACGATTCCTACACTGAAGACCTCTGTACCTGTATGGATTTTCAGTGGCTTCAATGAGACTTCACAGAGGTTGAGGGCTATCAGTGGTACTTAATTAGAAGATTACACAACTGCCCAAATACTCCTTGCCAAGTGTTATAAAGCATACAAGTATAAAAAAGAGTCAGGGAAAAAAAATATGTTTTTTGCAAAAAAAAAAGCTTAAATATTACTTATATAATACCAGGTGGTGGTAGGGAGGAAGAGGGAGAGTATCAAAGCACATTTCTTTGAGGCCTTGAAATAAAACTTTGTAATCTGTCAGGTTTTATTGCTGCCAGCTGAATGCACTTAAAAAAAATAGCATATAAATATTTACACATCTATTACAAAACAATAAAAACACAACAGACTGCACAAAAAGAAGAAAAATCTTACCTGCTGCTGTTGATTTCCCGACTCCCCCTTTTCCAGAAGCCACAACCAGCACCTGTTTAACTCCTTCTATGGGCTTTTGCTTCGGCAGCCCTCGTGACAGGATCCGGGCACGTTTGTCTTGTAGCACCTCATCCTTGGAGCTTGAGGACTAATAAAAAAGAAAACAAGGACACACATATGCACCAAAGTGCTGCTATTGTGGTACCGAACCCGCAGTTTTCGCGGAGAAAGTTAACAAGCATGAACCAAGTTGTGCCCCAAGATAACTTCATTTCTGGTGCAAAAAACTTTTTACACACAGAATACCCCCAAAGGAGCCTGGTTCACAGCCAGGCTGGCGTGACAGTACCCAGCCTATTTTAAGATGACCCCAGAGAGCACTTTGTTTAGACACAGTTGAATGTGTCTGATTTTAAACCTTAAAAAAATAATAATCAGGGCTTCCAGTAAACTAAACCACAACCCTAATCAACAATTTGAAGGCTTTTGAAAATCAGCTTCAGATTATTTGATTTTCAAGGTCCTCAGTGCAATCAGACTTTCCCTGAATATCCCTGCAGCCAAAACCGTGACCCCCACACCTGCCTGTACGAGCTGTTACTCCACCACAACCAGCACACCCGGTGGCCAGAGGCCACCTGCATTTTCATCACCGGGTCACGAAAACCAGAGCCACCGTGCCGGGACCCAGCGTTACGGAGGCGGCCGGCCCCAGCAGCCTTTCACCTGGCAGCACCGCAGGCACAGCGAGCAGGGCTGGCAGCACAAAAGGAGAACGGCCGGGAGCACAGGAGCCCGCCAGCATCCACTGCCTCCCGCAGCTGGGGCTGTGCCGGCGGCTCCACAACACCCCGCCTGCCTCCCGGTGCTCCGATATAGGGACACCGCCTCGTCTTCCCCCCTCGCTCCGGGAGCCCCCACACGCCGCGGCAGCCCCCAGCTTGCGCCGGCCGGGGCTTCCCGGTAGCGCCCGGCGGGTCTCCCCCAGCGGGCCCGCTCCCCAGGCTGAGCCGCTGGCCGGGGAGGTCCCGCTTCACTTACCGCGGAGCCGCGGGACGAAGCTGCGCAAGCCCCGCGGCAGGGGACGCGGGCAGCGCGCAGCGCCCGGCACCAGGCGGCGGCCATGGGGCTGCTGCCGCCTCTCCGCCGGGCGCACTGAGATGGCGCCGTCGCGCCGCGCCTCGGCCCGCCCCCAGCGCCCGGCATGGCCGCCTCCCCCCGAGGCCTCCCCACAGCGACCCCGGGAGGGGATGAGCCCCCTCAGGGGGGCCCGGCCGGTCCCCGCTGTCAGGCCGCCGTGGTTACAAACGGCACGGAAGGGAACATGGCCTCGGCCTGGCTGGGCCGAGCCGGGGTGCCCCGGCTGGCTGCTGCGGCCCGCCACGAAGGGGTTGGGGTTTTGGGGGATTTGATTTTTTTTCTTTTGGCACCTACGGCGTTTCTTCAGTTTGTCGGTCGTTTTTCCAAGTCCTATCTTCATCTCCAAAGTGGTTGGACAAGATCTTGGTCCGTCATCATCAAATACAATAACTGTGTTCCAGCTAAGCATTTGTGTCATTAGTTAAACGAACAAATAGACATTAAGCCAGCACCAGTACCACTTACTTGTCTTTGTAATATCAATTCAGAAGCACCGCTAATTGTTCTCCTTAGGGTTTCGTCTTTCCAACCAGCATACACCTATCCTACAGCTTTCACTAAAACCGCATTTCTGTTCGTCACATCATGGGAGTTTTGTTTAAAGCTTTAAGATGAGCAGCATCAAATGCTTCTCTCCTGTCTACAAGGCTCAGAACCACGTTGCAGGAGGGAATGTGATGGGTTTGATGCAATTTGTTCTCAACGATTCCACGAATTGTCCTTATTCATCTAGGTGGACAATTGCAAATTAAGTCAGTTGTTAACCAATCCAATTAATACAATTACATGGAAGGACATAGAGACTGCGAAGTACTCAACCTATAATGCACTGTGACTGTTTAGTGTCCACACCTCCTGTAGATTTCTGCAGCCTACTGTTTGCTTTTGGTCAGCTGTAGTTTAGGAGACAGATGCTTTGCCTAAGTTTTAAGCTAAAAAGCCTTGTTGAATTTTAAAATACAGCACTGATGACCTGCTAGTACTATTGGTTATGAAAGTTGTTTCAACAATTTGTATGATGGATTTGAGGGCTTTTATTTGGGGATTTTAAAATATTTTTTTGCACGCTTTGATGTATTAGGAACCTGAAAAGGATCTTTATTTCTTGCAGTGATGACTTTAAACCTGAAGTTAGCAGGTTGACATAAAGTAGCTAGCCACGGATATCAGTATTAGAATTTCCCATCCATGCTACTGCAGTGTAATGAGGGTATGCCAATCCCCCATGGGAGGGAAGTGCTTATCCTAGGCTCCAGCAGGGGAAATGGGTAAGAGTGGCCCTAGGAACGTGAGGAAAAAGGTTCCTTTGCATGAGTTGGAGAGGGCATAAGTAAGGACCATCTTGAGGGGAGAGCAGAATGAGGGAAATTAGCAATTAGAATGAGGAAATTAGAATTGGGGAAAATTGCTAGGAGTTGTGGAGGTTGGCCCAAAGCAGATAAGGGCTGGTGTTTATGTGCTGCATTAATCCTGAGTGGGGAGAATATGAGCAGATAAGAATCCCCTTTGGTAAAGGGGCTTGTCCCCACAACTTTTGTCCCATCCTTAAGCTGTGACCTAATTTGTAGAGGTGATACTGACTTTTTAAAGCTGTCTTCCTAAGGAAGCAGATAGCAGGTTTCTCTGTTGTTCATGTCTGCCAGTATACCCCAGTGCTCTGGGAGATGTCTGAGATCCCTGGAAATGCCTGGCTCTCTGGGTGAGATGCCTGTGGTGTCCAGGGAGGTGTTTGAGTGCCCGGCTGAGATGCCTGGGGATGCAGGAAGCTGCGTGGGTGCTCCAGAGAAATGCTTGAACACTGTGGGGAGATGTTTTGGAGCTCCAAGATGACACTTGTGTGCCCCAGGGAGATGCACGCTTGCTATAAGGGGATGCATGGCTGCTGTGTGGAGATGCTTGGGCGTTGCAGGGATGATCCTAGATGCCCATGGAGATGTGTGGGTGCCCCCAGGTAATACTTAGGTTCCTCTTGGTTTGCTCAAGGAACAGATGTGTACAAAGAGTGATATTTGTGTTCAGTAAATAAGCTTGGATATCCTCACTGCTTTCCGTACATACAGGGGGGATTACAAAGATGTAACTGCGTAACATTACACTCAAAAGTCCCCTTTAAAGAATAAAAAAAAAAGGGGGGGGGAAGAAAAAATATTCTATGCATCCTGAATCTTCAATCTCCTCGTCCACCTCCTCCTCTATGATGTCCCGCTCCTCTATGATGTCCTGCTCCTCTGTCCTGCTCCTCTATGATGTCCTGATCTTCTATGATGTCCTGCTCCTCTATGATGCTATGATGTCCTGATCCTCTATGATGTCCTGCTCCTCTATGATGTCTGGCTCCTCTATGATGTTCCCGCTCCTCTATGATGTCCCGCTCCTCTATGTCCTGCTCCTCTGTGATGTCCTGGTCCTCTATGATGTCCTGCTCCTCTATGATGTCCTGCTCCTCTGTCCTGGTCCTCTGTGATGTCCCGCTTCTCAATATTGTCCCGCTCCTCTATGTCCCGCTGCTCTGTGATGTCCCGCTCCTCTGTGATGTCCCACTCCTCTATGATGTCCCGCTCCTCTACGATGTCCCGCTCCTCCATGATGTCCTGCTCCTCTATGTCCTGCTCCTCTATGATGTCCCGCTCCTCTATGATGTCCTGCTCCTCTATGATGTCCTGCTCCTATATGTCCTGCTCCTCTATGATGTCCTGCTCCTCTATGATGTCCTGCTCCTCTGTAATGTCTTGCTCCTCTATGATGTCCTGCTCCTCTGTGATGTCCTGCTCCTCTGTGATATCCTGCTCCTGAGACCACAATGAGGCTGTTAGGCCGTCAATTGCCAATTCCTTTTCACTTAAGATGAGCATGTAATACTCGTGATGTAGAAATAATGGTGCCAAACATGGGAAGTTGAGGAATTTCCACTTTACAGCCACAATTCTCCTTCTTTCGCCTGCATTGCACACCTGTGTCTGCTGTGTTCTCACTTCTGCACTTGAACAGCACAAACCCTCACTCCTTTCAGTGCGTACAGGAAAGTTTATAAAGGTGAAATGGCATAACACTGCACTCAGAGTCCCCTTTATTAAAAAAAAAAAAAAAAAAAAAAAAAAAAAAAAAAAAAAAAGATTCTATGAATCCTGAATCCTCCATCTCCTCGTGCACCACCTCTTCCACCTCCACCACCATCTCCTCCTCCTCCTCCTCCTCCGCCTCCTTTTTGTTAACACAAAAGATATTAAAAAATCAAAAAGCAGTGAACTTTAGGTGAACTTGAAACTAGTCACTTTAGCTTCTTTAATATGTTTCATTTCATTTCCAAGGAAATTAAATTTTCCTTCTTAGTACCTGAAAATACAAACACATGCACTGAAAACTGTAGGATTTTTCTTCCCAAAATAAAATGAAATACTCGTGAGAGACTTACAACAACCCCTTGGGCAACTTTAATTAGTTGCCAAA
>CM021735.1:11638809-11946039 GCA_011075105.1 Heteronetta atricapilla
TTTGTATTTTCAGGTACTAAGAAGGAAAATTTAATTTCCATGGAAATGAAATGAAACATATTAAAGAAGCTAAAGTGACTAGTTTCAAGTTCACCTAAAGTTCACTGCTTTTTGATTTTTTAATATCTTTTGTGTTAACAAAAATCATACTTAAATATTAGGAGAGTTTCCTGCAGGTTTTATCTTCAATAAATCTCATAGCTTCAAGATATTTAGTGCTTGACAGTTGTGTTCATTTTTTCTTATTAGAAACAAAGTTTTATGTACATTCTGTAAGAAATATGATCATAATCATTGATTTTCATTTGGCTCTGTGATGATTTTAGCCTCTAATATACTGATTAGGACTTCTTAGCACTGATGTAAGTAAAGGAAGTAATAATGGGGAAAAAAAACAACCCCATTTAGTATCAGGAGAATCTGGGTTAAAGATAGCTTAGAGTAAGAGCTGCTGAGAAAGTAAGTAATTTATAGAGGTTTTACCTTTATTAACAATAAAAAGAAACTAAAACTGGAAAAAGAGGACTTGCATCCACAGCTTTGGTGGAGAGGTGAATTTGCACAGTGCTTGTAGGAATAGTCTCCATTCAGTCAGAAGACGGTGCTTTCTCGGTTTTGTTGGTACCGAGAGAATAGTCTTATCAGTTGCTTCCAGGGGAGCTGAAAAATTCAATAGGATGGAGAGTTAGGAAATAAATATTTATTCGATGAGAGCCTGCTTTCTGCTATAAGATACGGAAGTACATTTCCATCCCAGAGCTTATCCTTACGATTTCATCTTTGCTAGTATAAAATCAGATTTCATCTTACTATCCACTTGAGTATCATTTTTGAACCCTGAACCCTGCTGGGCTCTCGTCTTCCTTTGGCATTGTGTCAGGGAATTTCAAAGGTCAGTACCACTCCTAAAGCGTGAAAATGTGCAATGCTGGTCCCACCACATAAACATTTTACATGAAGTGGCGGATTTTTTTTTAACTTTCTTTTTCATCAGGAAGGAAGGAGAATGGATAAAGTTTTTAAAGGTATTCAACTTGTATTTAATTGGGAATTTTCTAGCATAGAATGCACAACATTCTATGTTAGGAGGAGAAGGAGGAGGAGGAGGAGGAGCAGGAGGACATAGAGGAGAAGGATGTAGAGGAGGAGGTGGTGGAGCTGGTGGTGGAAGAGGAGGAGGTGGTAGAGGAGGTGGTAGTGGAGGTGTTGGACTAGGAGATGGAAGATTCAGAATTCAGAGAATCTCTTTTCTTTCTTTTTTTTTTTTTTTTAATAAAGGGGACTTTTGAGTGCAATGTTATGCAGTTACGTATCTATAATCCCCCCTGTACGCACTGAAGGCCGTGAGGGTTTCCCAGCATCCAAGCATATTTACAGAACCTAAGTATCATTTTTTGTACACATCATTTTTGTACAAGTATTACCTGGGGGCACCCACACATCTCCATGGGCACCCAGGACCATCTCCACAAGCATCCCCACACAGCATCTCCACATGCATCCCCACGCAGCATCTCCAAGCATCTCCGCACAGCAGCCATACACCTCCCTATAGCAAGCATTCATCTCCCTGGGGCACACAGGTGTCGTCTTGAAGCTCCAAAACATCAGCCCACAGTGTTCAAGCATTTCTCTGGAGCACCCACGCAGCTTCCTGCATCCCTTGGAAAGAGGGGCTGTTCATAACAACACTATCACCACAGCAAAAATAAATTGTTCTCTTGAATTACAAGTGGTGCAGGGTAGCCAAGATATTTGGAAGTGAATAAATACAGCTTGTAGCATGGTTGGAAGAAGGTTGAAGTAGAATATTGCGTTGTCCACATTCAGAAAGAATAGGTTTGAAGAGCAAATTCTGTATTTGGCATAAAAAATAACACCTAACGTTTGAGTTTACTGTTGGGAGGAGAGACTGAAATATCCGATTTCCACTCAGAAGCATCTTGTGAAGAAACTTGTGCTTCTTGCAAATGGGGTTTCTTAACCACCAGGAATTGTGTTCACATGACTGTTAGTTGTTTAATTTCCTTTTATTGCATGATGTGTAGTTTGTATTATTCTAAGTATTCCCTTTGCCCACTTCCCTTTCTAATGACTAAATGCTTTTGCTATTTCTTTTAATATGCTTTTTGAATTATTGCCTGTCCCCTGATTGGCTGGCTAGCGATTGTTAGCTGTATTGTAACTGGCTTGTCATCAATAGGGCGTGTGTCTTCCCCTCCCTATAAAAGGGCCAAGGGGCACAATGGGAAACAGAGTGTTGGGGATGGCAGGTGGAGGAGGAAGAGCAGTATTCTTTAAACAGTGATCTTTTTTTTTTTTTTAAGTAGTAATGATAATAATAATCATACAGCAACTTCAGCTACTTGTGAAGGAGGAGATGAAGTGAGTTTCAAAGAGATTTTTACTTTTTTATTTTAGAAATGCAAATTGATTTCTCTGGAGGGAGGAATTCTTACAGACAGCTTTGCAAAAATGATTTTGTAACTAAAAGCCTAGAGTGAAAAAAAATGGTGTAGCCTTTCCTCCTGAAAAGATAAGGGAGTGAACCAAGGAATCTCTTGGATGTGCCAAGCTTGTGACAATGTGCTTTTTGAAGAATTTTATGTGGTGAATTGAGATGTCGTTAAAACCTGGAACAACTCACAGTGCATATATACATACGTTGACTTCTTGGAGAACAGATTGGGAAGGCGACCACTTGGCACTGTCAGCGTTCCTTTGTTCTTTGCAGCACACGGAACATGAGTAAGAAACCAGGGTGTGGGTACAGCCAAGGATTGTACTTTGGATTGGTAACGGCAAGTCACACATAGCCATGTGTGAAAGTTTCCTCTATCCTTTTAGAAGATACTGAAAAATAAGGCCTAAAATAACAGATGAATGTTAGAAACGTGCAGCTACATACACAGTCCAAGTTGGCGTGTGAGCTTCATTCGAACTGTCCTCCAAAAATAGTTCTGATGATAATGCCACAAGTTTAATGATGCCATGAAACTCCTCCTCCCTGCCACTGCACGGAGAACCAGGGCAAAAGTTTTATCATTTATCTCTCTCAAGTAGGAGGAAAAAACCCTGCATATGTACTTTACACCTGAAAGAACACACCATCTTGCTAGTTAATTAGCACGCTTTTGCAGACTTGTTCTGCAGCAGCAGCAGCTTTTGTTAGTGAAACGTTGCGATTTTTTTTTTTCGTGATGGCTACTTGCTGTCAGACTACCTGAGTACAGCCCAGACCTGAGGATTCCATTGACTGCAGAAACAATATTAAAAAATGGAAAGGGGAATAGAGAAAAACGATCCCGACAGTGTTTAAAAACTTAAAGTAATTGTCATAAATCTAATGTGAGGCTATAAATTTGGGTAGAACTTGTCATCCAATGGTGCATTTTCAATGCAAAGCCAATTATAAGCAAGCTAACGATGTTCCTCTAACAGTGCCCAAATCAACTCCAAAGATACTTTGGTTCGGCACACTAAAGATGATCGGATGTGAACAAAAGCTGCTGCACAGCGTGTGCTCTCCAGACATCCAAATGCATTTTGGAAGAGCCATTTAAATCAAATAAAGGTTCTGTGTGTTTAGAGTCAAGCTGGTAACGTTGTTCCCTAGGTGGAATCTCACTCGTCTCATTATGTTCCTCTTACCATTACAGTTTGAATTATGTTTTGACTGACTTCATAACCTTACAAAAATATGAGAAGGACCAAGGAGCAATACAAATAACATTTTGTTATCAACAGCAACTTATTTGCATCTCATGGGAGAAGACTCAGCTCCTGAAACTGCTGTTATGTGAGCATGTTCTGGTACTACATTGCTTACACTACGGCTCAGTATCCAGCACTGTCTAAAGCTGTTTGTGCTGCTCTTTTGCAGTGTCATGTGTCTAAAATTTTCTATGAAACGGATACTGAGCAGCCTGACTGCACCAAGTTCTTTTGTTTTCACCCTCTGTGCTGGCATGCACCAGCACTGGCTCTGAGGCTGCTTGTTTGAGAAAGCCTGCTTTCTGAAGTGTCACCCTCGGGTAGCTGCAGCACAACACGAGGATACGGTGCAAGTTAAAATTGCAATTGGACTGGATTGAATATCAGTTAATGCTTTAATGTCTCCAGCAGCTTATAGCTTCACTGCATCGATATACTACAAATATACATCATGAAATTCACATACTTTCGTTTGTTATTCCTTCCTGAAAATTTAAATCTAAAAAGTCAAATTTTACCAGGAGTTGCACAATAAATTGTCACAACATAGTCTTCAAATAAGAGTTTAAATCAGCAAGAAGTTCAGATGATGAATTTTAACTTGACCATGCTCTGGCAACTTCAGTATAGGCTAAAATCTGATATCAGCATTTTGAAGTTGTAAGCTTGGTCATCTGTAGTTTGACAGCTTTTTGTGCAAGTTTTGTTCTTTGAAAACCAATAGTGCGCATCATGTACTGTAATGACAATATGAATGTCTCATGACTAGAGCCTTTCTTTTTTTAAGTATTTAAAAAAAACATAAGAAAAATATTTATAGGTTTTTGGGGAAGATAACTTGTTAAAAACAGCCATTAACAAGGGCAACTTCCACCAGCAATGCATGTTAATTGAATCTTTGGCATTCTTGACACTTTCTTCATTATTATAAATGCCTTTGCAATTTTAGCCTAGACATGGAAAAAAGATCTGTGGAATACCTTTGAAGACCACAGCATTTTTTAGTGATTTTAACAGCCTCTTGAAGATAGAACCCACAACTGTAGTTTTTATTTAATTCAGAAACCTTGATATAAATCGTTTATTTGTACTCGCTGCATTTTAGAACCTCTCTCAAACTATCAGATCCAGGAACACTTTCAGGGTGAGCAAGGGGGGCCTTGGGTTTGGGGCTTCTGCACCTGTGTTGATGAGGAATGTTTCCCAGCATTGGGATGCTGAAGAGAAGGGAGCTAGTGCTGCACTAGTTAGGAAATCTCTGACAGAACAGAGCAAGTCAGCTGTGCAGCAAAACAAAGGGCATTCTGCTCCGCAGAATTCACTCAGATAGCATTTACTGCAGAAACTGGACGCGGCAAAGAACATAACTGGTGACGAAGAAGTGACAATTCATTTCTTCATCTTCACTGCTTCTGACTAATATATTTATTTAGCTTGGGCATAAGTTAGTATTTGTAAGGAAATCCTCAGACTTGGCTGTTGGTGTCAGAATATCAACTAATTAAGCAGTATTAAAAGGTAATTTTTGAATCATTCATTTGTGAAAGATATTTTTCACATGACACGTAGCGTAGCTACCGATAAGATGTATATTGAGAACTACTACATTAGAAGACCTTTTTATAACGAGCTTCGCATTTGAAGAACACTGCAGGATCAGGTGCAGTATGTAAAAGCTGCCGACATGGCGTTGGCTTAGCTGAAAAGCAGTTGCAAGCTGAATGACTTATTTCTGCAACTGTACTCTGAAATGACTAGGGCTCAGTGTGACACAACTTTCCCTCGACAGAATGCACTGAATCAAGGCTGCTCTGGTGGTGGTGTTATTCCTATAATCTCCTAAGTCTAAGAAATCATTAGTAGATGTGACTCTGTAAATGGTAATCTTGTTAACTGCCTTACATACAGGTCTTTCTACAGAGCTTAGGAAATGGGAAGTGCTAATGATCAAACTACTACTACTTCATCTTCTGTCTACCTGTACTTGTTACAAATTTGTATTTGAAATCTGTGTATCTTTTACGGAATAGTTATCGCATTTTTATTTTTTTCACAATGACTACATTTCACGCAGCATTCAAACAGGACATCTTCCCCAGAAACCAGGAGTTATTGATGTGTTCAGGATGGCATACAGAACCAGTATAATTGGTATAATTTCTACTACCAGCAATAATTTATACTAATGCACAAGTAAATGATACTGAGGTTATAAAGTTTCCACTATTTTCTTAACTTGGAAATGGCACTGTTAGTGTTGCACTGTAGACAAAAGTTATAGAAGTCATCTCTGTATTTTGGATATTATTTTTGAAATAACGCTGGGATTAAAAGCAAACTTTTTGTGTGTGTCAAACTGTGGTAAATATAATGAGTTGAAATGCAGAGTTTTCCCATGGCTGTACTTGGTAGCCCAGTGCGAACTGCTTAGGACAAAAGACAAAGCAGTGAGCAAGCTACTGTTGATGGTGATGAAAGCATATCTTCAACATTAGAAACACGAACCCCCAGTTTCAGTAAAGAAACCAGTCCGTTATGCATGTATCAATGACTTGTAGACTCTGGAATCAATCATTAAGAAGAAATAAGCATTGTGTCACTTACTAATGTAATATTGTGTCACTTACTAATGTAATATATTGCTTATTTATTTTTGATGCTGGAAGTCATTTTTGATTTGCTTCACTAAAAATGGCTGTGCTAATATGGTTCTTCTGAGATACTCATCCTCTGTTCTCATCATGCAATCCTTCTGTAAAACATGAAAACGATCAATGCAGGTACAGGTTCATGGCTAATTTCTTCTCATCTTCTGTATTCCTATGTCAATAACCTTTTTGACTCACATTTTTTCTTAATACGATACAAGATTTGTACCTTGAAATGTAACAATACAGATCAATAACTACTGGGTAAAACATGCTTGTTGCCTGTTCTTACTTCTGTATAGTGATTCCTTTTTTTTTTTTTTTCCTGTAAAAAGGGTGTTGTGACAAGAAAAAAGTTCAACCTTTACTTTCTTGAAACCTCTGAGCAGCAAGTTGCATACTCAGTTTATCTCAATAGCATTTTCCAGCAGGCCGTGTTTGGACTAGCTAGCTAGGTGATGTCCAAGCCAAGAAGAGTCTAACAGGGAGAAATCAGTGTCATTTCCCTGCCTTAACCTTAGCCTAAGAGTAGTCAAAGAGAAACCTGAGGGAACTGCCTCTGCTGAACAGAGGTAGCAATTTAAAGCATGATTTTCAACATTTTCTCCTTTTAATAATATTCTTGTCCTCACGGTTCATATGCCATTCAGTTCATGTTCCTGTGTTGTGATTCTCACTCATCTTAGAGAGAACTTGAAATAGAGAACTGGTGTGGCTGGTAGTTCAACACACCTTCTTTAAAATGAAGAGTGAAAAGGAAATTTTACTTCCAACGATATTTTTTTCCTGCAAAGTATCTTTTTGGACCAATTCTAAGTCTCTGATGTTGCCTATAATAATAATTGTATAATTAACAGAAATTAAGTGTACGTGCTTGGCTTGAAGTTTACTAATCCTCATGATCTACAACGTAAAACTTTAAAGTAGATTTTAACTTTTAGACTAAATTATAATGGCTTGAAATTTGTTACTAATTCAAAATGCAACTGTTCTGCGGTTGTTGGAGGTAAAGTGAATGTTCATCATGCTTCTAGTCAAGAGCTTTTACTGTTCTCCCTGAAAGGAAACAAAACCACATCTGTCTTTGTTTGAGCTTGCATAGTTTGGGCATAGTTTGAGAAAAATGCGCCAATCAAATATTTTCAGCTTTAAGATGTCTAAATAAGCAAGCAACAAGGCATCCACGACAACGAACTAGCATAGTTATATGGATAGGAACAATGTCTACAACTTCCTGTGAGATGAAGTGTAAGTAAAAAAAAAAAAAAAAAAGTAATTTTCAGCTGTGCAAAATTAGGTCTTTTTTTTTGGCAGCTTTCATCTTAAATATCTCAGTCATACTGTATGGGAGTCTGAGAAAGATACTCAGCTTTGGTTACTTATCTCCACATCTGTAAATTGGAATCAGATTCTCTATTGCTTAATTGAGGATGCAGAGATGTGAAAAGCAATGAATTCTCAGAATTCTGGATAATAGGACTGTGAAATGTTGGTTCCTTATGACTTCATACAGAGGGCTGTTCCATATTTTAACACCTTGGCTTTTTTGTCCTTCACTGGAAAATGAAAAATATGTAGGGGTATACTTTGCAGAGGCCAATGAAGACCGTTCAGTCTGTTATAAATTATTATCAATTAAAAAATGATTTCTCTTTTTTACTCTTGATCCTTTGCTATCAGTTTTCAGATAGTATTACACAGCGGTGTTAAAACCAAAACCAGACAAGAGTACCAGTATGGTTTGGGGGCCAATTCAAGTTAGAATCTCTAGGGAAAATAATGTCTCTATCTGCACATTATTCATAACTTCCATGATCTTTTAAATGCAGTTGTGAAATAAACCCACATAATTTTGAGTCAATAAGAAAAAAATATTGTTTCTTTTTGTTGCTTAAAATGGCTGCTGTTTTTCGCTTAGGCAGGTAGCAGTTTGGGGAGGACTAGTAGTATGTCCAGACATAATAACTCAATTAAGAAAACAACAAAACAAAAAGACAAAGCTAGATGTAGAATTAAATTAATGATTTTTTTTTTTTTTGTCAAGAACCTCAGCCTATTCCTCTAGTTGTAAACAAAATGCATGAGGCTTCTTTTCCAGAGTGAAGTCTAAGTGGTAGAGCTTAGCCAATGTGTGTTGGTAAAAAAAGAAAAGAGGGATCTGGAATTCAGTTGTAACATTAATTCCATGGCATGCACGTACCACAGGAATATCTCATGGGATATGTCATGGGTTGTCATGAGTGCATATGCTGAAACAGGCCCCCATGACTTTCCTCCTGAGATAAGCAGTCTGAGCAGTCCTCCCAATGGAATCACTGCTTTTACTGGACCATCTTGTGATACTTGTGGTCCCTGAAGGCCATTCCATTCTGTCTGCTGTGGGTTCATGCCAGAACACCTTTATGCATTTTCAAGACAGGAAGGGTTGCAGTTTATAGTTTGTTTTCCTGATGGGCCTTGCAGGCTGGGCCATGCCAGCACCAGGGGTTCGTTTCTTCTCCACAGAGAAGAGGGGCAGTGAGCACTGTTCAGGTCCACATCTCTCAGCTCAAAATATCAGCCTGGGCAGGGCAGAGCCAACAATCCTCATCCTGCTCTTGCCTTTAACCGAGAGGGAGGTCTGGAGCCTGGGAGAGAAATACCCAGCCGTAAGATCCGGCAGCACTGTGCACATGATGTGTTCAGGTGTGGGAGCAGGGTCTTGGTGTGGGGACACTCAGTGTGGAGACAGCGCTGGCCTTTTGGAACCAGAGCAGTGCTTTTGGTGAGCCCATCCCTGCAATGCAGATATCCCTAGTTTTTATTAGTCCCCTGGGCTCAAGTAGGGCTGCAGGAAATGTCAAGTATTACAGGTTGCTAAAGGAGTCGAGCACATTACCGAGCTACAAGTGGTCTGTACCAGCCACCCAGGTAAGGGCATGTGGTTCTTGGACTGGCCCAGTCTCCACAATGGAGCGGCAGAAGAGAGAGCTCACCTTAGTGACATCTGCACCCCTTTTGTGCCACCTTTTTCAGGCTCCTGTAAGTACATTGTTTACATTGACTGCTGTTCCCTCAGCTAGCAGCCCTTAAAACTCTGATCATATTTGTAGATTAGATATGAAATGTTGGTATAGCCAAATTACATAGATTGAACCCTTGTATTCACAGCAATAGAAGAGAGGAAAAGGTTTCCTTGAAGCAGATGTTGCTTGCTTGCACTGCCGTTAGTGCAGTGGCTGGCCCTTGCTTCAACTCTGTGTCTAGGAAGTTTGGGTACAAGGATGACAACCTTACAGCAACATCTCAGTGACCCAGGTTTTGGTGGTCATTCAAGGCTCAGGAAACACTGGATAGACAAGTCAATGATCTCCACGTTATCTGTGTCTACTGCATATGTGCTACCTCTGTAAGCAGGCAGGTGAGCTTTGCCATTGGAGTGGGTCCAGCGAGGCTGAGTCCTGCACCTCCAGCATCCCCTGTCCCTAGGGTATGCCAGTCAGCAGCCTAGGCAGGTCCTGGTCACAGAGATGGAGTTAAAGCTTCTACCTGCTTTGATCTTTTAAGGTTTATTCATTTCTCTTTTGCAGTAAGTGGACATATTGGCAACACAAAGCCATTTGCCTCACTGGCCACAAGCAATGAGGTAGACGCTTCTCTCTGTGTGCCTTCTCTATTGCACATTTCTCATGAGAAGTCCTTGTTCTGCACTCATTATTGGCAGTCAGTGGTGTCGTCCTAGAGCAAGAAGAAAACAATGAGGACTTGTCTATAGCTTTCAAGAATATATTTGAGGATGATACCAAGACTGTGTCTGGTCCTGTCTTGAGCATATGGAGGTCCTCGTGGAGGGTAAGGCATCTCCTGGAATAGTGCTGAGGGGCAAACTCAGGAATAATCCAGTGGCATGGTCCCATGGAAATTAATAATCACTGAACCACATTAACTTTGCAAGGGCATTGTTTGCGAGCACTGTATTGGCTGCTCAGCATGCCAGAAACTGTTGTAATAACTTACTACATTCCACATTGTTAACAGTATAAGAGCAAAGAGCATCACATTCTTGTTCCCACAACTTTGATTTGATTGGAGAGAAATGGCCTTAGACCTCTGGCATGTGGAAGCTACATAGAAGATCGGTATTCAACCAAAATGATACTGACAAGTACTATTTTCTTGTTTAATTCCTTCTCTAGAAAGGATAGAGAAAGCTACTAAAACAACTGGGTTTTGCCCTCTAAAAGGTTGCTCACAGGACATGCAATGTTTCATTTTATGTGCTAAACGTTCATTTTGTAGTGCGTAGCACTCTGGAAGTGGGGAGTGTTTTTGTGTTTGTGTTCTTTCTGTTGTGTTTGTTTGGTTTATTTGTTTTTAATCAAAACTCATTTTCATAAGATACGTGTTGTTTACAGCATTTATGACAAAAGACCGAGACCTTGGGGAAATAGAATTCACGATGATCTGTTCTCCCAGAAGTTGCCAGATGGGATTTCTTCTTGGGGGATTAACTCCTACCTCCTCCCTGTCTTCTTTTTAAGCTAAGTGCTTCCTAAACACTCTGGGTAGTTAGACTGCTAAACTCTACT
Source organism: Heteronetta atricapilla (assembly GCA_011075105.1). Lineage (NCBI taxonomy): Eukaryota > Metazoa > Chordata > Aves > Anseriformes > Anatidae > Heteronetta > Heteronetta atricapilla. Next base: position 11,649,740 of record CM021735.1, read on the forward strand.
TCTTCTTGAGTAATAATCTGTCTTGTACTAAAAGCTTGCTTTAGGGATGGTCCCATATTTTTGGGGAAAGCTTAGCCGTCTTGTTTCCAGAATTTGAAATCTGATGTTGGTGTTAATACATTCCTGTTACACAATGGGTTAGATGCCAGAGGGATGGATTTAGTTAAAATTCTTGTTAATTTCATCTTTTTACATTAAATTGGTTTGTTTTTTCACTACTGCCCTGGTCTCATTCTGCACTCCATGAACTGGAGAATTAGTTTGTTTAACCTGAAAGCATGATTTCTTGAAGGGTGAAAATGTAAATGCATTAGTTTGCACTTAACGTGCCCTAGGAATATTAGATGTTTGTGGATATTTAGATGTTTTGGGCTCATCTTTAGGCACCCTTAAGTTAATCTCGCTCCTCTGTTTAAAAACGTAGCTGCACTATTATGTGTTTCAGGGACAAGGACAGGGAAGTTAGATGCTGCATTACCTGCTTATCCATACTGCCCACTGCACTAAAATGAAACAATACAATTGATCATCTTGTCTGTGATCTAAATGTGTACACCAGTGATCATTATTGCTCTGCACAATGTGATTTTCTCAATGTATCTCATGTTCATTTATTTTCCAAAACAAAAGTTTAAGAAATCTTTCTATTTGTTTTTATTTGAACAGTCAACTGGAATCACTTCACTTCAAAAGTTGGAAGACTTTCAGAGAGACTTATTTTGTAATGGTTCTGTAGAAGGTTTTGTCATGTTTCTGTTCTGTGTGAGTCTTCTGTTGTTTTTTGGAACTGTAATGAAATGATAGTATAGATATTAGCTGAAGTACTTTCAGGTACCTGTACTTACCATTCTATAGCTGTCTTAATCTCTGCTTATTTCTTTCTTGAAAAACCAATATTTGTATTAATTTTACAATGATCACACACTGCTTTTATATGTCTGGTTGTTTTGGTAAAAGCTTTTATCAAGATGAAACTTGCTTATATCCACCTGAAGTGGGTTCCCAGTTTGAAAATCTCAGATCCCCCTAAAAAAAAAAAAAAAAATAAACAAATCTAAAAAAAAATAAAAAAAATAAACCATTCTGAATCACTCTTTGTCAAAGCTCTTTTTGCCCTTTAAGGGCTGTAATTTATCCATCAATTTAAGTAACTATATGCTATAAACTAACACTATATTGGGGGTGTTTTTTGATCCTATTTGGTTACTGCTCTCTATCTTCAGCCATCTTATTTTGTGCCAGTGTATTATAATCACATGCAGCAAGGAAATTTTGACAAAATTTATGCATTTATTTTTATCAAACAGACTACATGTATAAACACAAACTTATTCACAACTTTGTAGTAGTATTCAACTTTATATAAATATTTATACTGACAAAACACGTTGTGTATATTCTGGCCTTTCATGGTAAGTGAGACAAGTAAATTCTGTAAAGAAAACGTTCTTAGTGTTTTGGATATAGGAGGTTATGTCTGAAATCATATTAGTATTTGGTACAGGAGCAAACTCTTCCTTGGAACCTTTTACTGCTTGGATACAGAAAAGGGGAATAAATACTGCAATACTGAAAGGATTGATTAACAGTAGACATTGCATCGAATAGATATTTTTTCCATCTCTGAAATGACAAAAGTAAAAAGCAAGCAAGGTTTAGAAGAATAGGTGATAAGAAGTAACCTGTAGGGAAAGCAGACTTCTACTGCAATGTTAAAAAAAAAAAAAAAAAAAAAAAAAAGGAAAAAAAAAAGTCAGCTGCAATTTTATGGAACAATATTATGGAACAGATGGATAAGACAGGAAGGTGTAGGAACAAGAATTTCTTTTAGTAATTTTTACTTTTGAGAATAGTTACCACTACGTACACTTTCTCCAGGGAGACTTCGAATTCCAAATACTGTGAAACACAAATTGTCTGATAAAAATATGCAAAATTTTGGACTAAGTGTTGACAGAAACAAAATGGAAGGCTTAGACATGAGGGAAGAATTAAATGCGAAGTATGCTTTGAGAAAGGTAGATATCAGTAGGTAGAACTTTTAGGTTCTACCAATTAAAACAAAGGTTTTACATTTAAAATATTCAATGTGAACCAACACAGGAAATCAGTAGTTAAATGAGATGGGTAATTCCACTTAGTAGAAAAATTGTAAATGGTTAGATACGATTTGAAAGAACAAATATTGCCAAAATGATGTATGGAGTTGTATTTAGTTGTGTTACTGCATACTTTATGTTGAATTTAAGCAACATGCAGGAAAGCAATTGAGTAGCCTCACATTTCAAACTGCCCATGTTAGGAAAGCAAGAAAAAGGGGACCGTTTAACTTGGCTTTCTCTTTTTCAAATTGGCAGTGATCGGCTGGTGCAAGTCCCTGTAATAAGGAAATAGATTTTATGTGTTTTGTCCAGCTCACTATTCTTAACTGTTGGTCCTTGGAGGCCTTTGTGGTCACTCATAAAAACAAAACTGGCAAGCACAATGAAGTGGTGCCAGGAATGAAGATGCTGGATGGACACTGGTCCGAGAAGTGCAGGCTCAAAGCTGAATATAGTTATTCTTACTGTAAACGTTCATTAACTTCAGTTTGGCCTGTGGTTCTGTAAGGTTCATAGCTGTCTTTGTCAGAGTGATTTTTTTTGGTTCCCTATTGATACCGGAGTAATACTGAGCAATGCTGGACCTTCATCAGTTCTGACTGTTGTATTAATCAGTTTATAGTATTGGATGTTGGGTACTGATGAAAGCTTGATTTTATTCAAGCCTTCAAGTGTTTATTGCAAATAGTGCAAAGTTGTGGCTTCCAGCATTTTGATAGGCACAAATGAGGAAGGAAGAATGGAGCAGATTTTCATTTAGTGATGATACTCATACTAGTTTTGAAAACTTAAATATTCTTCCTAGGGCAAGTTGGGAACAAAGAAGTGTGCAGGCCCTTTGTTTGAAGAACAAGAGGGAAGAAAAGTTTTTTCAGCTGAGATTTGTTTGTCATCCTTTGTTTTGAAGGTGAAACAGAATAGTTGATCATAGTTGATGAAAGAAAATGTAATCCTATTTATGAACATGTTCCTTTTTGTTTTCCAGTAAGACTTTTTGGGAGAAGGTGAAAATGTGTATGTTTAAGTCTAATCTAAATGCATCTTTCTTCACAAGAAGGGAACATATTTTTTTTTATGGCAGAAAACAAAATAATTATCCAGTTCTAGACTTGCTCACTGTGTTTTTCAAGTTATTTGGTTTCTTCAGTGTAGCCTACCTTTGACTGTTAGCTTCAGTTCTAGTCTTCTTTGACTAAACAGTAATTTAGTCAGAAGCAAACCAAAATGTTGATTAGCACGTGGTGCTTTTGCAGAAGACTGATATCTCATCAGTAGTTCTCAACTTGGCTCAGGTTTCTCTGGGATTAGGCAATTACCTTTATAAAGAGGACAAGATGGTACTTTATCATGTTGTTCCTGTGTTGCAGTAATGGTTTTCCTGGTTCATTTAAACTGATTTTAAAAGCTATCTGTACTCATTTTATGCTATCTCTTGTCTTTGAAATACCATCTCAGTGACAATATGGTATTTTAGGGTATCTATGCATCAAGAATCCTCACAGGCTGTAGAATGATTATTCTACAGTCTACTGTTCTGCAATATGATATTTAATCTACAATAAATAAGTATATTTCATTAATTGTTTCTGTGTTAGAAAAGGGATTTCAAAGCTGATGTTAGGAACCTCCTGGCAAATAAGTTATACTCAATACTAGTTGTTTTCACAAAGTAATAAAAAGGTAATTTCCAAAATGTTAAAAGGAATTTGAAAACTTTTTGTGCTGTGCAGGACTGATTTTCTTGATTGAAAGCTCAACTTTCTTTGTAAACACAATGGCTGTCAGAAAAGCTTTCTTCACTGTTTTTTAATAGCACAAATTTAAGTTTGTTTTTATTCCAGTGAGGCACAAGGCAATTAGAGGATTCTTTTCAACCTATGTTTTTAACTTTTATTTTTGTTAGTTTTCCTATACATAGAAGCATTTCTCAGGGTTTACCTCTAGTTTTTGTGTAATAGTGTCCTCTTTCATAAAGAGGAGTTAAAGACTCAGGGATTTAAGGGAGAAAATTGTTATGGCTATTGACCAACTTGAGACTGTTTTTGTGGCTTTTGCCATTTATGTTACCTTAGAAACATGAAAGTGACTTGAGGAAGGACGGACAAGGTTCAGCAGGCTGCCTAAATGCCATTTCAGCCCCTGTAGGGTTGACCTAATATTTCCCTATTGCCCCTGCCTTGAGTTCTTACCTCAAGAGAGACCTTGACCTGAGATCCCTGGCCTTTGGCTATTTTCAGGTCTCTGGAGTTAATGCGAGGGTAGTGCAGAGGAACAAATAGTGGAACTTGGTCCTTCAGAAGTTCTTCCTGACCTAGATGCCAGAATGGAATAGCCAAGGACTCCTTGCAAGGGTGTAACTGCACTTGGCTTGATAGATGTCCTATTTCAAAAGCCCAGGCCTGTCAGCGGTTGATAAAATGCCATCTCTGCCTTTAATATAAACAGAAACTCTTCTGTGTTTAGTTCTTGAAGGGAAGAACTGAATACAATTAACAGTTTATGCATTATGTAAACCGCATGTTAACCTTTTAAACCAAAGATTTGCAGACTTTAAACAGTTTAGAAAATTTCTCAATAAAATTATCTGCTTTCCTTCACAGTATACAGAACACAGAGAATTTTCTGAGGGGAACTGTACTCCTTTAACCACACGCTTGAAGCATGAGCTCACCAAACCGGGCTCTTCTGTGGCTGCAGGAACGCAGGGCCCCTGCTGCTTCACCAAACTGCTGTCCCCGCACCGCTCGGTGCTCCGGCTGTCCTGGGGACAGTCCTCTGCTGTGCTGGAGCATCCCTGCGTGCTCGTGGCAGCACTGGGAAGATCTGAGATGAAAGTACGGTCTGCTACAAACCGTGCCCAAGTGAATTGAAACCCTTCAGTGAACTTTGCATCAGGCCCAACATGTGCAGATAAAGCAGCCAGAGGTGACTAATGATGGGATAGAAAACATTAAAGAAATGCCCTGCCGTCTGGTGCTGTAGATGGCTTCCTGGCACAATGTCCTGCAGAATCCTGTGTGTGTTGCTTTTGAGAGTAGGTGTTAATATTGGTCTTTGACGTGACTGTTAAAAGATGTGGTTACATTTGGGAGGAAAGGTGTAAGAGCGATCTGACAGAGATCTACGTGCAGAGACATACCAAGAAGGCTCTACTTGTAATTAACCTCTAGTTACTATCTATCAACAATTACAGCTTCAACAGTTAGTTAACTCTTGGAAAGATTTGTTACGTAGTACTTCTCAGCACGATTTTCCAGATGATATTACATGAACTTCACTTTATATTACTACACTTCCAGCAAGTACCGCCTGGATTTTATAATGAAATCTCGAATCTCTCTGGCGAATGTAAGTGTAACTGTTTATAGAGTTGAGTAACTGAAGGATAAGAGATCGAGTTTCATAGGCCAGGTTGCAGGGTGTTGGGGTTTTTTGTTTTGTTTTTCTTTGGTTTTGCTTGGGAAAGTCATTATTATGACTTTATTAATGAATCAGAGAAACAAAATAAGTGGAAGAAGCTCTCTGAATTAGATAGAAAACATATTTCCAAACCCCACTTTTATGAAGATTGATTGCTGCATTGTGCTTAGCCTTGCCTCAGTGTTTGTGAGCAAAAGACATGTGCACACAGAGGAATTTCAAATACAGAATAACACAAAGACAATTGCTCGAGTCATAATTACTTCATAAATTGAATGGTTTTGTTACTACTCATATCACGCTTAAAATACTCAATATAGTACAGAAGTGTGGTGTGAAACAGCTAACATGACCAACGGAAATTTGTACTACATGTCCTTGAAAAATGCCAAGCAGCAAGCTTGGTAGCAAATACCTTTTAAACATTTCACCACACTGCATGCTTTGAAAATACAAGTGATTTATGCTGTTGTTGCCTTTTTTACAATGAAGAACTGTCTAGGAGAGGTAAAATGTGTGATACAGGCCAAACTAGATCTTATAATTATACATTTACCAAAAAAAAGAAAAAAAAAAAACACAAGAAAACTATGTATATATGGAACAGGAATATATATATATATATATTCCTGTAATGTGTGTCAGGGAAATGTTTTTAAGAACACCAGTTATTTCCTTTCACATACCCTAACTATTGTGAAAACAGATCTTCCAGAGCACCAAAGCATTCTGAACATGCTGTTGTACTGGGTCTGTGTAGGTGTCTCAAGCTGACAGTAGCAGGTTTCTTAGGAAAACCTACTGCATGCAAAATGCAGCAATTAAGGCAACATAGGCAATAAAATGACTGAGGTCTATTTTTGCATTTATTTTGAACTTCAGAGTTTTCATCGTTAGATAGGAATGTAATTCTGCATAGGTGTTCATATGCATGTGTTTGCTTATGCATGTACAGCGATCTGCTTACAGGTGGTTATGTGGTCAGTTACAATTTGGAGGAAAAATGTTATTCTTCATGGCTCTATACCATGGGTTTAATTTTAACACAGCCACTGGTAGAGTCAGCCTAGGTAGAATATAGCTTTTCCTCCAGGAAAAAAAAAAGAAAAGAAAAAAAAAAAAAGAGCAAGATAGAAACAGAAACTCAACCATATTAGCAACTAGATAGTGTACTGCCCACCTGAAATATGGGAAAACGAAGTTACTGATACTTCTGTTCCCCATTCAATTATTTCCAAGGCATCTTCGTGACAATCCATATGTCAGCTGTTCTGAGGGGAGGACTCTACTGTTATTCACATTAGAAGCTTTCTGCTGATCTTGAGAAATAGCATGCAGTAAACTTTTTAAAAAAACAACAGCACATTCTGTAAAATTTAAGTTTGGGCAAATAGTCATTTTCTGTTGTTTAAGATATTCCATTAGAGAATATCCCAACAGTTCCACACACATGTAGTATTAGTGTTTAAAGAAGATTAAGCAAATGTTGATATTTCCATTTACCATTAGGAGTGTAGCGTATTTTGTTCTAATATTACTGAATTCAAATGATAGAGGATTGGCTGATTAATGTTTTAGGTCAGTAACAATAGTGTGATTTTTTTCTATTTGCAAAAATTTGTAGTTAATAATTTTCTGACAGTCCTAGGCTACATTAAATTTTGGAAATAGTTATGCTGAATTTTTGTACAGAATTAATTCTGCACAGTATTACTTCTCATAACTGCAGTATAGCATGCTATAAAGATATGTTTAGATTGTGTGTGCAGTAGTACCAGAGGAGATTTGTGCTCCTTGAAATGTTTTGGGAAGCGTTCAGGTTAATCTGTGTTTAATTATAACTATGCCATATAGGATGAGTGAAATGTGACTGGGCAGTAATACTTGCTTTATTTCTTTTATTTTGGGTGGTCAATCCTCTGAACGGACTTTATGGAACAGAGATAAGGGTTCACTTAAGGTTCTTTTTCTTTTTTTTTCTTTTTCTTTTTTTTCTTGTAACACCAAGTTTTTGGTATGTTCAACTTCTTTCGGACCTCGGTTCACACACAGCTGTACTATCTCCTTACTGGTATTTTTAGGTGAACTCTTGCCATCTTGGATCGAAAGTCAAGTGTCTTGAAACTTCAGCTCAGATGATCCAGAGATATGTAGGAAAAATGGTACAATATGTCCTCCCATTGTAATTTGCTGGTATTTGCGATTCAACAGATTTATTGGAAACAAAATGAAGTTTATGGGAGCTTAATGACTGCTATTTCAAATAGCACTGTAAAAACCTTTAGTGGTTTTAATTGTTCTTGGAAGCAACGAAGTCACTAAACTTGCTATTTCCTCTAAGAATATTATGACCTCAGGATAATGTCACTAGAACTATTCAATTTCTTTCCAATCCCGTATAAGGGAAACAAAGGAAAACTAAGACCAGTAGTATTATGTAAGATATCCAGACTAAAATCCGTTCCAAATGCATTTCAATACAAGAAAGCATTCCTTTTATATAGTCAGTGACAATTAGAAGTGAAAACTGCATTTTTTGAATTATTTGCATGTTTTGAAAACCATCTAAACAGTGTATGACATCTTGCAAGCAATGATTAAATGGGATTTCCCCCCCTGTTACCAGCCACCATCGAGTTCAGTCTGTTTTATGTTACTCTACGATTTAGCAACTCAGATATTTCAGGTACCTTTTCCAGTGAATAGAAGTAGTAACACTATAAAATCCTGCATGGTTAAGTTTATTTCATTATTGATTTTTTAGGTGATATATGAAAATTATATTTTAAGTAACTTGCATTGAAATGAAGACATTGATAAAAACTGGAAACATTTCCACAGATAAGTAGTCAGTCTCTGCATTCTTCATTCAATCATAAAATGCCTGAGGCATAGCAGAAAATATTAGAAATAGTCAAATTGAGCCTTATACTGTGCCTGGATAGTAGTGGATAACTGAATACAGAGCCTAGGAGTTTGCATAAAATCACACAATAAGGTAATGATAAGGACAACTCTACTCTTTTGATTGCTTAATTCATTCAGGTTTAATAACAGCCATGTTAACAAAATTGAAAAACTAATGAAAGCTCGGTATTCATTCATCTGGCAAGATGCCAACACTTTTATACAAGAGAACAGTTGTGCTGTATCTTGTTCAACATTCTGGGCCTGATTTTCCATCGTGAAGGATTTAGATTTATTTTTATCACTTTAAAGTAGCATTGCTAGAATAACATATGTAACTTAGTTATATTTCTCTGTCTTGGAACCTCCGTTAATGCTTTGCAGTGTCTTGCCCTTTGGGACTTTTTAGATGGAGTCAAACTGTGATGCTGTTACATTTCAGACGCTTAAATGAAGATACTGGAAAAACGTTGTCTGAGTCAAAGAATATCTCCAAAAAAACTTGGGAATGCTCAATGCACACAAAAATATTGTAGAAAGTCTTGACCTTTGTGCTTATTCTGACTTCAAATGTATTTCACCTTGTTTTTTTCATGTCTTGGTTTCAGTTGGGATAGAGTTCTTTTTCTTCCTAGTAGCTGGTACAATGCTATGTTTTGGATTGAGGATACATATTTTGTGTAGTAGTAGTAGTATCATGATTTTTGTTTGTTTGTTTTCTGTCCTATTAAACAGTCTTGTTCAATCTCCCTCTCTTCTTCACCTCCCCCTTCCCCAGGCTACTTAGGATAGCTCTTGAAAACTTTGAATATCCTAGGGGTATTCAAACCAGCATGTTCTTACAGTTATAATGTCATCCAGAGATCTGTCCTGAGGTAGGATAGTTAAGAGTGGCAGGGAGTGTGGGAGGAGATAGGCAGGTACCTGGAACAATGGGCATCTCCAGTGCTTTGGAACTCCACTCCTGAACAAGTGCAGAATCCTTAAAAAAAAAAAAAAAAAAAAAAAGCAGAATGCTTGAAAAAGCATTGTGACAATTACAATGTGACACAAACAGCTGCAATGTGCTGGGTATTGGCCTGTGCTTACTGAGCCACAACCAGGGCTGCTCCAACCCCTGCCAGCGACGGGCCTAGCAGCCCTTCAAACCCCTGCCTGTGACGGGCCCTGCAGCCACTCCAACCTGTGTGACAGACCCCAAGGCTGGGCCAGGGAACCAAACTGTGCCAGTATCTGTTGTCCATGTAGGCAAGATGAAACAATGGATGAGAGTCAGGTTGTTTAGAAAGCGAAGGAACTTTTTCTCAGACAGCGGAGGAAGACAACATGGCAGGCAACTGAGTGGCTGCGCTACCAGACCAACAGGAGGGCGAAGTAGAAGAAGATGCCATAAAAGCATCGATAACTAACCAATGCCTACCCCAGCATGAGCTGCAAGGTATGTGGAAAGATTTCAGTCATGGTCCAGGTGAGCATATTGTCACCTGGCTGTTCTGCTGCTGGGAGAGCAGGGGCAATAGCCTGGCTGAGGAGAAGCTTCACCAAGAGGTCCACCAAATTAGGGTGGTCATCTGAGAAAAATGCTGCTCCAGTTTCTAGTGGGCAGTCCCCCAGATGCACCAATGAGTACTATGACCAGGACTTAGAGGAATCCTGCCTCCAGCCAGCAGGAGGAAAGGGACAGTCAGGTTTATTGGACTGTGTGGATTTGATGGCCTGGCACGTCAGACACACAGAAGTATAAGGCTTTTGTAGACGTAGATGCACAGTGTGCTGTAATGCCATCCAGCTATAAAGGAACAGAACCCATTTAGATTTCTGGAATTACAGGGGGATTCCAGATGGGAGGGTGAGCGAACAGCTGTGTGGTTAAACCACAGGTTAAACCACATTTGTTTGTTTGTTTGTTTTTTACTTATAATATTTTTCATTTCTTCTTGTATTCATGATCTGATCTATCCCTGTAAGTTACTGTTTTAGATCACCTGATGTTCTTTTTGCTCAACCAATTCCAATTATTTGATGCAAGATGACCGTAGTACAGTTTCTAGTCAGGGATTCCCTCTGACCTCTTCCACTTGTCTTAGCCTCTTGTACCAATTGCAGGGCTAACCTTTCTGTTGTAGGCTCTGCATGGCAATACAAAATTTTCCCTATCAACCAGTTCCTGACACAATCACTCTTTTTTGGTACTTGGTGGATGTAGGTATGCTGTGAAACACAGGCTCACTTTTTTTGTGGCAGGTCAGCACTGTTCCCAGCACACAGCTGTTAGCAAGCTGAATGGAAATGGAGAGATGAGAGAGGGCTGCAGGCCCCATTTCCATGATTAATGTTCATGTTTTCCTCAGCTACTTTTTAGTTGACATCAAGTTACCCAATACTTTTAAAGGGAACTATGCATTTTCCTGGGGTTATGCCTTGATGTTTAAACAAAGGTTCGTTTCCTCTCTCTGATAAGCTTAGCTACATCAGCTTTATGTATTATACTAATTTGAATCATTAGAGAAGGTAGAGGATTTGACATAGGAATTAATCAGTCTATTTTCCAGCAAATGTTGGGTCTTTCCCCCCATCAATGCTTTTGCTTACTTCAGTAACTCATATGTTTTTTCTGCTACAGCTAAGTTTCCAGAAGCAAATGTTGCATTAGTTTGTGGCAACAGTTATTTTATGAAAATTGGTAAGCACTGATGCAAGAAGTAAGGCTGTACAAGCTTGCTGAACTATGGCACCGTTGATTAAGTTTAACAGCGCATTACAAAAGGAAAGACTGTGGTCCAGTGATTAGATCAGGGCATCTCAATTCTCTTCTCAATGTTTCTACAGACGTAGTTGGGTGGCTTTGAGTAAATCAGCTGAGCTCTTTAATTAAAACTCTGTTTACTCATTCATAAAAATGCTGTGATACTTGCTGTCTAAGGTTGCTGTGTGCCTCCTGCTAAGTTAAAAGAACTTAATTTTATACTACTATTGCTGTTAATTAGCAATGTATTCATAAAAGGGAGATAGGCAGGCAAATTATATATACATGTATATGTAAAACAATAACAAAAGCAGGCTATCTGTATCAAAGTAACGTGATATAACTGCATAGTCATTGCAGTTACAGGTATTTAGATAATGAAGTGCCAGCAGCATAGAACTGAAGGTCCAAAACAACAGAAGCGATAGGGCTATCAAGAAAAAAAGGTTATTGTTATTATACTCTTACTTTCTTTAATTACAGCGGTAGAACTGGTGCTGAGCTTATAACTTGTGAAAGTTTACCACTCTGTGTAAGTATATGCCAGTCCAATTGAAGGGGTATGGCAGAATTCCCCATGTTGGAATATGTTCAGATTTACTATTAAAAATGATAGGAGAGCTGATGGCACTATTTGGAGCACATCAGCAAAAGCTAAACTGCCATCTGAAAGGCCTAGAAAGCCACTTCCATTTAAGTACCAAATAATTTTGCTTTTGCAAATGTGCTTAAAATCTTTTTCTAGTGTCGCGTGGTGTATTTGTGTTTTCTGATTGAATGCACAGAGAATGTGGATTTTGGAATGATGCCAGTGTTGTAAGATGGCATGTCTGTAGGAGCTGTGATGCTGGGGGCATCACGGAAGCGAGCAATACCCTGTGGCAGTGGAGCGGCATCCTCGCACTCTTCTCCCTCCTGTTCCTTGTGCTCGCTGTCAGCTGCGATATGCACCAGCTCCTACGTGCATTGAGCTCTTTGCTGAGCTGATTCAACTTGCAAACCCTGTAGACGAGCCTTTTCTGTTGGCTGATGTAGTCATCTGTTAACTAACTACAGCAGCCCAGCAAGGGGCCTGATGGATGCCAGAGCAGGAGCGTGTGGCTGGAATAGGGGCGGGGTGCAGAAATAAAATGCTTTTTGTGACCAGCTGGAATGACTTACTGCTGCCAGAGCTGTATATAGCTTGTTCTCTTTAAATCACCAGTTTCTCATTTTGTGGCAGATATCAGCACTGACAGATTTTGAAGTCTATCCTGAAGTTCATAAAGATTGTTTCTGTCTTGCATTTTGTCTTCCTCCTTTACTTCTTTATTGAACTGAAATGACTTTCTGCTGTGAACATTAAGTAAAACGATAATGCAGGTAACAGCTTATTAAGCTCCTCTGTACACAGAGGTACTCTTCTCCTCCCCATTTTCTTCTTAACATCCGTAATCTCTGTAGGAAATCCTGCAGTACATCATCTCAAGTGGGTGGTCAGCCTGCATGTGTTTGAGACCTCCCAGATCTGCCTTTGGAGCCTAGGGTATGTGCAGCGTGGGCTCTATTGTTCTCTTTCCTTCTTAGATGCTTGCGGACTGCAACATTACACGGAATTCAAAATATTCCTGACCATTAACTTTTTTTTTTCCTACTCCATTGTATTGAATTTACAGCTACTGTGTTTTTAGTTCTTAGGAATTTTGTACATAAATGGCAGGCAAGACAGTCACCAGAATGCCGGGCTATACTTACTCCCCTTCTGTCTCTTTCCATCAACATGTGCGTGGATCAGGTGTGACTCATAAGGAGTTGTAGAGTCTGAAAGACAAAGCAACAGGTATGGAAGGTTCCTCACAGAAATGTGGGAGCTCAATTGTTTTTCTTAGAACTGCACTCTTTCAAAACAAACTAACAAAACAGTATGATACACTGACATGGGGAAAACAAACAGAGCAGCTGGCCGCTTTCCTTTAGCATATGATTGTTCTTAGCATAGACTGTCCTGAGTTGGAAGGGACCCAGGACAATCATCCAGTCCAACCCCTGGGGCTACACATGAAAAACAAACCTTATATTTGAGAGCATTGTCCAAATGCTTCTTCAACTCCATCAGGCTCAGTGCTGTGACCACTGCCCTGGGCAGCCTGTCCCAGTGCCCAACCACCCTCTGGGTGCAGAACCTTTCCCTATCCCCCAGCCTGACCCTGCCCTGTCCCAGCTCCATGCCGTTCCCTCGGGTCCTGTCACTGTTCCCAGAGAGCAGAGCTCAGCGCCTGCCCCTCCGCTCCCCTCGTGAGGGAGCTGCAGGCCGCCATGAGGCCTCCCCTCAGCCTGCTCTGCTCTGGGCTGAACAACCCAGGCGACCTTCTGTGATGTGTTTATCTCCTTTAGAGTCTAATGGCACCTGAGAACATGTTTTCCCGATACCCTTGTACAAACCAAGGCCAAGTCCAGTGCCATGGAAATCCAACTTGTGGTAAACTAAATCCCGTAATGCGCAAACATTTCTTGCTCTGTGTTTCTTCATATTTCAGGTCAAAACTGTTCCCCCAGACTGTCTAAAGAAGGAGACCATGGCAGTTATTCTCTTACGCTTTGAGCATTAACAAAATGCTCATTGCTGCCGAGAACTTGTGTTGTCAGTACAAACAAACACCAAGACTTAGGATTTCATTAACTACTTCTACACTTGCTGACTGTGCTACTTGTGGCTCAATTGGAAAGAGTGAAGGAGAAGACCTGCTGACGTCTGTTTGCTTTGTACTTCTTGTCCTTACACATTACCACACTTGCTCTTCATAGAAGAGAGCGCTGAGATTTTATTCTATTCCTACTGAATTAGGAAATTTGGATAGGTTAACGTACAGGAGCATTGACTCATTGCAGAGTTTTGGATCAGGCTATGTGTAAAGGTACACATGCCTTCAGACTTTGTTTTTAGAATGTCTCACATTTTATAGTGCAACAATCTAATAAAATTGAAGGCTTGGTCACCACTAGGTTCTTCTTCCAGTTCTGAGTTTTAAAACATGCAAGTGTTACATATGTACCTCTTTATTAAAGAAGATATCTCTAATATTGCTCTGCCCTTCATTCTACAACAATGTGCTTTTTGCACAAATGTTTTGTCAAATGTAAGCATTTTCATCAATTTGAAGAGCATTAATGTTTTGAACCCTGACATCCATTAGTTCAGAGCGGGATACTGTAAAGTCTGAAGCAGTGAGAGGATGCAATGTTTGTGGGACTTGCAGTTTTCTGACAGGATGGTTTAAGCATGCCGTGAACCTACTGTATGGTGATGCATGTTTCAAATTCGTGTCTTTTGATGAAAAATTGAAGCTCAACATAAATACATATATGTGTCATCAAATTGACATTTTTATCAAAAAACAGCGGTTTGAAATGACACAAGGTTTTGTTGTACATGTCTAAACCCTTAGAGATTTGATCTGTATGCTGTAGATGCTGGGGTCTAAAAATATGTTAGTTCACAGCTAGAATGCTTCTACTGGATAGAAAAAGGACTAAAATTTCTGGTTGCTGAAATTTACTTTTTCCTTGAATTCACATAGCTTACTAGAGCTGTTCATGGCCTTATAAAGCCAATGAATTTTCTGTGGGATAATACTGCTTGCTTTGAACTGTCCAAATGAATTATTGGAGCTGAGATGAAATAAGTGCACCAGAAAAGAAATCAATAGAATCCTGTGGATTTACAGTTAAACATGCATGTGGGTTAAGGGGGGGTTGGAAATAAAGGAGTGTAAGGTAGGCTTAAGTATTCCTTTAAGTATATTACACCTTGGAGAATGCCTATCAGTAGGCAAAAGCTTTGCTGTTTTCCTGTATCACCAGCTAATGTAGCTGGGTATGCATCCGTGTTGTCTTGTATTGTAGCATTCATTGCTGAGTGTTGTTGTGCTTTCTGTAATGACTGATTTACCAGGTGAATTAAGTGTTTTCTGCTAAACAGTACTTGATATTTGCCCATGAAAGGAATCCTATGGTATGTCTCAGTGGTGGTTAGTATCGCTTTTAGTAGCCTTGGGCCCACAGCATTACCCACTAAGCCATAGATGGCCTCTCTGAGTACTTACTGTGATGTCGTTCCAGGCATTGTTTTGCCTTGTTACTATGTACACACATATTTTAGCTAATTTTCTGTCAACTTCGTAGTTGACAGAACTATAGCTGTAGCCATTGAGATAGAGAAGCAAAGTTTATAACACTGAATTGCTAATCAAAGATAGGAAATGCTGTAAGAACAAGAATTCAGTTATCCAATAAAGAATTGTTGACTGTTAATTTGGATAGCTTCAGATATTGTTTTGTCACAATATTTTTCATTTAATCTTTTCATTCCTTACGAAAAATGGAATACTCACTTGTCTACCAAATCAAGTGAATTAATTTTTGTTCACATCTAGCTTTATTTTGTATTGTTCAAAAACTATTTTCTGTACCCTCTAAGCCCTTTGAGAAGCACAGTTGCATCACAGCACGAGTCTCCAGGCTTCAATCCAGGTATTAGGTGGGCCCCAAAATCAGTATCTACCCAACTCATTCCCGAAATCTCACTTGAGCAAAATAGATGAGGTATGTTCGCAGCATCATGATATCACGGTTGTGTTCAACCAGCTGAGCAGTTGAATCAGGCTTTGAATGAAAAAAAGCTTTGTTTTAAACCTGTTTTTTAAAAAAAAACAGGTTGGAGCAAGAAAAATATTTTTTCCATGCTACTCTTATTAAAGGGGAAATAACACAATTTTATTTTACTTTTCTCTAACCCAGTGACTCAGTACCATGACATCATTCTGCAGTTCCTTCTTTGACCTTTGATTCCATGAATGGTTTATTATCAGCAATGAGTGATGTTTTTTCACCCTTTTTTTCCTGCTCACGTACAAATACCTGTAACAACTTAGGTCCCACTGCAGTATCCACTAATAATTCTTCTCCCATCGTGCAATTTAGCCATTTATTCTTATCTTTTGTTCCTACCTTTCGAATAGGTATTAATCTATTTAAGGAAAAAGCTCATTGTATCTCATGTAATATTATTTGTTGTGTTTTTTAAGAGATTTTAAGACTCTTTCTTGATAAATTGTTGGAAGGTCTTTGGAAACAACAGCACGCTATAAGAGCTTAAAAACCAGTCACATGCTTGTCTGCTTGGTCAGATGCTTGGCGTATGCTTCTCTGCTTCTGGTAGCTTTGAGACACGACTTATATGCTCAAGACCAATGTTTGTAGTTCGGGGTTTTGATTCATTGTTTTTAATTACTAATTCATACATGAGGGTTTCTGTCGTTATTCATGAATAGCTATTGTGCAGTATGTCCAGGATGTACCTGACAAATCTGTTTAAATAGTGGAGTCACCTTCGGTCTCTTCATGTCTATCACACAGTGACCATTTCAAGTGATAGGCCACTGCAGATAGTACTACAATTTCCTATTTATCCTTCTATGCAAAATTAAAATACATGTAAAAAACATCATCGGAACATACACTTGTTTTTAATTTTCTAAGTATTTTGATGTTTCAGACAAACCCATTCCTGAATACTCCTCTGAGCTCTATTTCATCAAGTGTATCAGAGGCTGGGACATTGGCTTACTTTGACCAGTTAATTTTTATTATTTATATTTTCTGTGATTAGTCCAGTGATAAAGATGACTGTAAGGCAATGCCTAGGTTGAAGCATGGGAATAATTCCAAACTGGTGGAATGAGTGCCCGCCCTTAGGTGAATGTTCATGCTCCGTCTATGCGCTTCTTGCAGTTCTTTTGACAGATAATTGGTAACCTCTCCACACTTGCAGTGGTTTTATGACACAAACTGTACATCGTGTTAATCCACCTCAAAATACGATTAATAAAACAAAATATAAATCATACTCCTGCAGCCAACTGCAAAAAAGTATTTGGTCAAATAGACACAATTTCAAAAATCGGACAAGTTTCAGAGAATGAAAATTGAAAATAGATCTGGAAAGTAGAGAATAGATCTACATGTTTTGTCAATCACATTTATGCAGAATGGACGCATACCGAAAAAGAACTGGATTGTATTCTTCTCTTTAGGAGAGATTCTTCCCTTTTAAAACACGCAAATCTTTGGGTCTTCCCAGTTCTACAAAAATCCCGTATCTCACAGTAGAGGCATTAGTTTTAGTAAGCAGTGAGAAGACACAGAGAGGATGACTGAGCACTCCTGCGTGCTGCTGTTGCGCTGACACAACGTTCCTTACAAAGCACAGATTAAATGCCACTTGTGTTCAGTGAGTGAGAGATAATGCTCAAGTACCATTCAATCATGCCTAACCTGCTGTTTTACTTGTGGATCAGAACGTGTTCATTCTGGTTTGAATCATGATAAGATAGGAAAGATAGCCATAAAGTACTGTTACACTTTGAAAATAGCTTATTGGAGGATCAAGGAGTAAAATCATTGTATGAACGAGTCAGATCCGATGTACTGTCATCACATCTGTTGAGTCTCTTCAGAGCTCACACTGAATTAATAGAAGTTTATATGTGCATTTCTGAGCCTTCAACTTCAGCAATCAATAGAATAAATCAAATAATGGTCAGATAAACCAAAATAATTCCCCAAACCCTATAGCCAAATGCAATAAGCAAGAAATATACGGCTTTGGGAAAGAATCTGATTTCATTATGGCATGCTATTTTTTGATTTGGCAAGTATTTTCCTTGCTGTGTTGTGAAATACATTTATAGTATTACAAAACTGAGTGTGAAATATAAATGAGCTGGGTATGGGAGTGACACTTCAGCTTCTGATCACTGGTTTTCTGAATTTATAGCAACTCACAAGCTACCAAGAGCATGTGTTGTCCATACAGGCAATCAGGCAAATTAAGGTTAAAAAGTAACATCCTCTACACCCTGTAACATGGCAAATCAGATACTCAGGTTTTGGTATTCACAACTGAAATTCTAACTAAAAAATTTGTAAAAGATGGAGATATTTTTGGGAAATACCCACAAAAAATCAAGATGGTTTCATAATATGAGTATGTAAGCATCCCTGGTAGATCTGGTGGGTTGTGTATATATGCAGTTAGATGTACAAAGTTAGAGTTGTTTACTGAATCTAGTCAATGTTTATTTCAGTAATAGATAAATTTGTCCATGAAATCAAAAACGATAGGACAAATCTCTTGCTATCGTTGCTGTGCCAGGGGAATTACTCCATTTTTTCTGTAAGTTAAGGATTATACTGGTTGTTTTCTGTTGTTTAAAACTTCTTTCTGGTGCATTTGTAATTTGCAGGCTTTGACGAACAAAGAGCTGAACTTTTGTCAACGCACAATTCAACAGAAAAAAAAAAAGTATTTGGTGTATCCTTGAGGTTAGTCAGATCAACCCAGGATGCTGTAACTTTGGCTCCATACCCTTAAATGTCATTAATTTTCTACCCTCTGTGTCAAGAACAATGAAATCTGGGAAACTCTTTTAAGGTGCGGAACATCTCTTAGCACTGTTAGAAAAGGTGATCAATGAAATGAGCACTGAAAGGAAAATAGACTATTAAGGATTAGATATGTGATAAATTGTGCTATGTAAATGTTTGCATATATACAATGTGAAAACATCTAAAGCTAATAAATAAGGTAAACTTTAAGATATAGAAAAGAAATATCAAAGACTAGGCTAAAAGGATTCTATTTTATCTATTTTTTTTTCTAATTTTGATCTAGTCAGTGAGAGTTAAACATGTTGACAAGACTATTACAAAAACAAGATGTATTTAAGCACTTCACGGTGGAATTCATTTGTTTGTAACTACTGATTTTATTAGTACAATGATTTGGAATGGGTCTGACCGAGCGTCCTTGAAAATGTAGCTGAACCCACTGGGGTAAAAGTAAGAGCAAGGTCTTTCTGGAGAGACGTCCAGGTGAGTTGGCTCTGTGTGGTGCAAGACGTTGGACTACTTAACGTTCACCTACGGATTCCTCACTTAATAAAAAACAAAATAATTATGGAGGGGAAGAAACAAATACAGCCTCAATAGAGGGAGGAACTCTGTTTTCTCTTACTGCCAGAACTGTTGTTTTCTCGAACTCATGCTCAGAGAATGAGAATTATTGAGGAAGTGAAAACGCAACCCATACAAAGCACAGCTAAGCCTTAGCATAATGCGCTGAATACTCACATCCTGAATGCGCTGTGTGGTCCTGGATTCCTCACCTAAAATAGAGCACAGCAGAGCCAGAAGTGCCAGGGAGGAGGGAAATGGCTAAAAGCAATCGGACAGGGAAAGGATCTGACAACTAAGATGAGATAGAAGGTGACGAGGGGAGGTATAGATATATATATATATATATTTTTTTCTAAAAAACTCTAGAAAAAAACTAGAGTGTTTTTTTTTTTTTAACCCAGGCATGGGAAGATGCACTCTGACAAGACTGAACAAGCAGAAATACAAAACAAAACAGACAAGGAGACGCTTTGCCTTGCTGCCATGTATTGTAGAATTCAAGAGACTTGAAATGGGATTAGGCAAAGGAGGGGATGTCGGGACCACAGAACACCTGGTGCTGATATTAGAGCTCCACAAGCTTCACGTGACAGGAAGCTGGCAGGCCTTGCTAGGAGAAGAATCATCTCCATCTGACCTTTTTCTGTATACTGTTTCCAATATCTCTCTGCTGATACCCCTCATAACTGAGGCTAGAGAGGCGTTTTCCTGAGCTGGCATGCCCTTGATAGCCAGTTGAGGGTTTAAGCTCTTCTAGGTGAGCCTGGCAATGGCTGTTTCTGGAAGTCTCGTGTACCCCAGTATCTTCCAGTCTCTCAGAAAGCCTGCAGTGTCACAGTGGTCACTGGAAGACATTTGGCTGTCCCGTTGCCACGGTGTGACCACTTCTTCGCAAACTGATGCAGACAAAGTGGGGGGGCTGTGCCGTGATCTCCTACATGCAATGCAGGATGGTTGATGATAGCATTTGTTGAGGAAACCCAGGTACTTACTCTGGAGGTACACAATGCTTAGGTGAGGAATACTTTATGAATGCTTTTTATCTTCAATCTCATGAGGCAGGTTTATGTGAAATGCTACCACAGGCACCCACGGAGTTTTTTTTTTTCCTTTGTGGAGATTTGGTTGTTCAGCTGCAACACAGCCTGGATGCCACGTTGCTCTCCTGCAAAGGACAGCAAAGGTGAGCCAACTGCTCCTCACTATGGATATTTCTGAGAAAAAAAACCACTGTGATGAAGCTCTATGCTTGCATCTAAGGCAGTTCAGTGTTGATGAGCAAACATGCCTGTGAAGTGAGGAGAGTTTGTATGTTTTAAGCTGCACGTCCTTCTATTTGACATCTTAACTCTCAGCGTTCTGCAGGACAGATCCTGGGCAGGAAACCAACAGTTTCTGGGTTTTCTCACTAACAGGGTAAAGGAAAGCATAGATTCAGAAAAACAGAAGACGGTTTGATTTTTCTGCTTCGTTTTTTTTTTTTTTTCTTTCTTTTCTTACCAAGTAAGCCCAAAGCTTTGTTGAAATCAAAGCAAAGGAAGACCAATTTAAATAAGCTTTAGTTGTAATCAACACCTCTGCAACCTAGATTCTCCTCCTACAGAAGATGACTAGCAGTTGCTGGTGTCCAAGGCAATTCCACAGGCCTTTTTCTTAAATAAAGGATTCCTTTTTTGGAAGCATATTGATGTAATTAGTAATACACATAAAAATAATGCATCATATCAGAGTTTTAGTACTAGCTCTTGACATTTTTATTTGATACTATTATTTTTGAACAAATGAGTTTATATAAATCACTTGAATTTATGAGATTACAGCTCTAATAAATCGTTCTGTTCTGTGTTTGACTGTAGAAATGACTAAGACATCTTTAGAGCCGTCAGTTACTTCCAAATGACACCACTGCCACGTGCAATTTGAAGGGCTAGGAATCTGCCTTTCCCATGGGAAAAATCCCAGAAGTTGAGTAGGTTTGGCCCAAGCGAGACTTAGTGACTTCTGTTGTTGCTCACCCCATCTTCTGATGTTTAGACTTATCTCCCAGGAAGTCCTCCTACATCGCTTCTCTTTGTTTTCTGTCTTTTAAGCATGATAACAGCCTACCCACTTAAATAGTAGCTAGTATACAGTTCCCATCAAGCTAAACTTCTTCATATGCTACGTGTTCATCCTAAAGAGAACACTAAGCACAGATCTTCAGTCAAGATTGTCTGTATCTGGTGAATAACTAAGATAACCAATTGATAATCCACTGATTTAATTTGGCTGTATCAATTCGCAAGGCACTCTGCATGAAGGTTTAAGTTACATGCTTATTCCTTTTCATATGAGATGTTCTCATTCCCTTTCTTATGAGATGAATCAAGACTTCTATCCACAACAAAAAAGGTGGAAGAGGTTAAATAACTTGCTTTATTATGCCGTATGTTCATTGCAGAACCAGAAGAGCTCAGACCACCCATCTTCCAGAGTCCTTGCCTTATAATTCAAATAAACATTATAAAAAAATTCTTCATGAGAAAATAAAATATAATGTCAAGTACATCTATCATTTTAATCTTCTTCTACATGAGTTTTCCTTGTTAGAATGGAGCAACTTCTCTGTTTACTGTAAATCATAATTATGCATTCCTTCCTAGCCCCACAAATGCCATCATTGACCTTTGAAGGAACTGAAAGGCTTCTTATTTGTCAAGGCACAAGCCTGCGCATCTGGTTTTTGCTGCATCAGCTGGCAGCAGTTGTGACATTAGGTATGTTTGCAGACCTTCATTTTTCACAGTTACGATGCTGTTATTTCCACTTTAAGCTTCATTTTTTTGAGTAAATATCAAATCGTCTTTATGAGTGCATTTCACTTGGTATCAATTTTACTAATTACCCGAGAATTTAATTAGTTAGTATCACAACAGTTCACTGGGATAAGATAAATTTTCAGTTTTTCCTACAAACTGAGTAAGTTTTGTTTTACTTATAAATTAATATTGAAAAAAAAAAAAAAAAAGTGATGATTAGAGATTTATCAATAATGAAGACAACTGATACAACTATCCCAAATATTTTTGTTGCTTGGAGAGGGAAAGCACAAGGAGCAATCTTCAGAATAGTTTATTCATTTTCCAAGAAAAATGACCGGCTTATTAGTAGAATATTATCTCAGATTTGTGAAGGGGAGTTTGAAGATGCTCTTCTCTGCTCAGAGGCTGATGTAGTTTTTCATACGGGAAAAAGTTCACCTTATCTAGTTGATCTTACCCTTTTTCATTCTGAGAACTCTATTTTTGTGGTACTTTGTTATGTTTTATACCTAGAAATTTCAATCTAGTTTGCATTTAGATGATTAGTAACATTATTATTCTTCATAACAGGAACTAAGCTAGTGTTTTATTAGACATCGTTGAGCTTCCATTAAAATCAGAATAGCTATCAAGTTTATTTTCTGAATCCAGTACTATTATGTCTAAGATGCTGTGATAACAAGTTAATGTGAAAGCTGTATAACAAAAATGTGATACAGGAATAAATATATAGTGATTTAAAAATCTTTTTTTTTTCATGTAACTGTCAATTTAAATCTGTAAAAGTTGTTTCCAACAGATGACAGTATTACAAAAAGTAAACTTGATCACTTTGGAGGTGTACGGTAAATATATTTCTGTGATCTGTTAGTAATTATTGTTTATTTGCTCCCATGATAGATTTTACTTTGAAGAATTTATAATACAGTTGATTTGGGAAATATGTATGTGTCTTCCTTATTTGAAATTTTTAGGTGTGAGATGAAGGCAAACCTTTAGTTTCAATGGAGATTACTTCGTTGTGAAGCAAGTGGTTAAGGGCAGTGTGATGACCAAGGCAGAAAGTCAACGTGCTTTTATGTGGCTGGATTAAATTTTTAAGGTTGGTGTTAAAAGAATCTTGCAAAATCAAAACATTCAGAAATTAAGAAATTCAGCTCCAGAAGCTGAATATGCGAAAACAGATTTTCTCCCCTGTGAAATGAACTTTAATTGCATCCAGGGCAATTTTACCCCACAGGTGTGAAAAAGTATGTGCTAAAGAACGGGAGACAGCGTGCAGAAGACATTAATTTTGATTCCACTTGGATTTGCAATTTTTGTGATTTTTTTCTGATGGAAGGCATGTCCAATACAGCACTAATACCATTTTTATTATCTACCTTAAAAGAAGGTTATAGAATCTTGAATATACTGTGAGAAAAACTGGTTGTATATTAAGGATGTGCAACTCTAATTTTTATGCGCCCATAAGTGAGTGCAAACTGCACTAACAGGCTGCCAAAATAATTAAAAAGACCAATGGAGATATCTTCCCTGAATGCATCAAGTATTTAGAAGTACTGAACTATTTAGAAGTACTGGAAGTTTGTGGGATACTTCACTGGAAGACCTTTATTTGTTCAGGGTGGGGGAAAAAATAACTCAGAAACTTGTACTTGTTTTATTTTAAACACAGTCAAGGACCCTTCCGGAGTAGCTTGTATGGTTCTGTTTAAATACACCTATGTGGGTTAGTCACACTTAAAAATTATTTTTCTTTATTCTTCAGTTTCAGAAGTTCCTAGGAGGATGGTAAGCCTTTAACACAGTTGTGTTAAAAGATTCTCTCTTCAGTTGTTAATGTGATAAATATAACAGGAACTGCTGGAGCTATGCAGCGGAGTAGGATCTTGCTGTCAGAACTATCACTAAGAAACAGAAGGGAAGGAAACGATGAGAAAATGAGCTGTGGGGAAATTCAACATTTTATGGTTTTCCCTTTTTCCCTATGTTTTTATCTGCAGTGTTCCAGAGGGCCATTGACCTTCCTGTTAATTTGCTTCACTTCTACATGGTCAGATGGTACTGTCACTAGAAAAGTAGGTCTTACCAGTCGCAAAAGCCTAGCAGAAACACAGGTCGAAGTTCAGTCTTTAGATTAATCTACAGGCCTGCTGGAGTGCAGCACTGAAAAATGAACGTTAGCAGAGCTCATGGCAATAAATAAATAAATAAATAATAATTTACAGCAAATGCAACTGTTGGGTTACTTTGATGTTCTTGATCCATGGGTCAGAACAGCCTTAAAGCCTTTATGCTACTGTGGAAAGCAGAGCTAAGTGCCGTGGGGGGCCATCGGCACGCTGGAGACACTGCAGCTGATACTCTGCACACAGCAACATCAGTCTGTGCCTGCAGAAAAAAACATTGCAAGATGGGATTTTTCAAGCTGGAATTCATCAAGAGAGGAAATGGTTTTCTATAATATGCTCGAACACCTTCTGTTTGAGATGTTAATAATGAATTCTGCAAGGCAGCATATTACTGTCTATGGTGAAATTCCCACTTGAGGCCAAGGGCAAGCTGGTCATCTTAAAGACAGGATTTCAAAATCAGGTTGATCTGTTTATTCTTTTTTTCTCAAGTGATTTGGGGTGTGGGTTTTTCACTCTGGCAACAGTTGTATAGTTAACAGCTCAGTAAAACATTTCAATAAGAAATTGAGATGCGTAAACAAAAAAGGAAAAAGAAAAGTCAAATCCTTTGATAGTTAAAATGCTGTGTTCGTTTTTCTTTGAAAACAGTACTGCTTGGGATCTTGGTACTGTACAGGATGATGCAGGGACAGGCTATGTTACAGGGCAGCATAGCACAATCATAAATTACTTTTTTTCCTTATCACCTCACACATAGAAGAAATATCAAACAGAAAAATGTTGTTTTAGAAGCAGATCATACAGAAGTAGCATCGCTTGCACCCTAGGAAGTTGTGCACACCTTTTTTTAGCATAGGGAATCTTAGGGAATCTGAATACCTGCTCCCAGGGCAGTCCTGGGCTGTTCTGAACCCATCGAGAATGAACTTCAAGTTCCCTTTGCCTCTTTTCCCATAAATCTTATCTTTTATATTGCTTGCTACCCGCAGTATAACTGAAACAGGCTTTATATAAAAATTATGACTTGTGTTTTGGTGGAACAGGGGAAGCAGTTCTAGTTTTAAACCACCTGCTATTACATTTTGTAGATGATCTTAGAAAACTTGTGAAATAGTCAAAATCTGAATTAATTGGAATTCAGATGATATGATTACTTAGCTTTTTGTGAATATGTAAATCTTGTGAATATGTAAATTTAAGAGGACGCATGAGGTAATATATATATATATATATTTCATGAATGATTAAATGTATAAATTGTGTGAGTCTTAGATTTGTTTGGCAAATCCGGAATACTGCCCTATAGTAAAGTTGTGGTAGGGCTGCTATGAAATGTCATGTCTTCTGGCTGAGGCAGTGTAAAACTGAAACAGGGGGCTTCATCTTTGTTTTATGAGAGAAAAAGGAAAAACATATCCAGAAAAAAAGCAAAATGCTTGTAATCATTCACTTCATCCCAGGAATACTGGAGTGAAACTTTGGGATTATTTCCTTTCTTTTCTTTTCCTCTTTTTCTCTCCTTTGGTTTGCCTAGTGAAATAATTGGATAGAGAGTAAAATACTTATTGAAGCTCATGTAAATTGTACTAAAATATATTAGGTGAGATTCCATAAATTTAGAGTTCCCTCTAGTGAGATTTCAAATAGCGTTTTCTTTGAGTTCTCAAGTTTTAATGTAGAATCAAACATTAGTGCATCAAGTAAAAATTACTAAATAAATACGGATAATTCAAATGTAGGAGCATGTCATATTATTATGCTCTTTGAGAAAGTTGTTATGACTTTTAAAAAAACAACCTACTGCCATTTGAGTTGTTTTGTGAGACCGAACGCATCTTAGTGCACATGGCTTATGTAGTTGCACTAAATGTAGTTTGGCTTTGCTTCTTATTTAGAGCTTTCAGCACATTTATCTGGCGTACTCTATTTAAGTATGAAGTAAATTAAGCTTTAAAGAATGGAAAAGAATGTTAGAATAGGGAAAATAACTGTCTTGTACAGTAGTTTTTACATGTAGCTAGGACTTGTATTTGTTAAGCAGAAACTGTACCTTGACCTGTACCAGTAGCTAAATCAAATGACAATGGGAATGGTTAAAACAAAACCAACCAAACATAAAAACACCATAAATGGCAACGAAAGAGGAAGATCACAGTTGTTAACTTGAGCTGAAGTAAGCTGAAAGAAATGATTGAAAACTCTATCATGTTTTGCTGTAAAGGAAATGGACTCTGGAAGGCATTTATTGAACTCGGATTTTGGATAATATCTAACTTACTTGGAATGATGAAAGTCGTGATTTGACCTGTTTATGTTTTTTATTGCAAGAATGTGGTAGAAAATGAGTTTTGTTGAGCATTACAATTAAATCTCACAGACTGGTACCTTATGCTACCATTCATAGTTTGCTAACACCTTGATTTCTGTATGGGGTTATTGTAACTATACTCAGTCAAAAACATACCACAAGATGAGCCTGGTCAAGTCTGTTCTGTATGGAGAACGAAGAACATCAAGCACATATCAATTTTGTTTTCAAAAGGAATTATTTGCAACGTGAACAGAAACACACAACTTTTGTGTACCATTTAGAGGTAAAAGAATACAGCACAGATAAACAGGAAACGGCAAATATATATGCAAATGAAATTCCTATGTGACAGTGTTCTCCATTGTGAATGTCTTCCGCAGAAATTGAACAGGGTAATTAACCTGGGGGTGAACTGAGCATTAGCATTGAGAGTGCCTTGCACAGTGACCTTCAGCAACAGCTCACCTGGGCCTAGTGACCTCGGAGCAATGGGTGCCAACACGGGCCCTGCCAGCAGCTCCCTGCCACGGTGGGCGTCCTATGGAAGGTGTCCATCTGTGTGCATGCGCCTGGACAGGTTTGTGGACATCCTCTCTCCTTTTAAAAGCATCATATCACGTCTGAGATGCCAGACAATATTCATTACGATGCAGGAGCATAGTGTTGTAACTGTACTTGGTGTTCACGCGTTCGTTCTCCAGCAATTCCTGCTGATACTTCACACATGCCTCATTGCTTTGATTTTAAGGAGTCTGCTCGTTGGGTGGTCCTAGGGGGAAGGGTTTAACAAGGCTCTCTGCTGGTAATGCACACTACCTCAGCACAGAACACAAGAAAGATGATTGCTTTCTAAAACCCACTGATTGTTGAGATGCAGTTAGGATTTGCATAAACTAAAACATGAAGTGTGAATGTATACTGAATTAAATACATCCCTGATTTAATGCCTGTAAGTTATGTTGTGACAAGATGCAAATAGGCACAGCTGGATATAAAAATGTATACAATGCAATTTATTGTCAGCAGTGCTTAGACTTAAACATTTTGAGTTGGCAAAGTATATTTGCTTGATTATTTTTTAATATTTTATTTAGAGTCTGTAAATCTCACAAGCCAATAGCAAGCCAATTAGCCAGGCCAATTTATGCATGTACTTTTTCCCCCCACTCTAAATCCAAGACCCTTTCTTGGAAGGACACCCGCTAGGAGTCCTGAAGGGCAGTCTGGGTGTTCAATGTTCTTTGGCCAACCAGCCAGATAACCTCACTGCTCTCCTCGGCAGCTTCCCCGTTCTCACCCCCACTGTCCTGTAACCAATTTCTAGTCCCTCTCTCTGTTTCTTTTCTCTGGGACTTCAAGGACTATTTATAAATGAGTTTCATATTTCAGGTTCAGCTTGGGAATCTTAAGTTTTTACTTCTCTTAAGTACAGTATCTCAGTAACTCGGGCCTGTAAGCTTGCCAGATCTGGTTTCTCATGGGTTTTCCATTATTTCCTGCCTCCAGTCATTAGCCTGCGAAAAGCCTTTCCTGTGATATTTTGGCCGAACAATGTTGACAGCTGTGAATATGAAGAATTGTCCAGGAGTCCTTCAATTAGGTTAATTTTGGCTTTGTTTTGAGAAATAATTGGGGGGGTGGAAGGGAAGGACAGGGGAAAGGCTCAGATCTTCAGTTGATATAAATAAACTCTATTTTAGGCCAAAATCAGATCTGTCCCAAGTCACTTAGGGAAGAGAAGTATCCGGCCTGCCTATATCCAGTCTTCTTTTTTTTTTTTTTCACTCTGTCAATGCCTAGAGAGCCCAAACAAAATCAGACACTCGCTATAATAGGAAAGGCTCATGCATTTTTGTATGAGAAATAACCAGTGTTCCAAAGTGCTTGTGAGCTAAATATAACATAGATAAGACCTAAGGGAGAGTGGTATTATCGTATTTATAGGGAAGAATATGGTTGGAATTGTTGTCATAGAAGAATAAAAAGGTTTGTTTGTTCTTTCTGTTGGGCAGAGGTATGGATGGGCTCGCTCTATCTAGCCCTGAACATCCTTGCCTGAAGTAACAACATGTACAAGGAGAAAGGGCATCTCCCCGTGGGTACAGCCCTGTGTCAGTGTGTTTAAAGTGTACTGGACCATAGTAGGCTCTTGTTTTGCTGCCTCACAAACAGCTGAATCAAGGTACTTACTGACTGCGTCCTGCATCCTACCTGAATGCTTCTTCCTGCTAAGAGACATTGTTCAGTTTTGATGCTGCCAGCAGTTTGTAGCCCTTACTTTAGGCCAAATACATCCGAGCTTAATTCTAGCTATTGGGTTTGATCGTGCTGGCATTCATTAAGCATGCTTCTGCAACTCAAAAATCTCAGTTCAGACTTTGTTATGGAAGTTCAGAGTTTAATTGTGGCTAGTAAATGTCATTCAGCATTGAAAGTGCATAAGCAAACACCTTCTAGAGTTCACTTATAAAGTGAAAAACTGCAAAACTTTGCCTGTGCCTAATAAACTGCTTAAGGAAGACAGAAAGGAATCTAGAGGTTTTTCTATAAGGATACTTTAAAAATAGGAAAGGTATGGTGTCTTTTCCATAAGATTTTTTTAAGTGAGCTTCTCCTAGTTAGCTTTATAAAGCTAGTCTGTGCTGACCGTGTTATTAATTGATGCTTTCAAAGGGTTATTTCAACTTGAGCTGATTTGTATGATCCCCTAATCTTATCACTTATCTGCAGGATCAGCAGAGCAGTGCAGCTCGGCCACGCTGATCTCTGACCCTCATGTGTCTTTGTCAGAGAGATGGAAGTGGGATTCATGCCATAGCAGTCTCTGCTGGAAATGGTGCAGTACCAGATTCTTGCTTTGGGGGAATGTTTGTTTGGATAACTGCAGGAAGACTTTGGCTGTCTTTTGTTCCCTCTGCAATCAGGAGAAATATCTTCTTGAAACAATGTTATTTAGGCTTCAGTACGTGATTCTTAAGAGACTCTACTTTTTTTTTTCTTAGTCTGCATATACTCTTGAAAGAACATCTGTGAAGTTGATGGGCTTATTATATGTTTTCCTTAGGATGTGGTGTAACGTTCTTCATGTCCCTGTTTGGGCGCCATTTGTGGCATAACGACCACACGGACACCAGGGTTCTTCTAGGTTCTTCTAGGATCAATAACTTCTTTATTGATGACAAAATCTTCAACTCTCTTATTCAGGACATAACTTCAATTTATTCTTATTGAGGACAGGCTCCCTACTTATGCCATTTGCCCCACAGGAGTACTTTTCCAGTAACTACTCATTGCTCAAAAACTTTGCCCGGCAACAGCAAACAGCCAGCAACTTCCATGCCTTAACAGCTGGAGAACAAGCAGTCCGAGACAGCAAGGCGTCTCCTGAATCACCCTTCTTGTTTCCTTCTAAACTCTTTACACTCCTGCTGGCCTCATTGTTAAAAGTCTGATGTTATCACCAACTGTGGGGCTTGTCGACTCCCATGGCGATACTCCCACATTAGGAGACACATAGTACCTAGAATGAAAATTGGCAACTTACTTACAGTTCATTTTAAAAGTTTTCTTATGAGTTTGAAATTACATCTCTTTTTTCACTGGATGTTTCTTAAAAAACAAGCAAACAAAACCAAAACCGAGCTCTTTGAAGAACTGATGCAGGCTCAAGAAATGAACAATTGTATCAGGAATATTTCTCAGGACCTTATCCTACTGATTTCTTTCCAAAGGTCCCTCTGAGGACTCCTTCTGCGAGGTCACAGTATTGAAATATTAACTTACTGCTGTTTTGGTGCCCTGTCTAAACAATGTGCAGGAATTGTGCAGTTGCAATTTAATTTATTCAATAAGGAATAATAAGTTTGTATTAAATGGAAGAGTTCAGATAAGTTTTGTGAAAAAGATTCTCAGTGGTTTTCTTCCATGTTGTAATGCTGTCTGTTGGATAATGGAATAATGGTATGAATCTTAGGAAAGTAAAAAGATGATAGGTTTAAATGTGCTTTTGCTATTTAAACATAGCTAAAGCAATAAAGTGTCTTTCAATAAACTTCAGCACACAAAACTGATGGGTTTTCCAAGCAAACGGTGTTTGTACTCTTTTAGATGAATAGTTCATCTTACCTGACGTTGAAATAAGAATCAGAAAATGCACAATGGTGATGTAACTTCTTAGAAACCAAGTTAACGTGCCTGTAATTAAGATTTTTTTTTTCCTTTTCTTTCTATAATGGTGCAATGAGCAGACTATTCATCTGCACAATTGAATTTCACATCTGATTTCAGTCATGCACTCCACTGAAGAGATTTATTATATATCGTTTCCCTCATTAATGTTGTTGACATTTCTACAAATTCAAGCACTTAGTAAATCATACAGCTGATGCATCAACCTGTTGTAAACAAGTAGTATGTTGAACACCTGTCAGTTTACCTTTAATCTTGTACAGGTAATTGCTTTCTTCATTGTATTTTATTTCTCCTTGGCCATATTTCCTGTGTGCTTGGAGGTAACAACTATGCAAAGGAAGAAAAGTATGAAGGCAATCACATATATACAAAACTTTAAATATATTTTTTAAAAAGAAACAAAAAGGAACATTTTTTCTATATTTGGCAGATTCAAAGACACGCTTATCAGCTATTCTGGACTAGTGCAGTAGTAAGGGAAAATACGTCCACAATTCCAATATAATCATTTTCTCTTAGTTTCTAAGTACTTTCTGGGAATGATTTCAACAACTAGCACTCAGAAGGTACATTGAATTCCCTCCCATCCATAAACACTGCCTCCTCTATGGGACTTGTTCACCAAATATTTAGATGGTTACATTGAAATTTAGTACTGTGAGAATAGTATGGAAAGCTGACTGAGGATTGGGATCCACTATGACACAATATGGATTTATGTGGGGGGGGGGGTAGGATGATGATAAACTGGTATTTCAGAAAAGAAAAGCAGACAGAAACCTGGGGAGAGAAAAAAAATAATGGAACCTTCTTTTGCTACTATTTAGGAAAACATAAGTGCAGTTTACATTAGTTTGGAAAAACTGACTCAAGTTCTTTAAACTCGATGGTCAAAAAAAACTTGAAAGCCGAAAATATGGCTCCATGAGTATGAAATTGAGCACTGTGATGAAGGTAGGAATGATCAATGTTTCACTCTTAAAAGCTTTGGGAACAATGACAGCCCATGAACCTCCTGGTTCATCAGGCCAGACCTCTTAAATGGCATCCGCCTGTGTAAGTTACAAAGGATAAGGTATGGCTCGCCAGCCATCAGTTCAAAAAGAAATTTCTTCCTGGGTGTTGAGATGACAAAGTGGGCCTGTTGAATTTTCCATGTCTTTTCTCAGAGCCTTTCTTTGCCTCGAAGCGGCAGTTGGTAGCTGCTGTTAAAGCTGGGATGACAGATTTGAAGGACTTTGTCATCCAGTGTGACAAAGCCTGATTTCTTACAGAGCAAAACATCGGGGATGAGTTTTCAAGTTCCTGTAAATGAGATGGAAACAAATCAGTTTTTAGAAATGTAGAAAATAATCTTTGTTTTGTTACACTTGAATAGTTCTGTAAATAATATAAGCAGAAAAATTACTTCAGTGGTGTGTGTATGAAGATTACCAAATTTAAATAACTTAACCTGGGCGAGTTCTATAGCTGCGGGGCTGATAGCACCCTGGCAAACCAGAGAGCTGTGACATGAAGCAGAAACAAGAAACTACAACATGCTACATCCAGCGAGATGGTTTTCAGCCTTGCAAGTTTCATTTGTGTGCGTGAAACTGCAGAGTTTTGAGGATGTGCTCAGGTGATACTGTCAAAATTGATAATGTCAGAGAACAGAACATTGAAGGATGTGGTTTGCTCTCCTAAGTACCGTTCTTGGTCCAGAGACATTACACTTCAGCTTTCAGTAAGCCTTTACATATGTTTGATTTTTTTTTTTTTTGTGAAATGTTGAAATGTATTGAGGAGACTGATAATATCCCTTACCACAATTACAACTTAAGTAGAAGTATACACCCAAAAGGAAGGTTGAATCTGCTATCCCCATGCAGGCTAATGATACGAAAAAGAAATATGGAGCAGTATCCTACTAGAAGAAAAATTATTTCAAGTAAAATAGGAATATAATTAGTATTTTAGAATGAATTTCCAGGGAAAAATTAAACCTTTGAAGCTCGCTCACTCAAGCCAATAATCGTTAGAAATGAACGTGACTGGCCTGGATAGCTGAATTATTACTATATGCACATTATCCTGTTTGAAGGCCAAGTGCTTTCTACTGCTCTGCTATCAGCTAGATGGAAAACTGTGACACTAGCTCTGGAGGGAATGAATGGCTCTCCAGCATACTCTTACTTTTCTGTTAGGTTTACTGTGACCTCAGCAGCATTGACTTGAATGGTCCCCTTATGTTGTTAGTTGGATGTAAAAGCTCATTTTAATTTTATTTCATGTGTAAGTTGAATTGCACTTTAAGAAAAGTGCTGATTCTCTGTACTCTGGAACTGTTCTTTCTCAAAATTAAAAAAAAAAAAAAAAGTGTATATCACTGCTAAAGGAAAAAACCCTCCACTAGAGATCCATTATTCTGTTTAACAAAGTATGGTAATGTAGTTGCGATTCTAGCTTTTATCATCATAGAATATCAGTGTTTTATGTAAATGTCAAAGCATTTTTTCTTTCCTTCTCTTATCCATTTAATTCATTTACAAGGATTTTACATGGATAAGAGAAAGAATCTTTAATTGTAGAAAGAAGACCATGGAGATAAAGCAATCAGGCCAAATGCATTAGTTCTGTTCATTTTTTCGCAGATTTCCACCCACTTTCATGGAAAAATACTGAAGCCTAATATTTTCTGGAAGTAAAATACCTTGTTAAACCACATTATGAGTAGTTTAATATGCATTAAAACATATAAAGGCATTATAATGTAGATATGGATAGAGTCTGATGATAACAGGACATGATGGTAGGAAAGATCACTGGTTTGAGGCCTCTTTACTGGAAGGCTTCGTAGTTCAATTTTCATTATCACATTTTCCAGGAAGGATTTTAGTTACGAAAAACTGAAACACGCTATCCTTTTAATAAACGTGTAGATTTAAAAGGAAAGAAGGAAAGAAAAAAGACTATGATCTTCAACCTTACCTTCGGTAGGGCAAGTTAAGGGTCTGTTCCTTCAGCTGAACCATTCTTTGCCCCCAGTTTTCAAGTATTGAATGATATGAAACTAGAAGCATAGATCTGTTATACCCAAAATGCTGACAGGAAGACTACTTACAAGATCTCATTTGCAAGTGGAAGAAATGAGTTTTGCTTTTTTTTTATTTTTATTTTTTCCCAGAATATATTGTATAAAATAGAGTTGTACTGGCAGGAGAGGCCTTAATATACATAGTCATTTGATTTCTCTAGTAGATTTTGGGTCTGGAGGATTAAAGATGGGTCTAAAATACCGTATATATTTGGCTGACCACCCACATCGGGCTAGACAACTGTTCACTTTGTTTAGGCAGTAGTAGAATTGATATGTTCCACAACAAATTTTTTAGACCCCTAATATTTTTCCCTTCTCCCACTCTTCCATTGCTGTTTTTCAATTTGTACAACAAGATAACACGAAGACAATTTTTTGTTACTGCATAATCTTAGTTTAGCCCTAGAGCAGACCAAGCAGAAGAATTTGATGATTCCAGTTCTCTGCTACCAGTGATTTTTGCTACTTAAACTTTATATAATCGCCTTTTAGTTTCTGACTAAAATTTAGATACTGGTATTTAATTTAGATAATGGCTTTGCAGGTGCTTTAGAAAGTACATGTAACCTTAGTGTAAACATTTGCCCTTAAGCTATTTTGTCCTTTATTGAGCTCCTTATAAATTGAGTTTATAAAATTAGGTCTTATGAATGCTCATTTTTTTTATTGCTTTACTCTTTTAGGAGAGTCTGAACTTGATGCAGTCTTGACAAAGGCAGAGGCTGTTTGCCCATGGCTTGGTTTCAATTGTCTGATCAAACCACATCTCTCAATGATTCAAAATGTTAAGAGTGTAGAGGGCAATACATCCATAAACATATCTTACCTTCCATATCTCTATAAAATTTTGATTTCAAATCTGTTGACTTAGTTTCTTCTTCATGTTTAATTTCACGTCATACAGTATCCCCATCCTGCGTTTTCTTTGTGTCACCTGTGTAGATTGCAACCTTCCTATTTGGAACCCCACTCAACAACTTAGTTACAGGATATGAGGGATTTGCATGTGTTGTCTGTCTGAGCACGCTGAATGATTTTTTTTTTCTAGCAATTAAAAATGATACTCAGCTAGTTTTGCTCTCCACGTGTCTGTCTTGTGGTAAGGCTAACAGAAAAAATAGTATTTGCGAGGCGCAAGAGATTTCTGCGAAAGTATTGCACAGAACTAGAGAGAGAGAGGGGAATGTCGCCTCCTTTGAGACTTGGCCAGCCTCCCCAGCACCACCTGTGGCCTGAATCCCGGGAAGCTGCTGCCCCAGCTCACATTTCTGTGAGCAGACAGACATATTCAGAGCAGCCCGAGCCCGGGAAGTGGGCAACCCCGTGCCTTGTTTTACTGCTGGAGCCTGGTGCTCTCTGCCTGTTTACACAAAGCCTCGGCTGGATGTAACTCACAGAGTGCAGCTCCTCAGGAAACTCTTTAATGCTTTTAGCTTCTGCACAGCGGCATACCAGCATTCCCACCTCAGCAAAGCAGCTGGATAGGTCATGGGCCTTGGAGAGAAAAATGCAGATGCTGTCACAGCTGTCTGTTATAGCAGGGGCGCAACACCGATCTTAAAAGATTTGGAGTACTATGTCCCAGAGCATGTAGCTGAGAGTAAACCTCCTGAATTCCAGGTGTCCCCATCTAGCAGATGGTTCCTTTCCTCTAACTGTTCTAAAAGGCACTGATTTGTATGAAGTATTTATCATAGCAGCAATTTTCACCCAGCTGAACTCCCATTCTATCAAATACCTTCTCCTGTGATCACATAAATATTTAATTGGTGTGAAGCAGACTTGAGGAGAGCTGGTCTGAGTTATTCCTTATGCTTTCTAGGGCAACATTAATCACGAGACTCACGGCTGTTCAGTGCTGGCAGATGCAGTTAAACTAATAAACTAATAACCATGGAAAAGGAGAGGAAAAGGTAGGGCTGAATGTGCAGGTGTGGGACAGTGCCCAAGCCAAGGAAGGCATTGGAGGGAAACATTAGGGTTCATTTGAAAACTGGGCCTTCAATATCTTCCTCATTTTGCTGTTTGTTAAAATAGGGATAACCTTAGTCCTGTCCATTCACAGAGGACAAAATAGGTGAATCATGATGGTATACGTTTTCTAAGTGTGTCGTCTTCGCAATTACTTGTACTTTGGTTATTTCCATCCCTCTGGGTTGTAATTTCAGGTTTCAGCAGCTTGTTTCAAAAAGAAATAAATGCTGAGACTTTTGTGTATTAGTATCTCTTTAGAAATACAAGGTTGAAATGCAAATAGTAACAGTGAATGGCTCAATGTTTTTTATTTGAGGCCAGTTAAGGAAATAAAAGCAGGGCGCCTTTCCGAGATAGGATAATTCCTGTCAGCTCCTGCCTTCTGGGGGAAGGGGTTTGCTTCCAGCCCCCCTACAGATGGGAAAGTTTGCACCAGTGTTGTCCTGCAAGCTCCAACGCATCTGTGTAGTCCTCTTCTCCTAGGGTCCTCTGGCTGCTCCAGGACCCATGCTTGCATTGGTTTCCAGAAGGAAAAAAAAAAAAAAAATCAGTCTCTGTGCACGTAGCTCGCTAGGTGCTAGACTGAGGAAGTAGCACAGGCGCAGCTTGAGCTAACCCCTGCCAAGGAGGAAGAGCACTAGCAGTCAGCTCTTCTCCGAGAGGGTGACTTGTGGCTTGCACTGCTCATGCTTCAGGCTGTTTATGCTGAGGGAGGACCCCCCAGCACAAGTAACTCGCACAAATAATGAACTGATTGATTTGAAATATACCTGAGGCTCACCAGGAAACCGCAGTGTGCTTTGTGCTCCTGACGCCTGTCTCAAAATCTGCATCTCAGACAAAAGCAGGGGCGGCCAAGTGACAAGTGCCTCGTACTGGAACAAACAGCTATTGAGGCTAGTGAGCGTTCCCCCTACCCCCTGTACTTTAGCATGGGTTGGCAAGCTTTATTTCGCCAGTACTGGAAAGAGAATACAAATGAAGGTCAGAATAAAGTTCAGCTACCCAAGCTCCATTCCTCATTCGCCTCCCAGTCTCATCTGCTGCTCTCTTCCACGAGCACAGGCTCCTTGCTGCAGTGTAAACAGTTTCCCCACTGCGAGCCCTTTCCTACAGCACGATCCATCACCACCACGACGAAGTGATGTATGTTATTGCCATCCTCGCCATGCTCTTCCTGCCCCCACCACGTGTCGCTGGGGTGGTCCTCGTGCTGAAGCAGAGGGAAGAGCTCCAGACACACAATGTTTGTAGCAGCAGGGATTGTCTTGGTTTGGGCACGTTCCTAACGGGAGAGACGGTTTGCAGAGAGTGCAGTGTGATTTTTCTTTAGGGGGCAGAGGGTGGGGTGTTATCTGAGCCCTAAGTTTTAAAGAAGCAGTAAAGAACTTGAACTCATTTTAACCACTCTTGACAATGTCAGCTGTGAAGTTAGCTTAACTCTTCTAGGCTTATTCTGTTTTTCCACTATTTTGTTCAGAAGATGAGTGCGTGTATATAGTGCTTTTATGCACAGTCATCTTTTTATTCTTTTCTATTTGATTGTTTCATGAGGTATGGGCAAAGAGGAAACTAATTTATATTCTTTATTTCTTTCTCTATTTTACTTTCACCCGATTTCCCAAATACTTTACTCTTCTGACATTCTGGGAGGGTGGTAAATACCTGTCAAACTCATAATCCTGAAGTGTCAACTGATCTCTAAAGAGATGGCTCTGGTCCTCGCTCCATTACAACAGATGCATGATTTGTTCTTGCTGTCGTTCATTGTACTAGTAATTTTACATTGTTATGACATTGTCTTTACCTCTGGTATAAATCTGGCCTAGTGAAAAATAAATTTCTTTTTTGAAGTATCCAGAATTAAGTTAAATTTTAAAATGCCAAGAAATCATGCATTTTTATATTAGACTGACCAAAAGGCAGATGTCTTCAGAATAAAAAGCATCTTCTAATCATTACTACTTTTTACAAGGATTATTTTTCAGACTGGATTTCTATTGCTGCAATATGTGATTTATATTTTTTAACCTTACCTGGGAACACTAAGACGAAATGTGAAATCCGTGGTAGTATGGTACCATAATCTCTCAAATATTTCACATATTTCTGGGTAATTTGCAGTCAGTTTTATTTACACTATTCCATATAAATCTGTTTAGGTACCTGAAGTCCCTATCAGTTACTAAGTTTACGCAGCAGAAAAGAACCTGGTGCTGTTTATACTGGCCAGTGGATGTCACTGTTACGATACAAATCTGACTAAAAGTAGCCGTGTGTAACGTCGTATAGTGCCATCGATGGATCAAAACCAAAAAAAAAAATCGTGTTTCTTTATAACCTGTCATTGCTGTGAATCCCTAAAGTAGAAGAGAAGAAGGTAAGTAGAGACAGGTAACAGTCCTCTGCAGCCACTCGTGGGGTGGGAAGCATCCTCTATTCAGTGGGAAGCATCTTCTATTTACAATTGAAAAATACGGCAATAGATACTGCCCTAAGCTACATTCCAAAAATACTGGGCAAAGATAAATATATATATATATAAATAAAAAATCCCTGTATGTGTTAGGGCCCAGCAGACTTAAAAACAGAATCAACGTGAGGTAGCAGACCAAGATATCTTCTTGACAGCTTTTTGCTGCCTTTTGTCAGTTAACTACCAGCCACAAAACTCATGGTTTTTGTTCTTCTTTGCTGTTGGAATGCTAGTTAGTTTAAACAGGAGGATTGCTTGGGTTTATGCCAAATCTATGCCATATACACACACACAGACTATGTATATATACACACACGTATGTGTATATATTTAAAATGCATGTATGTTTTTGTCTCAGCTGCCATGCAGGACTTAAAAAGTGTTGCTTTTAGAGACGGAGAGATGACAGAGTGGTGAGAAAAAACTATGACTTGCAGGGGGCTCTGAAGATTACGTGACATCTATCTCCCCTGAAGAATCTTAAATCCCAACTCAGTCCCCTGATAGAGTACAGTATTGTAAAGACTGTTCTGTTAGTGTGACTCTTCCTGGAAAAAGCAGTGAGAAATATGCATATGTACACTTGTATGTATAGAATCATAGAAAAAGTAAGGTTGGAAAAGACCTTCATGATCATCAGGTCCAACTGTCTCCCTTCCACCAATGTCACCCACCAAACCGTGTCCCTAAGCACCACGTCCAGCTTTGCCTTGAACACCCGCAGGGACTCCATCACTTCTCTGGGCAACCCATTCCAATGCCTGACCTCTCTTTCTGAGAAGAAATGTCTCTTAATTGTTGAAGAGTAGTGCTCTTTGTTCAATTATTTGTTTTAATTGTTGAAGAGTAGGGGCATGACGTTTCCATTTTTCCACTCACCAGGGACATTGCCCAATGCCAGGAGTTTTCAGCTGTGATGGAGAGAGGCCTGGCAACTCCACCGGCCAGTTCCCTCAGGATGCTGGCATTCATGTCGTCAGGCCCCATAGACTTGTACCTGTTTAGATTCATCAGGCGGTCTTGAACCGGCTCTTCACTTACAGCGGGTGGGACTTGGATCCCTCAGCCTCCATCTATGGGTTCATGAAATGAAAGTCTTGGGAAGCCCATCTACCAGTGCAGACAGAGGCAAAGAAGCTGCTGAGTACCTCAGCCTTCTCCATGTCTGTTGTTACCAATTACTCAGATATAGAAACTCTTAATACAAGAAACCAGCCACTTATAATTGCTTACACACTAATCTTCTCACCCTTCAGTCTATTTTAACAAATGTTAAAGGTACATGGTGGCCCTCGGGGACTCCTCCTGTCACCTCAGCACAGCAGCCCCAAGGGAGCTGTGTCCACTCTTGTGCTCTTCCTCGAGGCTCTGTGCAAAAGGGATACCACCTCTCACACAAGGGCTGGCGGATGGGAAAGCAGCATTCACGCAACCCCTGAGAACTGGCCAGAGTTCTTTATTGCCGGGTGTTTGGTGGCTCCAAGCTAATGCTTGTGATGGAGCCTGAGTGACGACGAGTAGGGAGCTCATCGGGCCCTGCTGCGAAGCTGTTGGTGTTCCCTGATGGCACAGAGCAAAGACCTGCCGGGGTAGTCCCAGGTCCGTTCTGGCCAAGGTGGATCCACTTCCATGAGTTCCTCTACCTCTTCTTGTGGATCCACCTCCATGGGCTCCATGGTGTTAGGCAGGAAGACAAGCCGGTCCTTGCCTGGGACTGCCCACATGGGATGCCTTCCATCAGGAATATTTTTTGGCCAGGGTGACGAAGCAGGGGGTCGCCCAGTTCCATGCCTTGGTCCCATGCCACTCTCTGCTTGATTTTCATGCACGGGTTTGACACTGCAGTCTGTTTTATGGCCATGGATGGATCCCACACCGTGTTCTGGCCGATAGGCACGTCTCTGCTCCCCACGGCTGTCTGCCTCACGCTCCTGCCTTCGCTCCACACCACCACTGCACCACTGGTTAGGCCCAGGCCCCCTGGCCCTATATGTTTGAGGGGCCGGCCTGTTCCCCACATGGCTGTGGTGCCAATGGTATCACTGATACATGTCTGTGGGCCGGGCACCAGAGGTCCCTTGGGCACTGGTGTCTTTTGTGCCGGAGGTGCTGTCCCTCTGCTCATGACACATCTTGTCGTTAGCTGCCATCCTTCTCGGTGCTTCCTCGGACCACATTGCTGTCCTCGCACCATGGAGGGCTGCCGCTCATTTTGCTCCTTCTGTAGCTGCTGGCTCTCGGAGGACCGAGGGGGCCTGCAGGGGGCCTGTTTTATAGGGCCCAGGGCAAAGGCGGCGTGGTGGTGGCCGCTCTGACCTCAGCAAGCCACTGTGATGGAGTGGCCCGTGCGAGGCCAAAGGCGGCTGTGTTGGAAGTATGTGTTAGTGTAAGAGCTCAGCTTCTTGCCAATCTGCAGGTGTTCCCTGAGCAATCCTTTCCTCTCCATGCTGTCCAGAACCATCCAGGTGGTTCTTAACAGCTTTTGTTGGCGATGAGTTTTGCAGCTATTGGGTTTCCCAGGTAAAGTTCTAGGCTGATGCTGAATTGAGCTTTGTTCGACTCATAAGATCTTTAACAGCAGAAACGTGGAAAAACATGGGGCTATTAATTTAGGCCAATACCCATTTAAATTCAAGCTGCTGACGGTGTCCTACTACTTAGAGGTGCCCTACATCTCTTAAAATGTCCAATTTGTAGTGATGCTGCTGCCTCCCCACAAGCACCTCGCCACTTTTCTCCTTATGTTCCAGAGCCTCTTGCTTCAGTCATGCCAGCTTACATGTCTTAACCAAGTTAGAAAATGAGGTTTTGCTAGTAACCTGGTTAAATAAATAAATAAATAAAATCCTGAAGTAGTTAAAAATATGATACTGCTTTTTTGAATCTTAAAATAGAGGGTATAATTGCTGAATTCTACCTACCTACTGGCTTTTCTGATGCAAATACAGGCTGGGGGGGAAGAAAAATGTTTGCCAGGTAAGCCTCTCTGTCTCTACATGCGTGCTGTATTGGGGACATGTTCTGGAATATTCTCCTACAATATTTTGGGAAACTGGAGGATTAGGTTCAAGTGACGCTGTAAACGCTTCCTCAGGCAATCTTGCTGGAATATGATCTCTTTATACTTCTAAAGGAGTAAGGAAGAGAAGAATGCTTCAGTATTCTTTTACATACTATACCACTGTTCTGAAGGCTCTGAGTGCACACCATAAAGCCATCGAGTGCTTCTGCTGGGTGCTGACAGCACATGCTTTTGAGATACGCACAGAAACAAGGAACGTGTGACAGACCGAGGTGAGCTGGCATTTTCATTCTGAGAAACTGCAGCGCTTGGATTTGGGCAACGAGGAGCTACAGTGCGTTATCTGTTGTGTTCACTTGGTAGGGGGAAATGATATCTACTGATTTCAAGTGCAAAGCGTTTGTATGTATTTCAAAGACAAAGTTACAATGAGGGTGTGGAAACAACTTGCAGATTTTGCCTTGGGTGCTTAGAGGCTGACAGACTTTTTTTCTGAACTTGACAGTTTGCTTCAACTGTGAAGTTCTAAGCGATGCTGACATAAGATATAACACAGACGGTTCACCTTACTTCTGCAGCAATAATAATTTTCAGCAGAAATATTCAGGAAGAATGTTTGCTTAAAGAGCAGTACAAACAGTTGAGCACAGCTGAGCAGGCTATTGAGACACAGCAATTTAGAACATGTGAAATGAAAATGCAGGATGCAAGCAAGAAATAGGTATGTGCTGGTTTTTAATTTTCTTTTTGTGGTGATCATGGAAATAGAATTGATTACTCCTGGTCTCTTCATGCACTACCAAGCATATGTTTCTTAATAAAATGAATGTAAATTAACTGAGGGAGCAAATTTACAGCTACAGATGAGTATTTCAAAAAAGTTTTTAAGTTCTGAGAATGCTTTTTCAGAGTAACTATCATGGATAATTTAATTGCACAATGCTTCCTTGTTTTTAGTAATAAGGATAGTTCCAAGCTTGCATAATAATCATAAATATATGTGTAACAACAATGTTACTGTTCCTAAAAGTTTTGAAGGCTAGAATCCTACTTTATACAACAAGGGAAAGGTAGACTCAGGAAGCGGTATCTATGCAGACTTTATTGTCCTACTGACTCAAAGGTAAACAATCTGTTATATTTAAAGCAAAGATATCGTATACAGTGCTTCTAAGTTTTTGTTAGTTCAGGTCTGCAGGGCCACATAAATGAACATAGCCAGTGGGATGAAGCAAGCCTGAATTTAATTAGATGGTAGATTCAGTTACCCAGTAGCTCTCTTTATGTATATTCTAATATGGGCATTTCTGTTAATTGAAATGAAGATAGCTAACATTTCCTATGAAGTAAAGGCAAGAACCTCATGGACTTTCATCCAGTCTTGAACTCCAGACCCCTTATGCACTCGTATTTCTCCCCTAATCCCACCCCAAATATGAAAAGTGTAAAACAATATGGTATTAAGCTTCCTAATAGTCTTTGTTTAGCAACCCATGCTGTAGAGAACAAGTTTTGGAAGAAGCATTCCTTGTTCCTATTTCTCTATTGAATTTGGGTAGAATTGGAAAGTTCCTCGCTTCCAGCATGGGCCCTGGCTGTTACCTGGTCCCCTTGCCAACTCGTAGAAGCCTGCACAAACGCCTTTCTATAGCCTATAGACTAGATATAGACATACAGATAGTACCTGTATATATTCCTGCATCTTCTCACCCCACAGTTAAATGGTATGAAAGGATATAATGCTTCTTGCACAGATGCCTTATAGGGAAATAGTGCAGGGAAGGGATGCAGAACAAATCCTTTGCTTTTTATTTTCTTTGTCTAAAGCAAACCATGTTGAAAGTGCTCTATGCCCTTCCTTCTACCATGAAAGCAAAAAGAAAAATGCCATTTTTCCTCTTAGGAGAAATAAATATGTATATATGGATGTATTTTGTCCTTTGCACTGGTGTGTGCACACTTTCATAACTTCTCTCATTTCCATTTAAAAGTGGGGGTAGAGGGGAAGAAAGATGACTTATATCCTCTTCAGAGATGAAAACATTTATTCTGCTGTAATAGCTTGTAAAATTATACCTAAAGGTGTATGAAGCTGACAGAAGTCGTATTATGCTTCTGTGGACACAAATTATTTTTTCATTGTATTACTTAAATACAAAAGATTGAGGATAGGACTATTTTTGTAGACAACTGCAAAAATACACAGAGATAACTACAAAAATACAGTACTTACTGAAATTGGGAATAAGAATTTAAATTCAGAAAGTGGGGATGAAGAGGAAAAAAAAATATGATTTTAGGTAATTCTGACCTGAATTCTGTTTTTG
Organism: Heteronetta atricapilla; assembly: GCA_011075105.1. NCBI lineage: Eukaryota > Metazoa > Chordata > Aves > Anseriformes > Anatidae > Heteronetta > Heteronetta atricapilla. Next base: position 11,693,229 of record CM021735.1, read on the forward strand.
CAGGTGCATCTGGCTAGTAGTCCACAAGTGTCAGCATTCATACTGTAGTATATTATTCTTTAACAGTATGTACTATATATTCCAAGAATTTTTTTTCTTCAGTGTTTGGCATGTAATTAGTATTTGTCTGGGATGCGAGTAATGTACACCTATCCTGTTTGCAGTGAGTCTGCTTGGATCATGTTAGAGGTGCCAAAATAAATGTATCTTCTGAGGACAAGTCGTATTTTACAAATAGACTGTGTGTATAGGAACAAAGCACAATCTAGGTCCCTGTTTAAAGATCCTTGAGAAGGTTTATGGCTTACTTTGACTAAGCCCTTTTAGCTCATGAGGTGTCTGACAGTGCCATGAAATCAGCGTGGTGCTTGTAGATAAGGAAAGCACTCCTTTCCCATCATCTACTTCCTGACGTCTCTCTTTTCTTTGGGTATCATGCAGTCATGTATTACTTTGACTTTATGGGTTGAAAATTGACAAGACAGTATTTGAATTCTAACGTATTTTTCTTCATGACAATTAAAAGAGAAATACATTCGCTTTTTTTGTTGTTGTTACTTGACATTGTCAGCCAGATTGATAAATCATCACCAAATCACAAGGAATTTGAGATCATAAGTATGCTTGAAAATCTTGCATCACCTTTCTGTCAGCCACAGGTATTATGAAAATCAAAGTAAAACACTCAGTTACGGATCAAAGCAGCGTAGAAGCTCTGTAATAAAAGAAAAAACAAAACAGCAGGAAAAGCCTTTTGTTTTGAAAGCCCACATTGTTGCAGTTGGACTTGATGCTAAATTCCATAGCTTTAAGGACACATGTATGAAAGAGCATCTGCACTCTCATGACTGCCTCTTTTCCAGTTAGGTAACAGTACAGTTCTCCCCAGGTCAGGATACAGGATGGCTAGGCCAGATGGCACCGTACCACTTTGGATACAGAACACTGCCTATAGCGCTAATGGCAGGAGGCACGAGTCTGGTGGGTGTTGACCTGGTACAGCCCAGCAGGCAAGTTGTGTGGTGGTGGAATGCAGAAGCCCGTGGGATGGGTTAACCCACCTCAGTATGTTTGTTCCAAATGACGGGGAGGTGATTGATGCATGGCAAGTGTGTGTGGGGGCTCACAGCTCACACGTTTGGCATCGATCCGCTCTCAGCTGCTGCTGTCGGAGAAAATACATGCTAGTGGCAGAGCTGGAATGAGGATGTAGGGCCCAGCATGGGGTTACGCAGCCATAAAACAGCCTAATCATGCAGCAGGAAATAAGGCCAAAGCTGTATGTGAGCATGACACCAATGAGAGAAATTTCTGTGGAGATGCTAACTGAAACACCCTGTTACAATTTTGTTGATGAAAATGCAAAGAAAAAATAGGCATCTTTGAAGAAATTCTCAGTGGTTTCTTTTGCTTCGGAAGATGGCAGGTTGTCTGACAAGGAATGCAGGCATGCTGTGAGATGAATTTAAAAGTAAAATTATTTTATCTGAACCTACGTCTGATCGCTTCAATGCTTTTTACAAGTTGGAAAGAAGTCTGATATTGCTGTGTAGTGGCAGCACATTGCTGTGCTAGCTGCTGCCAAGAGGATGTATCAGTGTTTTGGTTCAAATATTTCATTGTCTGCATCGCTGTAATGCCTAGGACTTGCAGTCGCAGACTTAGAGATTGCTGGTTTGAGTTCGTTGAAGAATTGCAATGTGAGAACATCTGCCTTTCCTGAATGAACCTTAACAATGAATTTTACTTCTTCCGCACATGCAGGTAACGTGACAAACCCCTGTACCCTTGCCATACTGTTTCATCTTGCTGTGCATGGACACAGCCAAATGACTTGCATGTAGAGATTTTGTGTATGAAGTGGCTGGCTATGCTCATAAACCACATTCATTCATCTTCCCTTCTCCATTTTCTTTCTGCTCCTCTTAAGAGTTTAAAAGGTGCCTTTTCCTGATTTTTTGTTTGTTTGTTTGGTTGGTGGAGGAAGTAAAAAACTTGCCTACAAAGTTGCCTACTTCGGAACTTTGGATAGGGTTATTTGTCGGATGCTGTTATAATTTTCTTTTTCATGCTCTTCACCTGCTTCATGACATCAGTGCTTTCTCTGTGATTGTTTTGTATTGTTGCAGAAGGATTTTTTCACTTCTCTGAAGCTCTGTTCTGAGGATTACAGCATGTTCCAAGTTCAAGGATGCCAAACTCCTCAGACTTCTCTTTTGGCCCAAATCTTTTATAACGAAATGACGCTTCTCTGCTGAAAATAAAAATAAAAAAAATAAATAGCGGAAATTAAATTGTGGCAAATGTTAATTATAAGTCTCTCTCTGTTCCTTGTTTTAGCTGGATTAATTATGGCCAAAGCTGGAAAAGTAACTCTATTTAAGGATGTAAACATGAATCCATAAAGCATAAGCCTAAAAATAAGCATGCAAGTACAGTGGGCTACAGAATGGAGGCCCAAGTGCAGAAAACACAGTTAGACCTTGTTCATATAAGAAATTTCTACCTAGTTAGAAAGAAAAGGTCTATTAAATTACCATAGAAATGAAATATTAAAATATGGAAATCAGTGAGTTTCATGGGTTTGTGTCTTAGCAACACAAAGTAAAATCTTCATAGAAATGTTCAATTTTTTAATTCATCTATTACAAACTTTAGCTCCGCAATCTGCTTTCTAGACCTTCTCCATCATGACTGACAGCTTTATCAGACTTAATGAGGGACCTCCTCATCATGCTCGTGCCTATGGCAAAATTCCTACTGTTTTCAGTAAGAACAGAACATTTGTGAATAACTTTACTGTTCTGCTAAAGAAAACTGGCAAATATCAAACAAGATGAATTTTGTATTGCAAAGCCTTTAAATAGTACACTAATATCCTCCTCGCAAGGGTTGTGCCCAACAATTCTTTAACCATTATTTTTTCATACTGTTTAAATCTGTTGGTAAAAAATTGATAATTTTGGACGGTGCTGTAAACATGCAATGTCAGACAACATTTTAGACCAAGGAATCACTCTGGTGTTCTCAAAGATCTTACAAAATATTGCCATTTACAGGCCATTTAGCACCATCTTGCTATTTTGTGCTTCAATGAGTGACATAAGTATGCATTCAACCAAGTCCTTCACTAAACATATGGAAAAAAAGGCGTAACTTCATAGTTTGTTTTAATAACATTTGAAAATTATGTGTTGTCTTTGTTATATGAATTTGCTATTTCCAACTTCTTTGAATTTGCTTCTTATTATGTATTTTGTTAAAACCCTTGGAGGTCATCTAATCCACCCTCCTGTTCTGGACCTTTACCTTTGTCATTGCTAACCTGGGTCAGACATAGGTCAAGAATGGATACTTCACTGCTTTGTCATCTGTTCTTATGGTGCATTACCAATGTAATATTTTTTTCGTAATGTTCAATCTAAACCTCACACATGGCTGTTGTCATTAATCAGATCATCTAGCACTGAGTTTCATACCATCATCCATGTAACTGATTTTCAAGTAGTTGTAGGTTGCTAGAAGTCCTAAGTTATTTTTTATTTTTTCCAACCAAGTTCATTTTCCTCAAATTGTTGCAGTTCATGTGTTAAAGACCCCTAATCATCTTGGAGAAGTTCTATAGAACAGCTACACAGTCATTCAACACCATTCCTGAACTGAGAGGGTGTGAAGGGGCAAAGCTAGGCAGAATTGCATATGCAGCTCAAGTAGTGCCAAGGGAAGGTAATAACCATTTGGTCTGTTGGCCACATTTCTCCCAAGGTTTGCTTTATTTGTGATGCAAGTGCACTGTTAGTTGGCTGTTGTTCAAGCTGGTGTTTCCCATAACCGTCAGGTCTTTCCCATCAATGCTGCTGCTCAGACTGAATTGATGTATGGGGTTTTTCCAGGTGCGGAATTCAGCATTTGTTGAACCTCATGAGTTTCTGCTGGAGGAAGTTTAGTTCTCTTTCTGGGCAATAGGTAGCAGCTGGCTACAATTAATTTTTGAGATGGCTACATTTCTCAGGGAAATAGTTGGCATATGCCACTTATCACAGGATAATTATGTTTTAATTTCAGGTTTTAATTTCATGTGACTTTCTGAAAAGCACCATGAAAGTATAAAGCTCAATTTAAATCATCTCTCTCTCTCATAGCCTCAGTCTTCCTTTTATCAGGTGAGATTTTTACAGATCCCAAGAAATAGATACATACATAAAGCTACACATTCTGTGATCGAAACCGAAGGAGGAACTCTTAATTTCTAACCTGTCCTGACAAAGACTGTCTCGTGAAAAAGACATGTCTGAGTCTGCAAATCTGTCTATAAAACAGAGTTCATGCCGAAACTGAGTACCTCAAACCTGAGCAAAAACTCAAGATGGTGTACAGGCATATGAACTTTAACTTTTGAGTCATGATTTTTATTCTGGTGATTATAGACTTGGAGAGTTTAAGTCTAGTTCTGTTTGATCCTGATCTCTTCACTGAGTCCACAGTTTTGACCTATTTTAGAAACGGTTTACAAAATGTCGTACTGAAGGATAGTGTGAGTCTTAGCTTAACATGACTTCAAAAGAAAGAGTATTCATTACTGAGTGAGGGTGGATTTTTGCTTGAGTTTACTTTAACCTTCAGAACCAATGTTTGGGTATATAAAGCTTAAGAATTTGTGCATTTCCTGTATTTCTTAGCCATTAGTTCATAGTTATTCTGTCATATATATTATAAAAATGCTATCTAAGCTGGACCAATATCTCTCCCTTTCTGAAGAATTAATGTTCCAGATTGTGGTATTACCGTACTTTAATGCTATCAGGCTTACTTAGTTGACAGTGTCAACAATTTAATTTAAACCACCGTTGTAGAGGTATTTTTATTTCTCTTTGCAAACCTTACCCCCAGCTGTCGTATTTGTAATTTCATGCATATGTGCTACATACTGCTAAAAACAGAGCCGCATTATTAAGAAACAAGTAGAAAAACAACACTTTTCTGTCTTCAGGTTTAATTCCTCTGCTGGGTTTCTGAGCACAACCTTAGTTTTAGCCTTAGTCTTTCTCTCCCCATCGTTCTGTGTACTAATAAGGTTGGATCAATCTGAATTCAGGAGTTCTGTCACGCTCAATATAGGACCGTGGACAAGAAATGGGGTGGATGGCCTAGAGTACCACATAGCTGATGGACTCTTTTCCAAGGGTGTGCAAAAGAACCTCTCTAAGCTGTATTTTTACTTAGTAGCACCTTTTTTCTTTCTCCTTATTGTAGGTTATTATCATGCAAGAGCAGTTCTCTTACTGTTTTCCTCTGTTAACAAAGGGAGCAGAGAGTGTGTTTCTCCTCTACTTCACCTTTAAGTCAGAAGTGTCAGCCAATGTCTCTGGTAGGAATAGGTCTGGCCTACAGCCTTACAAAGGTTTAGACTATTAGGATAAAGAACTACATCTGCTGCTTGCAGACTATATATGATTACTTATTACTAAGTTTATAGTATCTTTTATATTATATTTATGTTATTCTTTTCCCCCCCTCGTGACTGTCAGTTGCTAGGTTTACGTTTCAGTTTTACTTCCCTACTTCTTCATGCTAATGTTGTAATTAAAGCTTCAAAGTAAATAACTTAATTCTACCATTTCTTCTGGCCTTCTTCTGATTTTCCAGCATGGGTTGATGAACAAGAGCCAGCTTGGTTTCTTGGCTCCGTTTGCTTTATTCTGCTGTGCAACACCAATAGTGCTGTCTCTCAGCAGGAAAGAGCTGTTCCCAGCAGCTTTGGAAGCAGTTTTCCTGAGATTGCAGGAGTGCAGAGGAATGCCTCATCTCTTACGTTCAGCATGCAGAAAGACACCAGAGACTGACAGATGAGTAGGATCATGTCTTAACAGCACCATAGCTTCTGTATCTTTTCTTAAACTGACAACAAACCTTTTGCAACTGTTCAAAAAAACACCCTACAACATTTGGTCAGCTATCCTGAGGAGGTAAGTACTTTTTTTTTCCCCCTTGAATTACGATAACAGTTGGACCTGTCAGCTTCATCTTACATAAGTGTAGCCTGGTATGCTCTAAAAGAAATTCCTGGAGAAATTCCTCCCTGCCATTTAAAAAAAATCTATCTATGTATAAGTGCCTTTGTATGGATGTATTTGTTTATGCACAGCTGTTTAGTGTGTTTTCATAGCATAAAAAAACCCTTAATAATTATATATTTATACATATATATATATATTAGTTATTTAACTGCACTGATACAGACCAAGCAGTACAACTTCCTAGTACAGACTGCCCTGTAGTAAGGGGTGGCAAACATGTCATTAGTTAAGCAGATGGTACACTACAAACCCCAGTCAGCTACAGAAAAGTTTTAGCTTGGCTTTACTATCAGACAAAATCTCTAGTACGCCTTTTAGCATGCAAACAGCCCTCCGGACTCTGTAGGAACAAAACAAATTTTGTCACCAGCTGCACAGGTGATTTAATTAACTTGTGGGAAGTAAGTAACATGTGTGACCCTCAGTGGAGAAAAGGGTTGCTAGATAGTGCTGGAAGCGGGGTGGGATACCGGACTGAGCATGGAATTGACCGAATTTAGGAAGAAGGAACCAGATGATTGTGGTCAGGAAAAAAAGGCAACACATCCTTCAACAGAGGTTGACTGACGCTACCTCAAAACTTAGTGCAGCCCAAGCCATGAGCAGGGGGAGGTGGGGAAAGAAATTAACGCTTATAATTTTTGCATATTTCATTATCTTGAATGATCCTGTTGGCATCCGTCATGGAGAAAAGGAAAATCAGAATGTAACAGAGGAATGGGACGCAGCAGGCCTCAGGTGTGCAATTTAGTGTCTTTCCGTAAAAAGCTATCTCTAGCAAGATTAAGACCGAGCTTGTGAACATGTGACAAAATCTGGTGACATAACAGGAGTTTATAGAGTGATGACAGGGAGAAGCGGCTGACATACCAAGTTACACAGATGTACAGGCATTTATTGCTGTGTAAAGGTGTAACATTTCTCTAGGTGGCTTTCCTTAGCCTCTCGTGTAACACACGATTTCTTTTCAAGGGAAGGGGCAGCAGAGCGGGGCGATGTCGTGGCTGGGGGCGATGCCGGCCGTATAGGGGCTGGGGCTGAGGGAGCGGGGGCCGCAACCGGCCCCGTTCGTCCTCCTCGGGGGCGGCCGCCGCCATTCCGCGGCATCCGCCGCGCGGCGGGCCGGGCCGGGCCGCCCGTTACCACAGCAACGGGGGCTGCGGGCCGGGCCGGGGCGGGCCGAGTCGGGCACGGGGCGGGCCGGGCCGCCGAGCTCCCACCCCCCGCAGCCGGTGGGCCGGGAGAGGCGGCGGGCTGCCGAGCGGCGGCACGATGGTGCACCACTCGGGCTCCATCCAGTGTTTTCGGCAGCAGAAAGGTCAGTGGCGGGGCGGGGGGCGGCTGCGGGGGCGCCGCCTGCGGCAGGTGCCTGCCGGCGGCCGCAACGCAGCCCCTCGCCGCCCTCCGGGGCTGCGGCGGCTGCACGGGGCCGGGGGCCGGGGTTGGGTCCGGGTCCCCTTTCCTCGGGGAGAAAAGTTTTGCCCCCGTAGGACGCGGCGGTCCCTCGCTGGGATGCGGGTGCGGAACAGCGGCTGTGGGGGGCTGCCCGCCGCGCGCCCACCGGGGGCAGGGGGCGGCGGGGACACCCCTCGGACACCCCTCGCCCCCCCTTGGCTGGCAGAACACGGGCTGTGCTGGCAGCAAGCGTACGGTGAACGCATCCTCCGCTGGGGTTAGGGATGCTGTGAAGCCTTTGCTGTGGTTGCGATGGAAAACAGTCCTTTCCTCAATAAACTCCCAGTATTTTTTCCTAATTTTAGAACTCGTGCTCTTTTGCAGCGTTATATTCTTTTTTTTTTTTTTTTTTTTTTTTTTCTGTAATTGTCTTTTGTCAGGTAACACGAAACCCAGGTGTCTTTCGTAACCAGCATCTTTCCATGCTTCCTCTTGTTTCAGCTGTTAAACAACTCTTTCTTTTTTCCTATGAGTGCAGTGTGCCATAAATCATGATTTAATACGGCGTTCTCCATACATAAGTCATGGGCTCACTTATTGGCTTTACCCTCATTCAAGTTCTTGTGTTTGAATGGCTAGTGAGAAATAAATAATTCAAAGCACTTACTCCGTTCTGGTAATCCCACGATAAATGATAAATTTAGTTTCTTGCTGTAGAGGCTTTGCATTTCCTGCCTGTCTTATGTGCAGTAACGAGCAGTGCTGTTATGCGTTGTGTCTAGTTTATCGAGTACAAAGTTAATTGAGCAGGATGAGAAAATCTTTTTTTTTTTTTTTTTTTTTTTTTTTTCAAATGTTGTGGATGCATTTATAAAAGCATCAAGTGATTTGGAGCTACACTGTAAATCCGTGGTTTTTGTTGTTCTTGTTTTGTTTCTTAATAAGAAAACATTTTTTTTAACGTTACAGCAATGATTAGCTGGAGTCCCTGTCAAGGCTCTTGGGGAGCTGTTCAGCTGCTTTGTAATAATATTGGGGAAAAAAATACCCCCAAACTAGCTTCATCACATTCCAGTTCAGGGATGCTATTTAATTGCTTTGAAACCAAGCTGCGCTGCATGATTTAAGAAATTGTGTGTTTGTGGTAGTCATAAAACTTAATAATAACCCAGTGTTTTTAACTAGTAACCTACTGAGAAGCAGATCCTTCTCTTCTCCTTACACCTGAAGAAATCCTGAGTAAGGTCTGAGCCAGTAATGAGGCTCTGAAAAAGGGAGAATGCTCTTGTGGAGCTGTGTAGCCTGGGCAGCACAACTTGGGTGTGCATCGCTCTCCTGATAATCTCATCTGCAGTATGATGTGTGCTAAACCTACCTGAATGAGTTTGGCCTCAGCTTTTCTCAACCTGCTGCTTCTGGGGATGCGGGAGGATGGGATGAAATCTAGGGCAAAAGGTTACAGAAAAATGAATCACGTCATTGCCTTCAGTTTGTCCAAACTTGGTCTTTTATGCTACATTCCTGCTTTAAGATGCCAGTGAAGTTCTGTTCTAACTTAGCGTAGCTGAAATGTTGACTAAATGCTCTATTTGTTTTCTAGCTGCTCACAGAACTGTGTCCTAAATTCCCTCTTTTTTTATAGAATCAGTGGTAATCCCCATGAAATGGCCAACTGCCCATCGCAGCTGTGCCTTGTATGCTTCACTTGCATTAAGACCAAGCCTTATTTCTTCTGGGGGATTGAAAGGGCGTAATTTTTATGTGGATTCTTAATCGTCTAGGAAAAGGTATAAAACAACAAAAACAACAGTTGATGAAAAAAACAGAAGTTGATGTTGAGCTTTTTAGATGCAGCGGCTGTGAACCTGCTGCTGTATAATGCAAAATTCAAACCAACTTGAAGAGAGGTAACGTTTAAGATAGGAGGTCGAATGGGATAGAGAGCATTGTGTTTCCTTACCCTACCTGCTCTGAGTGCTTTTTACTAGATGAGAAGACAAATAGCGTTTTTTTTTTTACCCAAATTATCTTTACAAGGCTTGGGAGAATTGAAACCAAATTCTCCAGGCTCTTGGGTGTGTGGGAGTCCTCAACAGAGACGAAAACCAAGAAAAATGCATTTATACCCCGAGGATTTGTCTCTCGTTGGAGTTTGTTTTCTTTCTTCTGTTTTTCCTCCTTGGCAGAGTGAGGAGGTGTTCACGGTAGGAGGCTGCCACTGTAACGTGCCAGCGTGGTTGTGTCTTGCTGCTGCTTCAGGTTGTGTACGCAGAGCGAAACCCTCCGTTTTCAGAAGCAGCAGTGTACCACAGTGTAGTGTCATGAAAACGCTGCGACGTTTGAGGAATCTCCCTCACCCCTACAATTTCTGTTCCCCTTCTCGTATCCGAAGGTATCCCTATCAAAAAGAGCAGTGTGCAGAAGGTAGACCAATCCATGTGTCTGCACAGTAGTGCGTTAGATCTGCTGAGCCATCTGTAGAATATTTCACTGCTATTTTTAACTTATGTTGTGGCAGAAACTGCTTTCTTTCTGAAATGACTTTCCTCAGAACTATTCTCAAAGATGTCATTATTTCGTATACTATGCTATGCTGTACCTTTACACTTCTTATCTCTTCAGAGGGGATTCAACCTGTGGCCTCGTAAGAATTACGTCAGGGGGAAAAGGAAGAAGTGTTTTCTTAGTTCTTTAGAAGAGAACAATCTCCCAGCGGACGTTAAGTTGCAGTTTTGCTTCATACTGCTAAGTAATAAATAGCTGTCCAGGAAGGACAACCAAGAAGGAGATAACGTTGCTGAACACAGAGACTATCTCTGTAGACAGTTTGCAGCTTAATAATTCCAGGGAAAGACACAGCTGGCTGGGATTCGGTAGTTGATCCTGATCAAAGCTGAGTAACAACCTGTTAAATGCAGAAGATCAACGTGTGTGGTGGCCTTACGGTAGGCTTTGTGGGGCTGGGAACGGATACGGGTCTGGGGCAGAGCAACTGCTCGTTTCCTTAGGAAGCCTCACTGAAAAATGCTTCAGGCGGAGAGGCTGCCTAAGGCCTGGAAGAGGCTCTTCTAACAGGCACTTCATTGTGAGTGGGTTTGAACATTTCTGGCCTGACAGAAGGTGAAACCTACATTCCAGGTGTGGGTCAAGGCCGTAGTGATGCTTTCAAATTTTAGTATCTAGATTTTTTTAGCCCTGATACACAGACCGCAATTTCCTGTGTGCTCTGTTGGGTGCTCTTACTGACCGTTGCTCTTTTTTAATGCCTCTATCAAAGCTTTTTAATGAGAGTTAAAGGCTGAGAGAAATAAAAGAAAATACACTCCTGCTGTAAAACTGAGTTTTTTTTTTTTTTTTTTTTTAGCATGTTGTATGAGTTTTAGGGACATGGATTGCAGATGAAATCCAGTGCCTAGCTTGAGGTACTTCTCATTCTTTCTGTTCAAGTTGTGTAACGGGGGAAAGGCGTTCAGCAACTTCAGTTCGCGGTGTGGCTTTCCTTAGGGAGTGCTGATTTAGCTCCTCTAGGGATTTATCTTGCAATTGCCTGACTTCTGAGCGAACTGGGTATTTCCACAAAGGATGTACTCCGTGATCTGAACTGATCAGTGCCAAATACTTTGTTTAATTTCTTAAGTTTGTTACCTGGAGTTGTAGTGTGTTTTAGATAGTTTGAGGATTGGACTGAGAACCTCTAAAGAGCTACAGTCCTTCTCCCTGTGTGGGAGCAATCGTTCCTTTGTTAACTGCTCTTTGTTAACGAACAAACACCTCTGAGCTTCTTAGAGGAGCACTGCTGTTTTGGAGTAGAGCTTTTTTGTTATTTTTTGCTGTAATTTTAAGATCTTATTGACCTGCATTATTTGTAAAGTATCTTGTGAATTTAATTTGCGTTCAAGTTGTGAATTGAAAGGAGGGTTTGTAAAGATCACCTGTGGTTATAGTGCTCCAGAGTTCTCAGCATTCAGAAATTTGGAGTTCTAATTAGGACTTTCTTGGAGAATTCTCCAAGGATGTTCGATACTTCAGTGGCTCTGGTGGACCTGGTACACTTCGTAATCCAAAGAAGCTGCTGAAAGCTACTAGAAGATGCATTCTGTCTTGCAAATTCATGAGAAATTGTCTTTTACCTGTTTTTTGCAAGAGCAGAAAGAACAGGTTTTTTGTTAGCATGAGAAAAAGAACGCTTGGGGCTCAACTCTTTCATTTGCATTCCCAGGAGCAAACTAGCATCTACCGAAGATTTCAACGCTATCCTCATCCCGACTCTGAAAGCTGAGAGCAGCACAGCTATTAATACACTCCTTTAAAATGATACCGTGTTTAAAGGGTGCCGTTTATAATGCTCTGTCAGCACGCTGAAAAGCCAAGCCTAATTTTTAAGAAGACTTAGGCCTGAGTATAGTTGCTCTTACGTTTGTTGCCTGGTACAGCCACACAATTTCAGGTGCGCTTCACCTTTTTCAATCAAACATCATAGAGTCCATAATCAGTCTTTTTATTCCAGATTGTGCTGTTGTGGTATAGAACTTAATTGGAAGCAGTCGTTAAATATGGCACATTTAACCTCCAGTTATACAGTGCTCTGGAAGTCTTGTTCTGTTTTTCCTCACTGAGCAACTATTTAAAATGAGAAACCAAAGGAAATCTGAGTTTCTGGTTTGCCGCGTTGCGCTGTCGTCTGGCTGCAGAGGTTGACCCTGTGGTAAGATGGCTGGGCATTAGCTTCCTACACTGATTTAAGTACAGCTTAGCAGGGCATTATCTGTGGTCAAACCTTGTACCTGTTCCAGAGCTTTTCAGATCTCCCTCACTAAGGACCTGTTAAAATAGGCAGCCCGTGCCAACACCGATTTTCTTCAGAGCTCTCGTTTTACCATTTGTACTTCATTGCACATCATCACAAAAAATACAAGTTCCAGGCCTGCCTTTGTATTTTGGTTGGTTTGTTTCCTTTTTTTTTTTTTTGATCAATGAAACAAGTGCGTCAGTGTGAATTCTCAATTCTCTTGAGTATTTCTAATAATAGCTTTAGTATACTGGATTGGATACTATAAAATTTTGCAAGAAAGTTAGCAGTAGTTAGCAGTTTATGATTAAGTATATTTTGTAACTTCAACCAGGATAAACTGAACGATTGTCTCCAGTATAGTCTTAAGTACCAGTACAAGGCCCGAGCTCTGCAGGTAGGTAGCAGTGAACGAAGTGATGTGTTTTATGATTGGAAAGTTGGGGTTGGGGTAAGTTTCTGTGACAGCAGAAACTAATTGTGCTAAATCCACGTTTGACAAGCAACAAGTCTGGTTTTCTGCTGGGGCCTGTCTACCGTGAAGAAGGGTGGCTGTGTTGTCTCGAGCTGGACACTGCATAAGATTTTCAGAATGACACGTGTAGCATTACCCAGGGCACAAATCTTGCGCTCCCTTTACGAGCTCATTTTTAAATCTATGGTAGATTATTTACTGAAGATGAGTGTAACTCAAAACGAAGCTACAGTGTACAGCAATATGTTTTAACAACTCTGAGCCTCAATGAATGCAAATTCATCTCTGTTTGCTCAGAATGAGATTCTGAGTCTGCCTCAATTTGGGTTATCATCTGGCTGGTGAGGGCTCGAAGCCAGTGTGACTACTTAAGTGAGGAATTGTTCATTTCTCTGACTGGTGAGGTCGCAGTTTAATTCACGATTCATCTGACTATTTCAAACGGGGTTTTGAAGAAGACGATATCTTAGTTACGCTTTTGGGTCATCTCCAATACGCAAGAGCCGGGAAAAGAGTAACATTACGATGCAAATATTTGATCTGTTTAAAGGGAGGATCTCTTGAAAAAAACAAACAGAACCCCAGGAAACACGCTGAATTAGCTTCTGTCTTTGCAGTTAGGGGAAGGCAGTACAGCTTGAGGAGCGCTCTGTACGAAGAGTTTCTGCAAAAATCACTTAGGAACAACGGCACGCCGCTGTTTGTGTGGTACTTGTTTTCCTATTTATAGTAGTAAAGTACAGCAGGACGACGCATGGGTTTTCTTGCTGCCTTGCTGCAGTTCTTACTGGATTTCAGCATAGCACCCGTTGCTCAAGGGAAATGCACAACCAAAAGAAAGCTCGCAGATGTGTGTTGAAAAATTCATAATGACATCGCAGTCACTGAAGGGCTGTAGCTAGTCACACACGCTGCAGATAATTACTGTGACGATGGAAGGATTTTGAGTTGGCAAGTGTTTGGAATGGCACTACTGGTCTGACTTAGTACCATTACTTATGCTCAAAAAAGATTGCGTACTCCTTACTGTTTGTTTAGCGACTTCCTCAGTATGCCTTTCCAAGTCAGAAGGTGCGACGTGCACCTCTGGCGTTGTTTCCTTCTGCTTCATTAAACCAGCGGAGTTAGTACCTTTGATGATATAATTTTCCTGAACCATTAATCAAATTTTTAGGAGAAAAAAGTCCTTCAACTTGTTCTCTCAGGGCTATTGTGTGGCACTCCGTTCCCTTTCCTTTCTGTGTGGTCATTCCAAAAGGAATTTCGTGGTATGAGAAAATAGCAGCCAGTGAGCAAAGGGAGTTGAGCAGCGAAATGGTAGCACAAGCAGTCAGTCCGAAGAATCTCCCAAATTCAGGAACGTGTTGAGAGGGGGAACATACAAGCACAAAAGAGAGAATGGGAAAAATACAGAAAGGTGAGGAGTGCTGCAGAGACGGAGCTGGTAGGTGGGGAGAGATGCGAGTGGGTAGAATAGTAGCAGGTAGCAAGCACAGACGTGCGTGTGAGCAGCGCCGCTCAGCTGCTGCACCGCGGCAGCCTCGTCACACCCTGCCTTGCAGCCAGCCGCTGCAAGGAGCATTGATTTCCAAGTCAGTTGCCGAAAGGGAGCGGAGTAGCTGATAGAAACCGTTTTCTGCTAAGGGGTGATCCAGCGGGGATGGGAACAGTATCGCGTGTGGGTGGGCGTAGAGCCAAAGGCTTGAGATGGAGAAATAAACGGGTACCACCCGAAGGCAAAATGCATGTGGCTGAATGCACAGCACAGGCTGGGTTCGCCAGCGAAAGGAAGACGCAACCCCTATGTACTACCTCTTACTCCCACTTGAAATGAATGTGGCTCTGTGGGCATCATACTTAAAAATGAAGCGTGGTGACACGTCTTGCTGGATGCTGAATCGCCAAAGTGGAGAGGCCTGGGGGTCAAAATTGCTCTTGTGCAGAATACTTCCCTCTTGTTGATACCTTTGAAGATAGATAAGAGATCAGTCTGTATATAAAATTTGACTTTTAGCATATATTAAGCATTCAGTGAACACACGTACATCTCTAAAGACTGGTCGTAAGCTGATGCTTTGTAGGGGAAGGTTGTGATTTCCAAGCTGTTCAGGTGAAATTCCACTCGGTGCCGTAGCACCTAGGGGCTTTGGATTGCTCACAACCAGAGTTTTATTGTAAGATTTTTCAAGTTACAGGCAAATACTCTGTCAGGAAGTTTAATGGCACTTGGATGCCTAACGTGCAGTAGTTAGGAGTCACATACTTAATGCTGTTTAAAAGGTATTGGAATTCAATGCAGTCCAATAATTAGATCTTTCATAAGCTGACCTTTAAATATATAAAACCTTTTTTTAAAAATAAATAAATAAGGAGTCTCTTAACCAGAAGAGTCAATTCTTTCCCTAAAATATGAATTTAGACCTGAATATTCCTGGTTAACTCTTTCATAGGTGCATTCATCCTGATATAGTCTTGGCTACACCCAGAGTTAATCCAGAGCTATCTCATAGAGAAGCTTCAAATTTTATCTTAGCCCATCCATCTTTTTGAGCGTGACTTGCAGATTGTGTGTGTAGCACTGAAGTAAATGCAGCCTCAGAAGACAAAATGCTGTCTGGGACTGGTGGAATGGCCTCTCCTGGTTATCTTCTGATACGTTTTGTCACCCTATGATTGCGACAGTGGGAGTGTTGGGTAGCTTCAGCCTGCATCTACCTGAGGGTGCTGCCACTGGGCTGAAGTGCGGGTGGAAGGTCTCACCTTCTGAGTTCTGCTCACACGTGGAGGAGCTGATCAGCACAGTGCCAGGCAGGGGAACCCCAGTGCTGTCCTGCCCCAGCTCCTGCCAGGCCCATCACGGCACAGACGTCAGCCCAACGAAGGCTCGTCCCTGCAGGCAGAGAGGAGCCCAGAGGCACGGTGGCAGCCCCAAGTGCCCTGGGCAGAGAGGTGAGTCCCGGGGCTGTCCCAGTGCAGCCATCAGACCTGTGGGCTGGGGGCGATGCTTGTGGCCATGGGTTGCTGGCAGCTGTTGGGACACATCTGGGGATGCAGGGGCAGAGCATCTGGGGACTGCACTAGGCCTATCAGGGGAGGAAGCAAAGCAGGACAAGAGGGATCAACGTGGTTCAGGATCAATGTTTTACAACCACAATAAATTTTGTTGATGTTTTGTTTTCCATGTGCAAAAGCAAGGATTTTTCAGCAAAAAAAACCACTTTTGCTTGGCAGTTTGCTTATACTGCAATAAGTAGGTGCTGGTTGTTTTCCAGCAATCATCAATGCATTGCTCATGCTATTGTGAGGTACCTCGGCATGTAAGGTTGAGTGAAAAAGGAGGAGAGAATTTTCAGAAGCACAAATACTCCATAGGAATAAATGAATAATGCGCAGGAGCCTAACTATATTGCTATTAATAATTCAAAACTTTTCAGAAACGCAGAACTTTGAAGTTGCTGTTTGAGGAATCCAGCATCTAAGTAAAATGGAAAAGCTGAATGGAAAAACAGCCTGTCAAAGGGAAGCACTTACTACTGCTGTCTTGCCTGAAAGCCGCTTGGGCTCAAAGGTCCATCACAAAAACTTCATGACAATTGATTTGGAAGCTATCTTGAGCATACGCGAACATTAAAAATAAATAAATGCATTTATGGATGCGCTCCACACAGAAGCCCCGCTGATAGCAATGGGATTTCAGTGCTGTGCCAGGGAACTAGACTTGTGAATGAACTGCTTTTTAGGACATTATCTGAAGTAAAAAATAACATGCTGTTAGGGATCGGTCCCAGCTTGCTTTTCTTTTGTACTGTAGAAAAGGAACTTCTTCAGCTTTCTGTTGCTATATGTTGTAGGAAATCTAGAAATAAGGATGAGCTTGACTTGCATTCGCTTGACTTGCAGCAGAAAATGATACTGTCCATTGCTTAGTTAGCCAGCAGTGATGTTTGCATCTGGAAGGTTTACACAGAGCTGCTGTAATGTTTTCAGTAACTGGAGTAGCAAGATGAAGATGGAAGCAAAATAAATAGGAAGGAAGCTAGACAACAAATAACATTTCCTTTAAAATATTTTATCTTTCAGTGAAAGGTTATTATGAGCAGGCTGTCTGAACACTGGCAGAGGTTTCCTGGAGAGGCTGTGGGGTCTCCAACCTCGGCAATATTCACAACCTGACCGGACCCAGTGTCGGGCAGCCCACTTGAGGTGACCTTGCTTTTGGGCAGGGGGCTTGGACTGGCTGGCCTCTGGGTTTCCTTCCCAGCCTCCACCGTTCTGAGATCCTGTGGTGATTCTCAGCTAAGGTTTAACATGAGAACTTGTGAGGTACTAATAAATATACTTAGTCTACTAAAGGGCTTCTTTTGTTTTTAGATGACTAAGAAGCCTGAGTATGAGTTATACTTTGAAGTTATCCTAAATTAGTTCAGGATACTTATTAAGAGGTTTGCTTATTTTATTCTGCTTTTCATTGTCACCATATATTGGTTTTCTGCACAGTTTTCATACTGAGAACAGCAATTAAAATGGAATGAGCCAATAGAAATAAATAATGATGTGGTGCTTAAAAATAAACAAGACTTGTACCTTGTAGAAGCAGTGCCTGCTTGCTTGGCATGTGGACAAGCGCCACAAGTGCAAGTCATGTGAACCACCAGGTTTCTCACAAGATGTAATGAACCAAAAAGTGCTTTTTTTTTCTTTTTTTTCTTTTTTTTCTGAAAAGCGGATATTCATTTTGTATGAAAAGTTATACAACTACTCTGTACTGTTGCCTGAGCACCTATCACAAGAAGTCAATATCACCGCAGCTTGCAGTCTTGTGACACCTTAGTGATTTTATTTTATTCTTATTTATTTTATCATTTATCGTTTACCCTTAATGACACAATTTGGTGAGATTTGGAAATTATTGCTCCTCTTTAGATCACGCAGGACTTCCCTAGACCTCTCTGCTGCTGTTGTGTCTCCCAGGTGTGTCAGTCGGTCAGGCAAATAGCCGCCGTCCTGCCCCCCCCTTCAAATCCTGCATGACTTTGGATGAGTGAGCTGCTGCTCTCTGGGGATCTGAGCACGTCCGATATTCTCATGGTCAGCTAAAAGCAGAGAAAAGAGCTGTGCTTAGTACTGACTATTGCTGTCATCTAGTTTATATATAATCTCTAGAAATCTTTCATTTCAGATCCGGTAGACATCCGTAGGTATTCACGGACAGAATTTTTATCTAGATGGAATCCAAGGTTTTTTTAGCAGGATGGGATGAAAAGGCAAGGGACTTGATGAAGGCTGCTATTCAGTGAAAGAGGAAGAGAAAGCCCTTCAAAAGAAATCTTCCTTAGAAAATAAAACTTAGAAAAGCATTTTTACAAGTGTTAAATTCTGTCTGAGGTTAACAGTCTCCACTCAAGTCCTGCAGTTGATTAATTTCTTTGAGAGTAGCCTTGGGGTGGTCTGAAAGGCTTGTAATAAAAAGAAAATTAACATCTTTGGTATGGGAGGTTAATGATTAGTACAATTGGTAAAAGTATTAGGCATGTGAATTCTTAACTAAATACTTCATAAAGTACCAGGAAAAAGAAAACTGGAAAAAGAGAAACAGCTGAAATCTAGGTATTTTTTAAGATGAAGAATATGGTGTCCATTTCTGATTGAAATGGACAGGCTAAGTAGTGCAGAGGATACTTTTTCAAAACACATGTTTTTTAATGCAGCTGTTCTCTTTTGTTCAGTTCTTTATCTTATACGCAGACGTGCCAGCATGTCACATAAGTTTCAAAATTCAACCTGAAAAAAGAGCACTCAGGCTGGTCTTCAGTCTCCTTTTTTTTTATTTTTCAGTGTAAAGCAATTAATTCAAAAATACAGAAATCATGAGGTAAAAACAAAAGACAATGGAAGAAATAGAAATGTAGAAATGTGATGCCTGTCCATGAATTGTGGGGGGGAGGGAAGATGACTGTTGTAGTTTAGAGTACATCAGTGGGAACAATAAGATAAAGGCTGTACTGTGGATATTTTTTTTTAGTTTTACTGTAGAAAAAAAAGATCAGAAATAACACTTGCTTTATTTTCTAACTTCTAACTGTGAACAGTTCTCCTGCTCATGCTGAGGCTCCCAGAAGACATGGATTTTAAGGCATCAACTTCAAGTGCTATGCAGAGGTGGAATAATTAGGATATCATTATTTTAATTTTCTTTCTGGTTTTGATAATTATTCACTTGTTTCTACTGCCAGTCACTTTCTTTTTACTGGAATTTTTAATAAGCTGACTTTAAAGCTGCATTAGTGTGACCTTTTATAAGAGTTGATAATGTTTCGAGAATATTCTGGTCCCCTGAAAATGTGGTCTTGGCGTGGCAGAGCCACCATTTTGAACGTTTCTGACCAGTTCTGGTGGTGGAGTTACCAGCTGGTGAACAGGTAACCAAAAACCATGAAGTGACAGAAGGATTCCAAGGAAACTTCACTTAGTGTCTGGTCAACTGGGAAAAGCTGTCAAGAAAGTGTTTAATAAATGGAAGCTGTAAGATAGAGCGAAAGAGAGAGGGTTTGTCTCCTAAGTGATCAGGTAATCTAATTTTATAAATCTGCAGGTGTTGGAAAAAATACCACATAACACCAGAGAGCAGAACATAGAGTGAGGATCCAAACAAAAATTAATGGCTTTATGCTATCTGTTGGTGTCTGAAATGGTGAGTATTAGGAAAGGTGGGAATGACAGTGTGCGCCCCGCCAAGGATAAGAAGAACTTACTGCTAGACTTCCCTACCACGTCAATATTGATTTTTGTGTTGTTCATAATTAGGTCCTTCCTGGTGACCTAAGTATGGTTAAAGCTTTGGTAGCAGTCTCTTTCTGTTGAATACGAGAAACTGTTTCTTCCTCTGCTCTCATCTGTGGACCGGTGTGGGAGCCTACACAGCCCATTTCTGTGTAGTTAGGAAATTTTAGTTCATTTCCAGAACACTTGTTAAGCTGCCAAATATACGTTTCTATTATCTATGTCCTGTACATATAACCATACCTCAGAGAAACTATCTACAAAAAGATGATAGCCTCTTCAACCATCACTTGTACGTTAATGATGTGAGCATTAATACACTGTGAGGAAGGAAATCATGTCAGCCGAATTCAAACCAGTAGCAGTTTTCTCCAAAATGTTTCATAGATTGCATCAATAATATCTCCAAAAAGTATGCTTTCAAGAAAAATATATTTAGTTTTGAGATTTTAGCCTTTAACCTCTTAGTTTTAGCTTTAATAGTGTATCTTGTTCTTCTTCTGTTCACTTAAAATTCACTGTTTTCAGGGTTAGCAAAGGGAGAGGAATAAAATCCCTTTTGCATGTTTTGTCATTGCTACTTCTCCCATTCATGTTTACTCCCTGTGTTTATGAGATTATAATTTATTAACTTTTTCCCAGAAATGCGTGTATTAGTGTAGTTTTGGTGGTATGCTTTCTTTTCTTTGCCATTTTTTCTTTTAATTTTTGTGTTCATTTCTTGTAACAATATATCTTCTGTAAACACAACATTTTCATTACTGATTCTGTTGAATTTTCATTTTATATTTGATAAACGAATGCTAAAGTAATCTTAAAAAAATGTAGCCTAGAAATCGTCTATGACTGTTGGATGAAAACACGTTTTATGTTAAACAGTAAATGTTGAGTTAGTAATTGTTATGTTTTTTAAATGCATACTAAAACAAGTCAGAAAGCAGATGCAAATCTGCATTGCTGTTGCAAGCTCTCTTGCAAGTCATTCTGGATGTTGCTGGACAAGTGAATATGCAGTTGCAAGTGAGCAGGCCATTATATATTGCTACAATCTCCATGTACTGATTAATCGCTCTTCTTCGTTTTCATCTTTTCCTAATAATCCACTAATCTGGGCATCCAATAGGTACATACTCTATCACGCTGCTATAGAGAAGCCAACGCGGACAGAACTGTTGATGGCTCCCACCCAAGAGACCACAAAGAGAGAGAGGAAGAGAGAAGATCCCATGCATGCTGGCTATATCCATGGGAATATTTTCTTCCCAGTGCAGGAAAAATCGCTACTTGTAAGAGTAGGAAAGTGGTACTTGTTAAATATATGCCTCGTGAGGAGCTGTTCTGTCAGGAAAGCATTGATTTGCAATCCTTCTCCTATTTTTCTGTGGCGAATGTCTCTCAGTTTAATGCACATCTGCCTTGTGAGCCTTTGATAAAGTAGTGCCGAGGGATTAGGTTTTGCATGAATTTTGGTTTATGAAAAAGGGTGATCTTGAGGCCGGTACTAGGAAATGGGACAAGTGCTTAAGGAATAGAACCGCTTCTCAGTCTCATAGTTGTAGATGCTGAATGAATGCATGGCACAAAGTCTATTTTCCACAAGTAATATTTTTTCCCGCGCAGGAGGTTATGTGAAAACTCAGTCTGATAATGGGAAATGGACCATCTTACAGTGCAGCATTGTCTCTCTTCTGCAGTGAGATTTTGCATAGAGCTGTCATCTTGCTATATTTGGAAGCTGTTGCTTCGTTGAGACCAGATGCAGCTGGAGTATTGCATATATAGCTGTAACTGCAGAGTTCAGGTAACTTTGTATTTAGCCAAGTTCTCCAAAATGGACATCAATATTTTTATTAAAAAGTGCAGGAGGAACAGCACTTTTCAAAAGTCCACATGGGCAAATCTGAAGACTCAGAATTTCTATTTTTTGAGATTTCACAAATCTTTGTTTTTGGCAGAACTCTAAAATAAGAAGCTATTATTTCATAAGAAGTTATTAACCACCACAAGGTTAAAAATTATATGCTTACCTTTAAAATAACTTTGCATAACTACTACGAAACTGTATACAGATATTTCATAGCACCATAGAATGGTTTGGGTTGGAAGGGACCTTAAAGATGATCTAATTCCAACTTCCCTGCCACGGGACACATGGCACTAGACCAGGTTGCTCAACTTGAGCAGCAGAATATCCCTAACAAGTCTTGTAAACATAAAGAGTTCAGTGGGACCATCTGCCATATTACTCTGCAGTATTACTCTTACAGAAACAGAAGGTAGAGCTTTTTATTTTAATTGGTGTAATTTTCAGTAACAGACACCTTGAATTTGATGGAGGTCTGACTAGCAAAGCTAACTTCCTTGCAGGAAACTTTTTGTAAGTTGTTGTGATCGTGTCAAAGGACATCTCAACCCCTTTACAACTTCTCTTTTTTTTTTTTTTTTTTTTTTTTTTTTTTCTTTCCCTGTTAGTTTGCAGAACTCAGGGCACTGTTCTTAATCCGTAGTTGTTGACTTTCTGTTGCCCCTTCTGTTGTCATATTTTAAACTTTTAGTTTCACTTCAAATAAATATACATATATAATATATATAAATCTCATCTTCATTCTGCTGCAATTGTTCTACTTGTTTAACCCATTCTGCTCCCCCCCCTCCTTTCTTTTTCCCTGATGAAAAGCTTCTGCAATTGAGTAAGAATTTGGGTCGGAAGGTACCTCTGGAGGCATCTATTCTAAAACTCTGCTCCTAGCAGCCCAGCTTCAAAGCTAGGTCACGTTGCTCAAAACCTTATCCAGTCAGGTTTTGAAGATCCCCAGTTCCAGAGCCCTTTCTGTCTCAGTATTTTGCTACTTCACAGTGAAGAATAATTTCCTCATGCCTGTTGGAAATTTTGCGTGCTGCACCTTGTGGCCTCTTGTCCTTTTGCTGGGCATCTATGTCTCTCTCTTTTTAGGTGGTGGACTTACCCGCAAATAGCGGAGCGGACCTGCAGTTAGCTTGTCTCTCAGGCTTCCCTTTGCTGTGCTAAGCGTTGGTTTCTCCTGTGCTGTACATCCCAGCTTCTTAGCCATCTTAGGAGCCCCCCACTGGAGTCTCTGCAGGGTGTAGACATCTCCCGTACAGGCAGGTCCCCAGACTGGGCACTAAATTTTCAAGTAGCAGAAGATGTATCTTAAAATTTCATTTGATTGGACAAAGAGTTGATAATGAAACTTCTGGTCTTACTGCTTCATTTTATTGAATTATTCTTTTTTGCTATAATACCTGCTGGTATCCAATTCTTCTTTAAAAATAATAATGTAAAAATGTCTGCATATATTTTGGATGCTCTAGATATTTTGTTGTGTAAAGTCTCTAGGTCATCTTCTTGAAATCAGAGGAGTTATACCCTTCTAAAAATAGTAAAGGGATATATATATTACTTTAAGTTCTATTTTTCAGATAAATTAGATGATATTTATTTCCATTCTCATTGATAGTTGTTGTATTTCAGTAACAAATCCAGCAAGAATGTATTCAAAATGAACAGTGAGTGATAAAGTGTTTCTAGGGGTAGTGTGAAAAGGTTTTCCATCAGCAGAATGTAATTTCCTTAGTATCTGGAAACAGCATTTGAAGTCAAAAGCTGTAAGATCGTGGAGAAAGACGGTTGGAATCACTGCAGCAGAAATGTTTAACCTTTTGGCTTTCCTGGAAGTACCGAATAAGACTGGTTTTTATTTTATCTCATATTGAATCTAAGCATTTAATCAGATACAGCACTGTAGTATTAATTCAGTAGCAGGGCAGAAGATACATTTGGTGAACTTGATTCATTTGTGAAATTTTGGATTTCTTTTTACGGTGTAAGTGGAAAAGTAGTTGACATTGAAAGCTATTTTTCTCTTTGTATACCACTCATTACATTTCAAATAAGAGCAATTATTTTGCCTTACCATGTACATCCGTTGAGGAAAAAAAGACGAAATAGTAGTATTGACATTTCACATGCTGTTCTAAAATGCCTTCCTATTTCTTTTGCAATTTTACCTGAACAAATGTAAATGCAGAATAGTGAGTGCAGCTGCATGGCTTTTGGTGAAAGCCAAGGAAGACTACAGAAACGTTACAATATTAAAGGAATGATCTACTGAATTAGTTCACAGTAAACATTTTTATAAGATGTGGATTCTTCCCCATGTTTATGGCAGTCAAACTCTAAAACACTTTAAAACAATGAATACACAAAGGATATTCACAAGACTCCTGTCTTGCTTTGGTCTTTCCCTCATAAAATAACTTTTTTAAATTTATTTTTTTCCATGCCTTTTCTCTGTTGTCCTTTAGGTCAGGAGAACTCACCAAAAATGTCTTATATGCATTAAAAATTAGCATTCCTTCAATCCAATTGTCTGACTTTTAATTTTTTACTAGTTGATTTTGGCTTATTGGTATGTAGCCCTCCTTATCCCTTCGTGATAAGAATTTCATTTGCATCAGTTTATTCAAGACAGTAGAAGTTACTTGAAACTCTTACAACTTGAACCCGCAAATCATTATGGATCTGCATCATCCCTTCACTGTTTGGAAGTCGAGTCGAATCTTCACAGTGTGAAAAGAAGCTGTATACGACTTGGGGTTAGCAAATCACTTACATGATTTCAAATGTGAGAGTATTTTGTTTCTACTAGCTTATTTTATAGCATGGTTGTTTCAGAAAAAAAAAAAAATAGAAAAAAAGTAGTATTTGTTGTCTTACATTTCATCACGCCTGGCAAATTTTATGAATTCTAAACATTAGTTCTTGAAAATGTGTGTCAAAATGTGAGGAAATTTTAAGCGGATTAGATTTTTAACTTGTTTGTGAGAGGGAACTGCTTTCTCACCTGAGACTTTGATTTTCAGAAACGCTTTTTGACAAAGATCCCTAAATTCACAGATACTCCTTATGGAAATCTTCTTTACAGGTTACCTCCAGGATATAGAAATCCCTGTTCCTTACCCCAATAATTCCATTTTTATAGTTCTGCATGTCCAACTCCCATAAGTTATTTATTTGCTTCCACGTTAACTTATGTTGAAACAGTACAGAAATTCCTCACATAGTGACAAACGTTTAATTTTCCTCAGAATGAAGTGCCTCGCTCCAGTAATGAAGTCTGTGTGCTCATGTCTGCACCATGTATGTTACATGGCTTCTTTGTATTTATTTATTTGAGAACCAGTTATTGGTCAGCCTGGAATTTTGTGAGTGGAATACTGAACTTAAGGGTTTCATTTGATACCTTAAATAAGTAGATGATTACTCTCACAGAGTATGTGATGATATTAATTTTAACACCAAGACTCAAAGAGCACAGTGAGGCAAGTTTTGCAGTGGGACAGATATCTTTTATTAGCTAGTATAATTAGAAAAGTTAGACAAGCTTCTAAGCATGTAAGCACTTTTTAGTCTTAAATAAAAGCTGCAAACTTCCAATTTAAATGAAAAAAAAAAAAAAGTTGTGAGATCAGTAACATTAAACAGTGTCCACTATCTTCTTTCAGAAAGTCTAATTGATATAACTGAATTTTGAATTGACTGGGGGCTTCTTGCTCTTTGATAACTCTTACGCCACTGTGATTACGAATTTTATGCTGTGATATTAGAGGGCTGTGGGCATGCACTTGTTTGGTATAGGAAAGTTTGATGTTCATGAACATAATTTTCAAAATCTTGAATACTTGTCTGTGAACTTTGAGCATACCAGTAGTGCTCTCAAATAACGGGTGGCTCTGTGTATTATTGAGGCTATGGTGTATTGCACTCTAGTAATTAAGGAGGTAAATGCTACCATAAAAGCTAGGTTGAAACGTTTTTGGGTTGCCTGTCTCTTTCTACGTAAGAAATCAAACAATGGAGGGTTAACAGAAGTATTGAGTTATGTATTGAATAGTTTCAAAGCACATTTTGCTTTCAAATACCTTCCACTATTTTATGCAACTCCAGCTGCAGTATCTGCTGAGAGCTGCTTTTTAAACAAAGTCAGAAACTATTTTTGATGCATATTTGAATTTAATATCTGTGAATTTTTCTGCCTTGCCCAGACCTTCTCTTTCTTTTATTAAACATGATTTTTTTTCCTTCTTCTGCACTCTATCATCCTCTTTACTTTTCACAAATGAACGCTTTCTCTATTGCCAAATATTCTAACAAACAGATAAACAATGTAGTAGCATCACCTCTGATTAATTTCTTCTTTTAGCATTAGATGACTGTATAGCAACAGAGGAAGAGCATATTTCCTGGAGCATTTTATACAGAGTAAAATTCCAGCCATTTTGCTGTGCTCTCATCTTCTTGTAAACTAATTCTCTTTGATGTGACCACAGTATATTATTTAAAAATATGTTCAGTTCAAGAACTGGGCTAAGCAGGAGGTCAGACTAAAATCTTTCTGAGAATGAACCTGAAATCCGTCTCACTCTTACAGGATAATGTAATATGCACGATAGGTTCAGCAGGATGCTTCGTTTGGGGTTACAGTCTAATACAAAGTTAAGCTCAGTCTTTGTAGCTGGATTCCGTTCTCTGTGTTCAGTGCAAGAGCTTTACAGAAAGTCATCTAAACTAATGTCTTGTGGGTGCGCAATGTTCCAACTTTCTGTGAGATGCAGTGGATATTATGAGATGTGACAAAATAGTGGTTAAAATGTATTTGTGTTTGGGTTTGATACAGAGAAATTGTTATGTTCCAGCTGAGCAATTTTGCCATTTCATAAAGTTAAAAAACATTCATAAAATGCATTATTCTTGAGTTCTTAAAAGACATTATTCATGAAAGGAAAAAAAAATCTTAAAGTAATACAGAAATCTAAATGAGGTGCATAGATGAATAGAGAAAACTTGCACAGTTCAGTACAGTTGGCTTAATTGTGTTTGTTGAAAGGATATCATTTTCTTTTTAAATCGCAGACTTGAAAAGAGCACTGGTAATTGTTTTTCAGATACTTAACCTTTAGAGTTTTTAAGTGCTTTAGTAATGATCTCAACTTTTCCCCTGTAATTTTGGAAAATTATAAAATTACAGATTTTTAAAATAGCTCTGTACACCTCCACAGCATGTCTCAAGACACATTGAGCTGTCTTACGTGGGGCTAATGTTCAGGTAGGTGACTCGAGATTGGTACAGAGGTTGCTGAAGGAGGCTAAAGAAAGCCAACTAATTAACAGGCTTTTCATTGTATCTTGCTCTAAGAAGCCTTTGTCACATGCTAAATCTCGTCAGTCACTGAAAGCTAGCAGGGAGCTACACCACAGCTGGTAAAGAAAAAATTCTTTAGTTCTGCCGCATCGCCAGCTGTGGTGATTTGCAGGCGAACAAGAGTTGTACGGTGACGAAATCCATGTTCATCACGTGCTGGTAGCTCATTTCTGGCCTGTAAGCAACAGAATCACATCTCAGTTTGTGTGCTCAAACATGTGAGGACATATACCGCATTTCACTTTCATAGAGACAAACTGGCTACTGAGGGTAAGGGCAGTTTTCTGTTCTAGGTGCCAAAAGTTGTCAGTTCTTCTGGGTCTTGTATCAGCTTGCTGTGTGCCTCTTGGGCAGCCTTTGTGTGCCTCTTTCTGTAACCTCAGGCATGCGGTCATCCATTTCTGTACCTTATCTGAAGGCATTTAGGAGAAATATGTGTAACTCTGGTTCTAAACAGTGCTATGCGATACCTGGGTTTTACCAGTGTTCACTTCATACAGCATTTAAAGTTTCCATTTTAAAAAGTTCTGGAGTTATACTAGATTTTCACGTGAATGAGTAGACCTATATAACAAGCAAATTCAGAAATTATTGTCCTAGAAACGTGTCTGAGCTTACCTCATCACCTACAGATCCCTGTAGGGAGCGGAGGCTGCAAACGGGCACCTTCCGTTTAGAACCGAGGCAGTCTTGGCTGGCTTCAGTTCCTCAGCAGAACTTGCCTGCACAGTCAGTGTTCCTAGCGTTCTGCTGTGCCGTGCTTTTCAGTGATGAGGTGACTGTGAAAAAGCTGTCTCTTTTAATTACAGACATTATTAATTAGGAGAAATAGTGATTGTTTTCATGACGTAGTTAATTGGTGTAGCCATTAGTAATGACAGATGTTAAGATCTCTCAGGGCTTTGTATTCTTCATGTTAACCTTACCAGGAGTGTTTTTAAAGTAGCAGTAAAATACACGTGCTTTTTCTGCAAAATCTTTTTTACACTTAATAATAAAAGTAAAGCATTTCAGATAACCATGTGACAGTGAAAAAGTATCACCATAGCAGCAGAAAAGCAAACTGTCCATATACAGTGCGCTTCAAGAAAAAAACACCAGTAAATTAAAAACATGTTGGCCTGAATTCCTTCAAGACTGAGCTAAGTTATTCTCTGCAGCATAGCTATTGCATACATAGACTTGGTTTCAGCTTCCGACCAGTGCAAACGCTCTGGGACCCAAAGGACGTCGTTCTACCGAGTCTCTACTTGGGGCGCGTGGGATCAGGTGCTGCAACTCCGTCCATCTGATGCGTCTTCCGTGTTCTTTAGGCAGAAGAAGTGGATGCTAACAGATACCTGCAACAAGTTACTGAAGCAAAGTTGTTACTTTTATAATAAAATAAATGTGTGATTGCATCTTTGACACAGCCTCAAAGGAGAGAGAATTCAGAACCTGGGGATCTGAAATATTTAGAAAAGCAACTTCTAAACACTTGAAGCAGTTGGGTCACTGCTGGAGTATATGATACAACTCAAGGAATCGTTTAAAACAGTTTTGCTTTTATCCTATCTTCTAAATGCAAACAGGAAATATGCCAGGTGTAGTTAGGAAAGAATGTAAAATTTTTCTCTTATAATGGAAAGAAAAATATGACAAGTAACTGGTAGACATTCACACTGCCAGTCCTTCCTTGTCACATTTTGTAGTAGAAATAAGACTCAAAAATAGCTTTATTTTCTAACCAGTAACAGTTAAATATAGTGATGGGCTGCCTCTTGAGGGTTAAAAAAAAATAAATCCACAATATGGTCATTCATCTTGTGCCAAAGACAGTGGTTTTGTGCAAACAAAAGATAGCACCAGCAAGCTATGAAAACCTTGTAAAATGAGCCATTGAAAGCTTGAATTGTCTACTGGCTTAATCAACTAAGAACATGAAATTCGTATTGGGCAGTATTACTAAAAACTGATTGTTTCAGGACATCCTTCTGGTTGTTGCATAGTCACAGTTCCAGTAACACAAAGCAAATTGCTCTGGGCGGAACTCCCTCGGAACAGAAAGGAGCTGTGGGAGCAGCACTTCCACCGCACAGACCGCATTCAAAGGGGAAGCGAAGAGCAACGAACCCAAGTTGCCAGTGTAAAATGCCAATGGCTAATAGGGCAGCTAATGGAATACCGGTGGTCAGTGGGGTTTAAAGGCATCAAGGCAGCATTAAAAAATTACTACAAATGAAATAAAGTGAATAAGATGCTGCCATAAGGGAAAGAGCCCTTATTTGTTACAGACCGAGGTGGTGAAGGGCTGCGCAAGTCACAATAGTAAATATTTCTGTGTTTGGAATGAAGCAGAGTACAAACATCGATGTGATGCCGTGTGAGGAATAGAAAGTTTAGCTTTTGTAACAACGGATGGTGTTCGCAAGCTGTTCAGAGACTGTACAGGCAGCCAGCTTGGATCATTCAGACTCAGGAATTTTGTCATGTGTCTAGGCAACGTGTGCGGATGCGCATTTGCTCTTTCTCTATACTCTAAACCAGTGGGATGCAAAACAGCTTCAGTCTGAAATCTAGACAGATACATTGCAGGTGTGGTGAGTCTCTGCCTTGCCTTTTGCAGTACTGAATGTTTTGGGGTACTTGTTAGGCTACCGACAGAAGGTACTCCCTTTTGTGGTGGAGGTCAGCTGTCTGTGTCCGGCGGCGTTTGGCGCGTCCTGATGTGCACGACCTGCAGACGGAGCTACCCAGGCTGCGGGTTTGGAGGTACGGTGTCTTGGTTCGGCAGCGGGTGGTGGGAAACGATGTTTGGAGAGGGACTTAGTGAAAATAGCTGCGTTGGATGGGAACAAAAAATCAGTTGTGTGAGCTACAGGGTTCTAAATATGCAAATCAGTGCTGGAATTAGTTTTTGTTTCTGCAGCATGAGCTGGGGAGCTGGGAGGGTACGCCACTTGGAGTTCTGCGGCAGTAACTAGTTGCCTGGATTGAAACTAAGGTGGAATCTCATCTTGTGCTTTCATGTTATTGTTTGAAATTTCTCCCGTGTTTACAAGATGGATTTTCTACCTGGGTACTCGGATATGGTCTAGTTAATGGAGCGTTTGTTATGGATGCCACTGGTGCCAGCTGGAGAGTGGTCTGCTCCGGCTGGGTGCACGTCGAACCTGCTGAGAAGTGGTGCCTCCGGCTGTGCCGTACTTCAGGGATCAACGTAACCTAACAGAGGGAATTCAGGAACTTGCAAGTCAAAGGGCTGTAGAAAATATGGTTTAAATATTTTGAAACCGCGGCTTCATACTGGATAAGGCGTTTAATAATGGGTAAGGCCATGGATCGGTCTATGTTAATCAGCTCCCTGCCTAACCGCTTTCTGGGCTGGTCTGCACAGAGGAGATGAAGTCGCTTCATGTTCCAAGGGCTGTTGGCTTCCCACTGCCCTCTGCCTGCACTTCCTTTGCAGTCCACCTTTTGAAGTAACATCTTCTTTTCTGTTCTAGTGTTAAGGAATGGAAGATGAGTATTTTAAGCGTGTAGACAGCTCTTTTGATATGTTGTTCAAACATTTTTAGTCCTATACTAATGCAACTTAATAGGAATTTCAGGTCAAGAAAACCGTGATGCAATAACATATATTTCAGTATCTTTCTACCTGCTTGGCATAATTAAAATAAGTGTAAGCAATGCATACCATTGCATAGCATCAGTCTGAAACACAGCCTTAGGAAAGAACTCTCCAACCAGAATTTCTTAGATTTAATCTTTGCTGAACACTGATTTAGTGGATACCTGCCAGAATAGCAAAGCATATGTTCAAAAGCCTGGCAAGACTTGAAGAGCTTTGGCAATACTGTGCCACGCGTACTCTGTAGCTAATTCAGCAACGTGCTATTAAAAACAAACGGTATGCCTCAGTTTTCACTGATAAATTTTCCAAATATATAACTGATATTAGTCAAGTACTCTGTAGATTCTTTAGTAAATAAAATTGATTAGTGAAAACGTGTACCCAGAATGTAGAAGAAAGTCTTCTGACTGGAGGAATCAAAACGCTTTGCACTTGGAGTCAAAAACCTATTTCTCTTCCAGAAGTGCCAAAGATTGTACCTTTTTATCCAGAATTTATAAAGCTGGTTTTGATTTTGAGCATTATGAAATGCCTACGCTACTTAGATATCAGCAAACCAGTGTCCAAACATAGTATAGTACTTAAAAATAAAACCAGGAGCAGTCTAAGAGCGCTCTGTTTTACATGCTTGTGGAACCCAAATCACCGGTCCTGTGGGGCAGGAGGGCTGTGTCGTGGGCTTTAGTCGCGAGCTCGGAGAAGGGTATGGAGCAGTGCTGTTTGTTTCCTGCTTTATCACCTTTTTATTTTATGGCACGAATGATTGTCACAGCTCCCCAATGCAGACAATGAATTTCAAAACGAGAGATATTACGACAGTGCTTCAGGGATCGTGTCTATTTTCTGTCTGCTGGATGTGAGAGTGTGGGGCTGTTCCTTGCAAGGTGATGAAAAAGCTCCCATGTTTTGCCACGGGCTCGTATTTCAGGTCACTGCTGCAGATGTGCAGCCTTTCCTCCCTTCCCGGAGACAATAACCAAGCAGCTATCTTCACGTGCTCCTCAGGTGAATTGTCAGAGCGCTACCTTGCATGGCACGGTTGAAGTAAGAGAAGAGAAAGCTGTGGAGCTCGAACTGTGAGCAGAAACGTTAAGTTCTTCCTCATAGTGGTTCCTTGTCAGTGCCGAGACTTTGTCAGGAGCTCGCAGCTGTCTGCCTCTTTGCATTCCTTACAGCAGGTACAGCAAGTTCACCACAATGCTGGCTGCAGAGCTCAGAAGTGCCTGGCTAGCTCTGGTCTTGTGGCTGGCTGGTAGAAATCCAGGTTAGGCTGCCCAGTCAGGGGCTTAAGGGACTTCCTAAAGAAGGGCAGTGTCAATGGTTTTACTTTATTATTATTATTATTCCAATGTAATCCAAGGGGCTCTCTGACTGATTTAATAGATCCTGTTTTAAAAAACAAAAGGTGGCTGAGACTTTGCCTAGATTCCAGACACCGGGAGAGTAATATGTACGTGGTGTATCAGACCAAATGCAGGCAGCAATCATTCACAGTTCTTTTAAAATTCTGATTCCAATCTAAATGATTTTAATGAAATATGGAAGTACTGTATCCCCTAACCAGGTAATACTAATAAGAAGCATTTATAATACCTCATTTGCATCTCATACATGACATATTTTATCCAATTTCTTCCAGAAACAATGTACCAGCAAAGTAGGAATTGCCAATGATTTAGCTCTGAGTGCCATCTAATACCACATCTGTTTCAGATTTATCTTACTTTACTCAGGAGCGTGCCTGGCATACCAAGTATTCTCACCCAGCCATCAGGCA
Source organism: Heteronetta atricapilla (assembly GCA_011075105.1). Taxonomy (NCBI): domain Eukaryota; kingdom Metazoa; phylum Chordata; class Aves; order Anseriformes; family Anatidae; genus Heteronetta; species Heteronetta atricapilla. The sequence goes on from CM021735.1 coordinate 11,725,358, forward strand.
GCAGTCACTGCTTTAAATCTAAGCACATAAAAGTCTTCATAGGAGGGCAAGTATAATAATTTGTACAGGTAGTAAGGAATCTGAACAGAATTGCTTCTCTCCAAGCTGCAGGAAAATACGGAAGGAGAACAAGTTACATAATAGCGGCTATATCTCAGAGCAAAGCAAAAGTCTCCTTAGGGATGATATTAACGTTTAAGAAAATAAGAACAGACTTTAAAGATATTATGGCGGAGTGCCAAACACCAGCTCCCATTGTCTTGCTCAAAAGCATGTGCCCACACAGCTGCAGGTACTGACCTGTCTTGGAAACAAAAGAACTTGAAAAATACATGCATAATTGATTTTAAAAGCCATCCACAATGTATGTCCTTTTCTCATGGAAACGGAGATGTCAGAGAGTAAATGGCTATATCCAGCCTTTCAAATTGAAACCAGGCATTTCTCAGTTTCTAGTATTCAGCTGAGCATACTCTTCCTTTTCCTATCAGCACAAACAAAGCCAGTGTAATGGTACTGGAAATCACCGCTCTTGGAACTCACGAAGAAGAAACGATCGCTTAAATGACTCTGTGTTGGCTTCACTTGTGATTGTGCTTTCTCCCAGTGGCAGAAATACCGATAATAATGTAGCCTTTACCCTCTGTGCTAATATCTGAAGGCAGTTGGATGTTGGGACTTCCTCAGCTTTTGATTTCTTTTTCCATGTCCTTTTCTTACCTCAAACTAACGTATTAATGTTGTCATGCCTTCAGTGTGCATTTGACTGAGCAGGCAGTGGTTTTGGACTGCAAACTTAACCAGTATCTGGCACCTTGCTTGTGATTTGCAGAAATTCTCAGAAAATGAGCAGGACTCAAACTGTGAAAGGTCTGAAGCACGTAAGCGTTCTTTTTTGTAGGAATTGATTTGGAATCTCTCTTGGTGGTCCACAGTATCGATTGAGTAGCCCAGATATTCCAGAAAAATGCAGCCAACTTCTGGCAGAAGATTTTGGTTTCTGTCTGTACGTGGGTTTTACTGGAATAGCCCGCTTCGTGCAACATCATCTTTATTACTGCAGGCATCAATATTTCTCTCCTGTCACCATACTGAAAGCTCTGATAGTACAGAAGTCATGCTCAAATGGACGCATAAATTTTGCACACCCATAAGTATTTTCTGGTAGACGTTTATTGTCTCAGCCTGTACCATTAAATGATTAACAGTCAAAGGGAGCAGAAATACGGCTCACAGTGATGGCTTACGGACGTTCTTGCTTTGGGAGAGTAAAAGTGTCTGCTGGAGCTTTAAATCCCAGGAGAGTGAAAAATGGGAACGTGATCGCATTGCCACGGCTGCTTCATTACACAGCCAGGTGGCTTTAGGGGGACAGCCGGTGAGCCAGGCCGCAAGCATCAGGTTTAGCATCGAATGTAGTGCCGGCATGCTTCAGGTGTTGCAGTGGGTAAGCAGCCTCCAGCAGAGGGGCAGAACCTGCCTGAGCAGGGCTTCAGACCAGCCAGCCTCCAGAGGTCCCTGCCAGCCTCCTGGGTGATTCAGGTGAGTGGGAATAGGGGCTTCTGAAAAAGACACGGCTGGTTTCACTTCAGGCACACTTGGATCTTCCTGGTGCAGGGTGTGACATAAGCGTGCACGAATTAATAATTATCTATTTCTAAAATTGATGGTATAGCTTTTAACGTGATTTAAAAGGGCAGCACAAGTAATAACAAGCATGGACAGATGAATAGTGAAAAAATCCAGCAGTTCTCTCTGTTTCTCAAATGGGAGTTATGTTACTAAGTGTATGCTCTAGTCATCTTTATCAGGTTTTACCTCTAAATATTTTATAAAGGATATTGCAGATTGCCTTTCTCCTGCAAGGCACTTAAGTTCTAAATTATCGTATGATAAATTGTTGTGCATCTAGGCTTGAAAATTACTAATTCCAATTAGAAGTAAATTCAAACACCTTCTGTTAAGATAACAATCAGAATTTCTGAAGACAAGATTGACAGCTTTAAGTGCATGTGCCTTCAACAACACCAACAACAGAGAAGCAAAGCACTACCTGGCTGTGGGAGTAGGGTTGCAGTGTGTCAGTAGTGCTGTCTACTGGAGCATCCTGACTGGTTTTCAAACCGTGAGTTTAAGCCCACCTGTACGCAGAGAACAGAACAGTGTGGGATGAGTCAAATTTAATACTGACTTTGGTGAGCGCACAACTGAATTCATGGTGACCTCTGTTTTTCCATAGTAAATACTTTTCAGTGTGTATAGACTTCGAATCGGTTTTTCATAAAGGAGGACCGCAGTATTGCTCCATTTGTCAGGGATTGTCTATCAAGCTGGTGACAACCGGCAAGAAACCTAGCTGTTCTTATCCTGAACCCCTACCTTAGTCATCCCCCCCATGAGAAATGGGTAATATTATTTCATCTTAAATGTTCCTTTAAAATATTGAGTGATTGCAGTATCATTGAGTGCTTTAGTTCTCCCTTAACAGATTTGGATCAATTTTCTTTAATTGAGTTTATTCTTGATATACTTGAGAAATTTTACTTCACCAAATAAATCATGGCGATTCCTAGTCTTGGCTCGGTATGTTTTGTGTATTTTTATTAAGTATTCATTACTGTGACAGTACTTAGAGGCGTTTTGAGAAGCATATGATCATATAAATGCATATTATAAGTCTGCACAAAGAGCTTTTAAGCCATTAGTGGCACTGTTGTAGATAAGTACTTAGGGTTTCTTATATCCAGGGATTATTTGACTGCTTCGCATGATGAGCTATTAAATCCTCATGTGAAATTTAGTACAACTTCTTTGGTGATTACGGATTAGTTTATCACTGAGTTTAGCAGCAGACTCATTTGTCATCTTTGAAAGTCGATGAGAACTGGTAAGTTAAGCCATCGGGAAGACTGGCTGATCCTCAGCTGTGGAAGCACACAACAAAACTGAAAAGGGAACACACCCCACGCCACCCCTGAAACTTCCATCATACGCTAGATGTGGTCTAGAAGATTGGCCCACGGCTTGCTTCTGAAAGAGTTAAAGCCTGCAGCACATTTTTTGTTGTGGAGATAAAGCCTGTGAGGCTGTGAAATCCTGATGGAACTATTGTAAGAACTAGGCCATCTGTAGGAAAGGCTTCTGCTTGTACCAAGCCTTTAAATGCACCGTGTGAGCACATCTTCCGTTTCTCCACTCCTTTATATTTCTCCAAGCGTATCAGCTAATGTCTGCCTTGTAGTTTGGGTACTGGAGGCTGGAGAAGAACTTTCCCGGATCATCCGTTGAAGGCAACTTTAAAATAATATATTGATTTTAGATTAAAAAGCCAGGTAAAAAGAAACTAGAAGATGTGATTTCGAAGTGTTGAATGCAACTAAGGCTTAACATCAGGTGCAGTCTTAAAATCTTACAAAAGTTGATAGGGAACTCGCTACGGACATGAATTGTAAATGGCTGAAACTTTTCATGTTGTATTTAATATGTTAACTCTTACTTACTCAGTTATTACTGGAACCATGAAGAAATGCCAGAAGGTAAGTGGGCTCTGCGGCCTCCGCTGCAGGTATCGGATGGCACATCCTGCCGCGCTCCATCAGCTCTCTTGCAGTTGACTGCAAGAAGAACTTGCAGACTCAGAGGAGCGTCATCCAAATGCTCCTGGATGGTGCTCAAGTGTGAGGCACTGCCAGCACACCTAGGCAGACAAGCCTAAAGCAGCTTCACGTTGGGTTTGAGTTTACAGGGGACCTGTTAGCAGCCACAGACATGAAATGCCATCCTTCTATCGCAGCACAGGGCTAGAAGGGTCCTAAGGAGATTGCCAGGATGTTCCTCATCCATAAGTTGTGATTCCTTTATTATTTCTGATATATTATTTCAACCTATTCTAAACAAGAATTATTAAAAAAAGGGGAGGAGGGGTGAATAGAAAAAATAATGCGCTGTATTTTAGGGCTAGTAATCTTGCCTGTTAAGTTTTTCCTAGTATGGAACTTGGTTTTCTTGTGACTTAAGCTCGCTACTGTTTTTCCTAAGCACTGTAGACAGGGAGAACAATTGATGGCTCTCTTAAATGCATAAGCTTATGCCCTTGAAGACTATTATTGTGTCTTCAATCTATTGACTAAACAACCCTAGTTTGTTCAATACTTCTTCACTGGTCATGTGTGCTCACTCTAATTCCATCTCATATCTTGCTTTGTAGACTGAGTGATCCATTTTTTCCTTTCTGAAAAGAAATGCTGAGTATTTCAGTAAGTTTCTAGTGCCATACATTATTAATGAGAGAGCCTGTACGTACATATTTCACCTTTGTTCAGAGTAGTGTTCAGCTGCTTTTGAATCCAAGCAATGACACTTTTGCATAGTCTCTGAAATCAAAATTGCATAAAAAGTATAGTCAAAATCTTTACAAAATCAGGGTAAGAGGATATACAGTATGCTTCCCTTATACCCGCAAGACCTGTTACTCTATTTCAGAAATAAAAATAGGGCAGTGTGATATGACTTGTCCCTGAGATACACATACTGGCGTCCACGTGACTTTCTGAGTTCCTTCTGGTCCGCGGTGTGCAAGCGACCATCCACAGATCCTTGCCATCTGAAGGGGTTAGGAAAATAATGTAAGCAAGATCTCTCAGAGAATTATATTCTTTTTGTCATGAGTGTTTGTATTTGTGATAATTCCAGAGGTTTTTAACCAGAACTCCTTTTTCAGTCTGTGTCACTGCAGTCATGTGTCTTGGTTTTTGTTTGTTTGTTTTTCCCCCTCTTCTCCTTCCACCTACATCACTCTACCCCCAGTAACCTTCCTGGATTCCAGCAATGTGCTTTTAGTTGTTTATCAGAGTTCCCTCTTGCATGTATCAAAGCTGGACAAAAAGACCTGGCTGCAGCGTACCTGAATTAGCAGTGTACAAGGTTAAAAAGAAGGTGGAGGGTAGAATGGATGAAGTATGTAGCTGTGGAATAAACTACTTAATATATACTAGAGATTTTCAGGAGTTCCTGCTTTGACCAAATGTGGGTGTATTTTTTTTCCACACTTCAAAAGCAAGGCTCTTGCAAATTCATATATCCCCTTCCTAAAGCACGTGGGCAAGATAGCGATTCAGTGAAAATGTCAGAAGAATTCTATTTAACATTAGCAAATATGTTTTTCCCAACACTTTTGAAAAAGATAAAGCAGTTTTTTGGTTGCATCACTCCCCCTCCCCCCAAATGTTGTTAAGATGGATGCACTTAATCAAATTTTTATGAAACTTCTAAATGTAAAGTGTTGGTTGTTTATAGGAGTTTTTAGGCATCATTTTTATTGGTGCTTTTTTGTCATTTGTCTCAGGCAGGTATATTTTCCCCTAATTTTCTAACACCATTACTGTTAGTTAGTGCCCGCCAGGAGAGGAACATCTACATAACAAAGAGAGGAGGATGAGAAGATTCACATCAGAAGCAACATTTTTCCTTCTGCTATTTCCAGTAGCACAACTCGCACCAGAGTTGTCTTTGCTTTCTGCAACACGGAGAGCTGCGGGCATGTGGGTGGTGTGGGATGAGCTGGCACCATCTCAGGAGAGAGTTTGTGCCCTTAAGGATCCACTTGTCGCCACAATAAAGCTTAGATTTTTGGAGGGTGTAAGGTCCTGTTCAGTAAAGAATACCTATCTGAACTGCAGTATATGATAATGCATTTAAAATCTGTTTGCGTTTTGCTGCATGTAATCATGTCGGTGAGCATCTTTTGCTTTATGTAAGTAGATGCCGACCCTCAAGTCCTCACCGGTGTGTTTGCATCATAACCGCGCACCTGGTGGCACAGCACAGAGCCCAGGTGCATTTAGTGCCCACAGTCCGACAGCGTTCATGAATAGAGCTGAGCTTAAATGGGATCACATCGCAGAGCTCTCCACCGGTTGTGTTCTGTGAGCAGCGCTCTTGACATTATTGTCACATCATGGGCACAGGAGGAGAAATAGATAAGGTCCAGCAGCTCCTCCCTGGTGACAAGTTGTTAGGCTGATGCACGCTATAGAAAACACACATACCCTTTCATCTGCATGGGGAGTATAAACAACAAATCAGTGCTAAGGTGCTAGATGAGATCCTTATCTTTTTTTCTATTATCTGACAGATGACAAAATAAAAATTAAGAGAAATGTGCTTTAGAACAGTAACAGGGTAACTTACAGACAGGAGTGGGAAAGTGTGAGCTCTGTGATTGTATTAGCATGGTGTTCCAATGAGAAATTTCAGTTTTAATGTCTTTTAAAAATAACGTGTCATTGTTCATGTTTACCAGGTTAACCTTTTGTTCAAGAATATTGATGTATTTTATTGTCTCTTAAAAAATCTATTTAAATCATGTGTTTATTTGGAATATGATTTAAATTGTAATTAGATTGAAGAATGTCTTAGTAATTCTATAGCAACAAGAAAAAGTGACTATGAAGTTATGCAGTACAAGTTCTGTCAAACCTAGGAACTTCTGGATTGATTATTTGTATTTTACTTCATATTCTTTCTGTAAAATATTGCTTTGAGACTTGGGATTTTTTCAGTCATATGGATTGACAAGAAGATCCATTGTGTGAGTTCTGCTGGAACTTGCCCAAATGGCTCCCTTGGAGAAGGAAGGCAGGCACCTAGAGCTGTCCAAATCATTTCCTCAGTAGTTTGCTGTATGTTGCTTTTTTAAAATGAAAACAAAAACCAACCAACCAACAAACCACGTCAATCTCAACAGAATGTTAAAGCTATTAGATTTTTTTTTTCTGAATATCTCAGTTTATTTTGATACCGATCTTTAGGTTATATGTTTATTTTTGACCATTTATTGCCTCTTTATTGTGAGATCTACCTCCACAAAAGTAGCATTTTTTTCTGTCCTTCCTGTAGTGAGGGGCCCAAAACTGAACTCAGCACTCGAGGTGCGGCCTCACCAGAGCCGAGTACTGGGGGACAATCACCTCCCTAGCCCTGCTGGCCACGCTGTTTCTGATACAAGCCAGGATCCTGTTGGCCTTCTTGGCCACCTGAGCACCCTGCTGGCTCATATTCAGCTGCACCTATTAAGTCTGTCTTATATACCAAATTTCATCCTTTACTATTTACAGCCGTTGAAGTTGCATGCATACCTGCATTTAAAAATAGTTTATTTCATGCTCCAGGGCTTTGTCTCGTGTGTTGCATATCCTGTAACCTGCCTGGCCGTAAGAAATTACTCACAGCTTTTGAAGTGCCTATTACAGAACTGCACCTTCTGCAAAAGACCCATTCGTTCCGCGCTGCGCTCAGAAGTCTGTCTCTAGCACTGGGCAATGCTTTTAACTTCTGCTACGTTGTCCGTCCGTGCAAAACTGTCAGTTACCATCTGCATTGATCTTCTTTCATCTCAACGTTATTGACAAATGTGAAAATGTCCAGAGAGCTTTTTGTTGCTATTACTTGTCAAAGTGTTAAGCTTTATTTTATTTACTCATTAGTCTTAAAAGTTCACCATATTTGTGGTTTTTCAACAGTCTCTTCCATTACACTGTTCCACCTGCCAAACATATACTGATCCTCCTCACCACTATTTGGATTTTTCTCTGGGAACACTAGTTTTATGGTTGCATTTCAATATAGCCGTGTGTAAGCCAAAGCAGAATATTACTCCAAAACAAATCTCTTTTGTTTATTGGCACAAATTCAGGTTCTTGTTTGGTCTCATCGCAGCAGTTTAATTGCAAGCCTCAGTCAAGTCATCATTCGGAGTGCCTTCCAACTGCCTGGAATTCTCCACTGAAATTTTGCAGGCATCGCTTTGTCAACAGTATTTTGAATTTCTTTGAATACGAAGTGAACGTGATGTGTAATTAACCAGCCATTCCTACTTTGGGCTCAGTTTATGGAAGTGAAAAGCAAATCCGTGTAATCCGCAAGATGATTTTTTGTTGTTCACGTCTCTTAAAGAACTAAATTCCACAGAGATTTGTGCCAACGTCTGAGGAATACCAGGCTATTACTACTCTACTGACTAAGCAGCGCTTTTTAACTCAGATTTGCTCTGCACGCCACATTGTCCTCTTTACCACAGGCAGATTTCACATAGGTTTGATATGTTGTTTGACAAGGAATATGCAGAAGGCTGAGCAAAACCAGCAGTTACAATGTGCATTAGGTCATAAGACCCTGCTTTTGCCTTGCTGACTTCTCATCTGACCGCCCATGGCAGAATACGGATGTTGAAGAAGGACACGTCACAGTCAACCTTGCCTGTAAAGGAGCTGGCTGCTACAGACCTTTCATCTCCTAAGGTGAAAAGGAAGTGGAGCCATTTGGTATACAGTGAGAGAAGGCACCAACTTTTATTCCCTGACTTTTATTCCTTTTGGGGCTCTTTGCTTCTGTTTTTATTTTTCCTTTGTTTGGCTAGCACATAAATATTATTTTTTTTTTTTAAAAAAAAAAAAGATAACTGGACTCAAACCCCATGATACCTATTAATTTTACGCTTGGTGCATTTAAGCAATATCTTGCTCTATTAAAAGGCAATAATGCACTTTCTTCCTTTTCCTTAACCTCATTATGTTCTTGCTAAATCAACTCAATTGTAGCAGTTCTGGTCTCCTGAGGATTCGCTGAGAAAGCATTTTCAGAAGAATTTCAAGACTGAGGCATGTGGAATAGCCTGCTTTGAGATGAATATTCTCAAGATTTACTGTTGTTTTTTTGGGGGAAGAGAAAATATAATATTTTGTTTAATTTCTAATGTTTTCTGGCAGAAGTGTTTGTTACGACGTTGGAGATAGTCCAGACTAGTTAGCAGCCTGCTGAAGCCTTTTAATTCCCATGTTCAGTTAAGCACAAAAATATTTTGTTTTATTTTCATGGGAAGTGTTATTGATGACTCAGGCACCCATTTCATTCCACTGAAATTAATGTTTAAGTGACATAAGACCAGATATTCTTGGAGACAGGCTTTATAGAAGGTACTGCATAAAGCTTTGGAGTCATGTCATTATTTAAAATATTTTTGTTCCTTTTTTTCCCCTTTCATTTTGGCTCTCCAAAAAAAAATCAACTAATACTTTTTTCATTAAAAATAATATATGGGTGGTCTAAACCACCTTGGTTATGTAATCAAGAATGTAAGGGGAAGAAGTAAGGTGTAAAGATCTAAAAACAAAAACAAAAAAGGTATTTTTCTAAAGTAAGTGGAATATTATTGATTCTGAATGTGGTAATGCAGTTTTTCTTAAATGGGAATACTACTAGATTTTTCTCTGTGTGCCAATCCAGACCATGCAGGGGTCTAAAAGTCTTCAAATAAGAAGTAGAGGGGCCTACGCATGGTGTTTTATAATCGAATCCTGCATTTTTTCCCAGTTCCATGAACATAAGGTACAAAGGGATGCTTAGAGATTTCATGAAATAGATTTGGTGTAATGGTGTTTCATTACAGTGACCCTTAAGTACTGGCATTTAATTGGCTGGTGTTGGCTGCTTCTACAAATCTTGCACTATGGGACAACTTCTATACGTTTCTGAGGTAAAATCAAACATGAAAACGTGGCTGTACTTTTTTTTTTCTCTCATCCTGTGAGTTAATTATGTATTTTTTTTTATCAAGGCAAAGTTGTTTAAAGTAGTAGAGCTCATTTTAATTTTCAGTTGATTGTTACGGGAATTATCCTAATAGACACCATGTGGGATCGAGGCCAGGCATCTACTAAATTCAGGAGAGGTTTGTGCAGATGCAGGTAATTTTTTGATTCTGGTGCTAAATTTCCTGCTGCTTCCATAAGGAAATAAGTCTTTGCTTCATAGGCCTGAGTGCAAGAGGTATGTAGAATCGAAGGGATGTAGTTTCCTATTCTTTAAGATCATGTAGTAGATCTGTGCATCTTTTGTTGTTTTTTTTGTTTGTTTTACTCTCCGTTTGGTATAGTTAGGACAAAAATAAGGCCATGTCTGTTTAAATAGAAGTTAGAATACAGTTAAAATCAAAGGTACAGAAAGAGAGAATATTCTTCCCAAAAGTAACTTAAATGGGAGGAACATCTTAAACCTAGGTTCTTTAAAACCTTCAGTGTTGTTTTGTTGGTTTGCTTCTGTTGGCACAAAGGCAAAATGTCTGGGTAGAGACGGTTTTGCTAGAGACCGAAAGAGTTCCATATTGATAGGGATATCAAACGCAAGCCCAAGCCCAAATAGCAGACTTAGTAATAGTAAAACAGTTATTGGCTAGGTTTCTTTCCCAGCAGAGTCCTCTAGGGATCATTTTTAACCCTAGTTGCTATGTTTAGTAGTGACCTGGAAGTTTACTTAAAATCTTTGCTGCAGTAGTGTGCAGAGGTCATGAGGACTGAAGCACTGAATTGAGCACTGGCCAACAATAAGCATTTCAGTACAGAAGTTGGAGACTTTTCCTGGGAAACGGTTTCTTGGATTTATATTTTTGCAAGTGGCAGCTATTTATAACAGATCATCATTGTCCGTGGAAGACCTATAGCTAGGAGGGCTAGTATGACCTCGGAGCCCTTGTATTTGCTGTTGTTACAGTGCTGTTGGAAAGCTGTGTGCTGTTCTGCTGCCAAATCAGGAAGGAAACACTATTTTTTTATAGGGTTCCATTAATCCTTCATTATAGTGCTATACCATAGTTGTATGTAATAGATCATCAAAAAAAAAAAAAAAGATAAAAAATTTGATCTAGTGTAAACACCCATGGCCACTTAAGTAATACTTTTCTGCTTCTTAATCTATTAGATTAAGAGCTATAAAACCAAATCTTAGAAACTGAAGAGTAACAAGAATTTATTATTGGAAGATTTATGGAGGAAAAAGATTCTTCACCACTGAAAACCACTGTAGCATAAATCAGTATTTGGAAATAATCACTAACTAAACTTTTTTTTGAAGTCCTATTTTGTATATTGTATTGAAGCTCATTTAGATGATCCCACCAGTTCATTCCTTTCCCATTTCTGAAGGTTATTTCTCACGTGTGTAACTGGGGAAAAGAAAACCTAGCACAAATATGGCATTTACAGTTTACTTATTCATTTTTTCCTCTTTTCACAATATTTGTAAGTGGGGAAGAAAAAATAATGGTATTAAGTGGAAACAATCATAAAAGGCATGATGGATGATATCATTAAACCTTGGATTATTTCATAAACACCTTTATAAATCAATTTTATTTGTGGTGTGGGATGAAAATGAAAAATACCTTTACAATGAATTATCATTCAGGATGTATTTATTGGCTAGCCTAGGAGTTACATTCGCCTAGTGGCTATGTTTGAACATTTAATAGAAATAATGTTGACCTATTAATTTCGTAATGGAAAAGACAGTTAAAGGAAATCTGGAAAAATACCTTGAGAAAATTGGGATTCATAAGCTTGCTTGATGCACTGATAGTATAGGAGAGAAATAAGATTTATCTTTGAAGGCTGTTTTCTGCCTGGTTACTATGTGTCTTCATTTTCTTTTCTTCATAAGGAAAGGGTTGGCTAATTTTCTCTATTTTTGTTCAGGCTTTTTAGTTGGGTTTGCCATATAATAAGGATACTTGACATTAGTTTGTTTTTCTGTAAGAACAGAAGTGAGCTCTGATGTTCTCCAGTTTGGTTCTACCTTTTTTATAAAAAGGAAAATGGGTAAGTTTCTTAGTCAGTTATAGTTCTGATGTATGAAAATGAATAATACCCTTTGCATTTCTTGATATATTACAAATAAATGAGAAAACTAGTATCTGCTGGTAATGAAGTAGCTTGTTTCTTCATTATTAGGTATCTGTTTATCATAATTTCCCAGAATTTGAAACAAAAATTATCATGCATTGTTTTCTTTTGGAGGTTGCTGTTGCCAACCAGACTAAGCTTATTCTTTAGCAGTAAGTACCTGCTACATCCATTGATTATCGAAACCTAAATTTTATAGTGCTCTTCAGACTGGAGCTGTTTTCTACTTCATACTCTAGTAATATGTTTTTACATAAAATTTAAATGTCATGAAAATCATTGCGTTGTATTTTATTAGAGAGCCTAATTATGGTGACACTGACAGAAACATTTGAAATTGCTGTTTCTTAGTCTGTTTAATGTGTTTTGTAAGTGACACTTCATTATTTCATTTTAATTAGACTCGTGCAGTATGTGAAGCCAAAGGATTTATGCAGTTTTTTGTTTTTGTTTTTTGTTTTTACAATTAAGAGGGCATTTTTATCAAGAAAAGCTTCCGATGACATGACTTGTTGGTAAGACCCGTATGTTGTTGACGTTGATTGTGGGCATTATTACATTCTGCACCTCTAAAGTTGAGGCTATTGTTTTGGCTTTTATAGCAATTAGCCCTGTTTCAAGCTAAATGTTCCGCTGGATTAATAGGCACTAGTTCTTAGGCTGTTCTTTTTGAAATTGCCACCGATCCGGTCTTGCTAAGCATGCTTCTGTCGTCAGGCTGACAGTGCGTATCTGCTACTTATAAAACTTTCCCCATATAAAATTCAGAGCAAATGAAATGCAAATAATTTTTTGTTACCTCTTAGTAGAAACGATTAGCTGTATTTCACAGAATGAGGCTTAGGAGAATTTTTCCTTTATGTTTTTAATGGCCAAATCCAGAAGGCATCTGAGAGCTGGCTTTATTTAGCATTTATCGAGATGGGCATAATGTGGAGTGTGCATTAAATTGTGCCTGCTGGTTTAACGATCAGAAAAGCTCATCACGCTCTAGCTCCATCCTGCCTGCCTGCTCTGCCAGGCAGCTATGAGAAGATGTAGTACAGCTGGCTATTCTGGCTTTGAGCCATGCGTGGATTTGCCTACATATCAGGAATCCCCTACTTTCCCTCAGAAAAAAAAACCTCTCTCTTAGGCGAAAGTGCTAAAATAAAAGGCAGGATCTAATTACACCATAAACTTTAACCACCTTTTTCTCCAATGTGAGAAATCTCCGTACTCATGCTGTGCTCATTTCCATACTCATGCTAAGTGCAGGGGGAATGTTTTATAGGAAAAGATAAAATCAGTGCAGTTTGAATAGAAAAAAAACAAATTATTTTTTTTTTTTCAGGTCATGGTCTTGCGTGCCTGGAAGCTGTCTTAACTGTATGTTCCAACCATTTTGCTGCAATGCTAATATTGCTACAATACAAACGATTGTCATCTTTACCACGTTCGAAAACTTTTGCACAGGTCATAAAGATTTCCTCCCATGAAAACCCCTGTTTCCCTTACATTTGACAAGTGATTACTCGTCTCTTATTGCAGTTCCAAATATCCTTGACTGAGCAAGTGAAGTATTGTAAAGTTGCAGTTGAGAAGGTCCAGATTCCCGAAAAAAAACCTTATGGCAAAGAGAGGAAGAGGGTTTCAGTAAATCAGTTTAGTGACCCAGCTTATGCTGGCGGCCACAAACTGTTTGTATGCCAGGGCTGAAGAAATGCCACCAAAACTAGCGGGTCGTGCAGCTGGACTGTGATGTTCACCCCGAGAAGAGAATGGATTAAATGGTAAAAAGGTTAAATTTGAATCGTGGAGGCAGATCATACTGCTGTGTGCAAACTGCAGTGAGGTTACTTTCTTTATTCTCTCGTGTGACTCATTCTCTCTAAGCAGAAGCAGCACTGTGTGTATTAAGGAATCAGCTTGAAATGATGCGGAAGAATATGAAGTAAGAGAGAGCAAAAGGAAGTGATTTTCATTTAAATTGAGGCAGTGCTTCATAAAAGAATTGTACTTTTTAAAATGTGTATCACTTAAACTGTTGTCAAAAATGAATGACAGCGTGTTATTTGCATTACCTTAAATTTCTTTGGTAATAAAATGATTCATCGTGCTACATACAGTGATTCCAATAAGAATGCAAAAAAATGTTTTTTTGCCCACATGAATAATTATACGTTAGGGTCCGTGGTCTGTGTCAGGATGTGGCTGCTGAAGAAAGTGATCGTTACCCAGACCAGTTACAAAATACATGTCTTTCTGTGTTATTCTGCAGTATCCACTGCTCTACCTGTAGCTTTCAGCCTAATAAACACATCCATTTGCGAAGCGCTGCAAAGAATACCTCCCGGAAAACTCGCGAGGAGCCTGGCAGGCACTGTCTGGTGCTGCTCTGAGCAGGACAGCGTCGGGGCTATAGCCCGGTGCCACCGCGCACGCTGTTGGCACTGAGCCTTCACTTCAGAGCCATTAGAAGCAGAGCCCTTTCTGCTCACAGCTGTTTAAGAATGCGCGGCACCTGCCGAGGCAGGCAGACCAAGAGCACTTACACTGCGAGGCCCATCTGGAAGAACCGTCCTCAGTGGGCTGGTGAAGGTGTACGTTTCCTGATGCAGGCAAAGCATCAGTGAGAGCAGGGAGGTTTTCAAATGAAAGACTCTTCTAAAACTTTAGCCACTGTAGGTAAATACTGGAACTATCCTGCTAATCATTATCCTGCTTCATTATGGACTCTCGTTTGTTTCAGGGAAGGGACATCCTTGCTGAGCGTGATGTGCTTCTTCGAGTGGCCCAGATTTTGTTGGGGAAAATTCCTCAGAATTCCATGGCACTCCAAGCAACAGATCTAGATTGCGTGGCGTTATGTTGTTGTCGGTTTTGTTTGTTTTTTACATAGCACAAATGGAGAGGGATAAAATACCGTACTAGGAGACTAGGATTTTTAAGGAAGTGCTACAGTGTAAATTATGCTCTCAAGCAGAGAAATAATGTTGTAAAATAGGCTCTCTTCATTAATTGTCTGAAAATCTTTGACACTGTGTACCGTGATCACAGAAGATCTGTTGATTTTATACAGATAGGAGGCTTTAGTGTTCTTCATAAGCAAGCCGTACGACTATCCAATGCAGAGGTAAAATGTACATTTTAAATTAGCGCTTCAGAAAATGCTTGACTTTCGGTGAGTCTTCTGAAAATATATATGGCTTTCTTGGTTTTTGGAAAGTGCTGAGAATCAGTTTCACATCAAAAAAGGATGAAAGCATGAATGCTAAATAAAACAGAGTGCTAAGTTTAGACAAAAGCAATGTTTTGGGAGGACCCAATATGTTTGTTAATGACCATATGTGACTTGTAATATTCATCTTAAGACTTAATATCCGCTCAGAAATGCATGAGACAAGAAAGCCATGTCACCAACAAATAATGGTATATTCATTTTTCTTTTTAATGATTTTTGTTGCTATTTTTGTTAATTCTTTGGTGTATTGCTTTTAATAGTTGGTGAAGCACAAAATCTTAAGCTGGGTTTTCTTTTTGAGACAACTTAATTTGCATTTGATACAGAAAAATGAATTGTGAGTTTTCATTGAGACTTTCTAGTGTCAATATTTCCATAGGAAGAGCAGTTCTCAAAGAAGCTCATTTCCTGTAGCTAGTGTTTTATTTCAAATGCCTTCAGAAAGACAAATAAAATATTAAACTCGTATGTCTGTTTCACTTGCAAGAAACAAAACAAAAGCAATCCAGTCAGTAAAGCAAGCTACTATATTTTCTGACACACGCTTTTGCATGAAATGCCTACTATTCGGTGAGTGTGTGTAGTTAATTGCCATTGAACTGTTCCATGTCTGAGTTTCTATAGTGTAATTAAAGTAATATGAGAAATTTTCATAGTGCTCGATCTATTAAGGAAAGAATAATGTTTTTATGCTATATTGAAGTCTAAATCTGAAGTTGCAAGACTAATAATACCAACAAAGATGACAACAATACTTTATTTTGGTGTGTGTTGATGAACAATTCTGTACTGGGACCATGACTGGGGATGTTCTGATGTTGGACTACGGTGGACTCTGAGCATCCTGGCAAAGAAATTGTTATGCAGCCTGGCCCTAAATTGTGTCCTGTCTTCCCCTTATTTCTTGAAATAGAACATAATCGATTGTGCTTTTCTTAGACAAGTGCACTTGGATTGTTTACCGTTCCCCTCTGAATCTCTAGAAAAATTATGAATTTTAGAAATTATTACTACATTATTGCAATTTAGTGTTAACAAGCATTACAGTTTATATAAAGTCTTTCAGGATTAAATGAGTTAAAAATAATTTGCAGATGTTCAAATGACTGGTAGCAATCTACATGTCTGATACTTTAAGCGTAAGTCTAGGAAATGTAGATGATCTCTTGTTGGTGGACAGGTAAAATAAGCAATTACAGTATTGCTTGTTATGTCCCCAACATGGAGATATAATTAGAGAACTTGCTAATTATTAAAAATTTGTGAGATGTATTTTGGAAACGGGGAGTTGCGATGTTAGAATAGGACAAGCTCAGAACAGAGATTGATATTTGCATCATTTTTAGATGATTCATTGAAAACATAGATCTGCAATTCACATTTTTTTTTAATTTAAATTAACAATCTGCTCTTTCAAGTGTTCTCATTGGTTTTACACAGTTGACTAGTGCCAATGAATGGTGTGACCTGAACCTAGGCAACACATTTATGCATGTGTCTCAGAAGTAAAAACTAGAATTAGCTAACAGATTTGTCATAACTCAGAAGCATTTTAGGTATATTTCAAAGGAGAAGCTGGTCATGAATCCTTTGGGAAGTTCGTGAACATTTTTTGCCTGTATGTCTATTTTTTGTGTGTTTGTGTGTGTGTCTTTGAGGATTTTCATTCATGAAATTTTGCTAGACAAATCATTGTAATGGTGTTAACACTGGGTGCTGTCATTTGCTTCCTAATGACTGGGTAACGTGTACCATGGAACTCCGGGATTAAGAATATTGTCAGTGTGAATCATTGTTTTTTGATGGAAGAGTAGGTGAAGAATTCCTGGATTCTCTTTACAGCTCAGCATTCTTCTTCAAACTTGAAATATTTTAAACATTTTTGTTGAGTCGCAGAGTTGCTTATTAAGTGGATGAAAAAAAAAATGCATTTTCAAAATAAGCAGTCTGTCTTTGTTACTGCTTAACAGAGCTTCTTTTTCTTTTGGCTTTTCCAGGTATGAATACCAGCAAGAGTGAGACAGTGAAAGAACATCCCTTACAACCCTCTAGAAGATCTCTGCCATGCTTAGCTCAGAGCCAAACTCATCCTCAGAGTCTGAGCAAGCATTCTTCATTTCTGCAACCAAATCGTGTGCAGCCACAGCCTCGGCCTCAGCCCCTAAGTGCAGGGACGTCTACAACTACAGTGGATGTCGTGTCAGAACGAGGTAAGAGGCTGTCTCTCAGCTGCTTCTTCCAACACTGGGTGTGGAAGGGATCTTTGGGAACATTATTCATAGTCCTGTGATATCTTAGATATATTTTTTTTAGCATCTCCATTAAATTAGAGAGGCATCTGATAAGCTTTGATATGTTTGGGTATCTACAATTTGTTGAAGAGATGGTGACAGAGTTGTATGCAACAGCTGGAAGAACCTTGGTGCCGAGTTCTTGAGTGTAATCCCTATAATGTTTGAAGTGAGGCTTTAAAAAGTTTTGCTTATTTGTCTAAATTACAAGTTATTTGTGCTCACTGAACCTAAGACAAGGAACTGCTTGCATATGCTGTGAAACAGCATGAAAGTTTCAGTAGTCTGTCCTAGGAGAGAGAGGAAAAAAAATACTGGGCTTTCTGTACTAAAAATCCTTAAGCATGTTGGAGCAGACTTCTTCATTCACTGTCATGATCCAGGAAAGAGTGCTATGAAGAGAATGACAGAAGGGAGGAAATACCTATGAAGTTTAGCTTTTGTTGGGCACAGTCTCTACTATTTTATGACTGCTATTTTAATAGATAAGCATGCCTTAACAGAGAGACTAGTCTAGCTGGAGATTTCAGTCATTGTGTGGGTACCCTATTGCCAGCTATTGCCAAACACTGTTGTCAAATCTGTGTGAACCTGTATAGCTTCAATTGACTGGTTTCTGCAGCTAAATTGTGCAAAGTCCTTAATGTCGATAGGCACTAAATGTTACTCTACTAAGCTATTTTACCAAGTTAAACTTCTCTCTGGAAGAGTGAAAGTCTTCAGTAAAGTGACTGTTTTATCTTCTGCCAGTGGAAAGTACTTATCAACACTTGAGCGTATTCCTTGTGTTTTGAGTCACTGACTGCTTTAAAAAGTGTATCCTGCCTTCATACATGTGTATGATAATATGACTATCGCTTTTATTCCAGCTAAAGTGATGGAGACTTTGGAAAACAACTTGATCAAGTTGTCTAATACTGAATACAATGATCCATTTTTAGGTAAGTTTATGTCTGAACTCAAGTAATAACAAATCACTGATGCTTCCATTATACTTGTGGTATTTCTGTGTGGAAGAGCAATACTTACCCTGAACTGCCAGGTCATTTTGAAATGGGAGAATAAATGTGACTAATGAAATGTGTGCTATCATAGATATTTTAAGGGAGACATTTCAGAAACTTTTGTAATACTTTCTCAATTTTTAGACCAACAGTAAATAGCGATTAAAGAGACATGTATTTTTTCATACATTTAATTTAATCTTTTTCCATAACAGTCCTTCATAATACAATCACTTTGAAGCATACATTAAAAATTCATTTGAAATTGTGGGTTTTTCTCCTATTATTATCATTATTCCTGTATATTACTTTGCTCAGGATTGTCATGGTTACCGTTTTTGTTATGTTGTTTTCACTCTACATATTTACACAAAATATCTGACCAAAACAAAAGTTACAGAGAAAAATAGCTGTAATTGGGGCATATTTGTACCTGTACTTACGCTATTCTGATGCTTAAAGCCAAAGAAAGTAGAGAAGTCTTAAAATAATGTCTTCCTTGCAATGTCAGAGGCTATATACACACAAAAGAAATAACGTGTAGGTTCCAAAACTATTTTTTAAATTCCCTGTCCATATATCCCCCATTAGAAGTATATAAAGATTTTGCTGTACCTTGCATAACTACTGTGAAAGCTCTTTTTGTTCAGAGTCAGTGTAGCATCCCACTAAAAATGGTATCTTCATGCTGAAGGAAAGAGATTTGCTTTCCAAAAGCTATTTTGGCTTAGCTCTCACTTGATTTTGTATTGATTTTTCTTGCTTCCTAAAATATATGGTAGAGAAAAAACTCTTCAAAGTCTCCTAAAGCAGTGGCTACTGGAAATGTGAGTGAAACTAATAGTTCCTCCAAAACACAGTAAAAATGCTTCAAAATCGTCACAGAGTCCAAAAACTTGGCGTGAAGATTGTGTTAGAACACCACCCGTCTGAGTCAGGTTCCAGTTGAAGTTAGTGCTGTCCCTCAGTGTAATTGGTTGCACTGGGTACAAGTGTGGGTATGAGAAGTTTACACTGTTATTCTTAGTTTCTTCTTTTTTAAAAATAGAAAATATCCTGTTCTTTTATTTTATTTCAACTAATTGCTCACATGTACACATACTGACGATATTGTGTATTTATGTGTGCTAGAAGAAATTTTTTCTTTTAGTAAGTGATGCACTATTTGTCATTCATATCCACTTAGTTTTCACCTGAAAATAAACATGGAGACCTCAGAGATTGAGAAAAAGATAGATCGAGTCCCATCAGCTCAAAATTGTGTTAAACTTCTCTGTGGATGTTCTCTTCTGACTATAGCTATGCTATTTGAAGAGACAGAAGAAAATATTGAAATGGTAGCCTTTTTCTAAAATGGTTCTTTAATTTGCATGTGTAAATCAAGACACTCCCCAATTATATCACTGAAATCAGTGAAACTACTGTATATTTAGAGAAGTGTGGTTGGTTGGGATCTTCACCTACAGGCACAAAGCAGTATTTATAAATAAATCCCAGACAGGAGCAGTAGGGATCGTGTGAGATAAAATCAGCATTAAGCTCACCATGAGAAATCAGAGACAGTTAAAAGCACTTTTTTTTTTTTTTTTATTTAAAAAAAAGCCTTTCTGTAAACCTTCAAAATGCATTTTTTTTCCTTTTGAGGGTTTTGTTTATGTGGGTAAGAAATTGTCTCCAAGATAAAGCCATTCTGTGATTCTAAAGCAAAAATATATATATATTTTTTTCCCTGAGTCTGAACAATCAAGGGAGTATTGCTGCTTGAGCTTTGATCGCCAAGGAAGTGCGAAGGATGCAGTGCTGCTCCAAGCTTTAGTCGGCATTCTGGCACTTTGATGGAGTTTGCAAAACAGTCTGATTAATGGGTATCATCTTTTTAAGAAACCTTTTCAAACTGCTCTCCTGAGAACATGAAAGAATGCTGAATTAAGTGAATGTGGTGAATTTTTAATTAGACAGTATTACGGAAGTGTACACAAAATAGACCAAATGGCTTTCTGCTCTTTCAGAACTGTAACCGACTGGATCTTCTGCCTTTTTGTGAGAAAGGGATTAATAGGCATCAGATAAATGATTTGAATTCAGTGGAAAGCTTCTCCTTTAATTAATTGACTATAGCAAAGTCCATAAATATTTGGACTTATTTAGTCAGTAACGTTGATGAATTCGTAAATTAGGCAGATCATACATTGCACCTTTCTTACAGATAACACAGCCAAACAGAATCCAGAATATAATGGTTTTATGTTTTGTTTGTTTGTTTGTTTGTTTTCCCTCTGTCAGTTTTAGGTGGTAAGTAGTGTTTTTAGTTTGAGGAATCAGGAAATTCAAGGAAAGAAATAGGCACTGAGCTTCTGTAACGTAAAATGTGATCTGTGGGGTTTCAGATGTGCCGTTATGCTCTGTGCTTAGCCAAAGCTTAGTGGAAATTCACATCCAGCAAAGGCTAACATCAGGGCTTTCAGATCTTACACAAGGTGGAAAGCACCTGGTGCTTAGTTCTGGACCTTTAATAAACAGGATTCATTGCATTTCTCAAAGGGTGGTTGTAGAAATTTTCTATTCTCTCTAGAGCAAAATCATGCTATTGCTTCTACTT
This sequence comes from Heteronetta atricapilla, assembly GCA_011075105.1. Classification (NCBI taxonomy): domain Eukaryota; kingdom Metazoa; phylum Chordata; class Aves; order Anseriformes; family Anatidae; genus Heteronetta; species Heteronetta atricapilla. Next base: position 11,746,207 of record CM021735.1, read on the forward strand.
CCTTGAAAATGTTCCTTCTGTTCCCAGGTTTTTGATTTATAGAAGAGCATTAAGTTCTTTTTGTCAACTGTCTGACCTTGTCACTTATTTTAGCTTGAGTTCTCAATAGACAAATCTAAAATCTGAGCTTGCTGTTCACCAAGGACATTAATCACTCAAGGGCAACTTCTTTTATGACTTTTACTTTTCTAATGAGTTAAGTATTCCTGATTTTTGAGTGTTGAGATAATGGCTTTTTACCTGAGACCTTCCCTAAGAGACAAATATGCCTGCTAACCAATATAGTATGGCTCCAATTCTGAATATATACGTGGAAAAACCAGTTACAGTAAATTTCTTCTCAACAAAAATAAATTTATGTCAACCCATTTAACTACAAGTAGCTAGTCAAATCCAATAACCACACATCTGGGGAAATTTCCTGAGTTTCTTGATGAGAAAATCCCAGTTCGTCAAGACTTCTTTGAAAATATCTGTGGATGAAGATTTCTGACAGTGGGGGAGACTTGCAGAGTAACCAGTACCCTGGCAGGCAAGCTGTCTGTCAGGGAGTGGAAGGCTGAGAGTTGAGTTACTGATTTCTGCAAGAGTGCTTCGCACAGCAGCTTGGTGACGCCATTACAGGCTGTAATACCTGGAATTTTTCTTGAAAGATTCCTGAGGTTTTTGTTCAAGTATGAAACTGGAAAACTTCAGAGCAACTGTTGTAAACACAGTAGAAGTATTTACTGTCTAGCTAAAATCTTTGATGCCAGACACGAGGGAGATGCTTATGTGGGATGACAGAGACACTCGGGCTGCCTCTGTGGTATTTCAGGTAAGAACAGTATGTCTGTGATAGAGCACTTACCTGTGGTGTGTTCTCATATTAACAATATGGCCATACGTTTTGTGATGAAAACTACAGGATCTGTATGACTTTGTGTCATGCTGCACAAATTAAATTTCAGGAGATGATGCATGTTATATTGGTGTGATAGTCACAAATAGCTAAAATGCGTAGTTATAGCAACATGAGAAAACCCTTTCCTGTGCTATTTTAGAATTGTCAGGATCTTATAAGAAGTAAATAAAAGAAGATTTGAAAATACATGTGTTGTGTATGTAGATGCATAGAAATCTGGGTTACACAAGAACATGGACATATTACTGAACTTACTACCATAACAAAATATTATTTTGTTGTCACCCATTTTTAAATAGATTTGAAAGTCATACCAATGAAACTCAAGCAGTTGTCATTCACCCTCTCAAAGGGAATTCAACGTTGTACTTTGTTTCTAAGTCTTCTGACTGTGGATATTTGCTTGAAATTAGTGGAGTATATTTATGCTCTTTTCTGATTTTATTGTGCTTTGTTTTTCTTCTGAAAGATGTGCTCAGCAATTAGTTCAGTGGTGCCAGCTGGATTTAAATGATATAGGAGGTTGGACTTCGGTTACGAAATTTGCCTTTGCTGCAGCTACCAATAATAGTGGCTCGAGTTAGAGTTAGAAAAAGTAATTAAGTGGGAAATACTTAGTTGGAGCAACTGCATACGGAAAGTCAAATGCCAAAAATGAGATGAGTTCCTTCCTGTAATGTGTGGTGTGGATAAATAATAATAATAATAAAAAAGCACTATGTCAGGTGCAAAGGCTCACAGAAACAGGAAATAATCTCCCACTGAGTAGTGTGTTCTTTTCTCAAGTCATCTTCTGTGTTCAGCAGTAGGAGCAGAAGGGCAGTGGCAGTATTTGGACAGATAGGTGGCATGTTTTTCTACCTGCTAGGTTCGTTTATATTGTTAAAACTACCGTCACTAGTGTTGCCAGGTTTGAGTTCTTTTATGTCCGCTTTCAAATCCTGTAAACCAGATTTACAAAGGGTTTTCTTGTTGCAATACAGATTAATGCCTTTTAAATTCCTGTTTAGCACATAAGTAGCTAAGGACTCAAGATCTTGAGAAGTTAGGCCATATTGAAAGTGCAGTTAAAGTAGGAGGAAAAAAAAATCCAATTTGCTCATTCTAACAGAAATATCTGCATATAAGTAGCTTTCTAAACTGTGTCAAAGTAGGCAGAACTATGACATGCTGAAGTTTCTCATTTCAATTAAGATGTCAAAAATGAGTAATGGATAATACAATCAATAGAAATTGGCATTCAGGGTTTAGCTATAATGAGCATCTAATTTTAATTTATTTGGCAGTTTTTATCAGCTGCCTCATTAGCAATTAAAACAAAACTTTGTAATTCCTTTATTCTTTTTTCAATTCTTTTTTTTTCTCTGAATTAGGTCAATTATGAGTGCTTTATGCATGGTAATGCAGAGATTGAGAAGAATATGATTCAAGAATATGACTCAGGCTCAATTTCTGCTTCAACAGAAAAGTGATGTTTCCACTGTGATGCTTAGAATACATTTTTCAAAAGCTTGTTTGATCTTCAGGTAACATCAGTATGGTGATAAGTTAAGCGTGGTGACATCTATTCTGACTGTGTCGTGAGATGGCTGAAGAAGGGCCTTAGAATACTTTGTAATGTACACAGTGTCTGAGGGCGTTGTCCAGCTGCCACTCCAGAGCTGGTTCATGCTGGCAGAGCTGGCAGCATGAGTGATGCAGCTAAGCGATCCATTAGGAGTGTAGTGCTCGCTGGAACTAGGTAAGGATTAGTCTTCTGAAAGCATAATACTGTTCAAAATATCTAAGTTCTTTGGGCATTTAATCTGCCTGTACCAATTCTGTATACCACCCTAACTCCTCCAGATAGCTGAAAACCCGCCTAGCTCCCTTTTTAAAAATTAGTTATATTCTGTGTAATGGTTACAATTCTCATGAGAAATTGTACTGTAAGAAAAGCCTGCACTCATCAACCATGCTAGCATTTGGTATATAAGTATGCATATGCAGGTAGCTGAAAAACCTTTAATGGTATGTTTACAATATAGCATTCCAGGTACCTACCAGAATAAACTGAGATGGCCTAAATCCATCACAACCTCATTTATCTGAGTGTCTAGTAATATCCTCCTGCAGGTTATTTGTTGTTCTGGGACTAAAACTGGGGCAAAAGGGGATTAATTTCTTGACCAATAATCTAATTCTTTGTAAAGCTTACAAGAGCCAAGAAGAATCATCTTACGAGAATCTGTGAAATAAAATTATCAAGGAATAATTTTTATATGACTTTCCCTTTCAATAATAGTGTCAGGTTTTCTATCCTACACCAGTTATCTAGAATATGAATGGATAGTGTGTTGCAGGGAAATTGGGACAAATACTTTTTATGTTGTAATTATCATAAAATTAAAATGCACTCTTGGCCCTTCAGAACGATGTGATAGAAAGGAAGCTAAAAGACTCCTAGAAATGAAAATCTCTCCATCTCAGTAAGAGATGTTATCCACTTGATTAATGCTTAATTTTTAAAAAAGAAAATCACTTTGTACCTAAGTCTGGATCCAGGTTGATGGTACAGATGGACTTAAATGTTCAGATATGCTAACGATTGTGTCAGTGCTATAAATACGTACCCAATTAAAGAGATGTCCTGGATTTACTGAATTGAATAGAGAAATTCCCATTGACTTCACTGAAAATTGAAATATGATTGGTGTTTGCCTCTAGAGTTAGGATCTGTCACCCTTTTCTCTGATTTAATATTCTCGTCTTTATTGAAAATTTAAGCTTTTGCTTTTTCCCAGGGTAAAACCACCACAACAGCAAAGCACATGTAGGACAGGAGTTGTTACCAGCACAAGAGAGAACAAATTTTGTGGGAGGCAGGCAGTTGCCTGAGGTCTGTTAAGGAGCAATGTGAACTCAGTTTTCCTGTTTTGCTCCTCTGGTGACTTCTTGCCTGCTCTCTGCCCCTCCCCAGATCAGGCAGGCTAGTTGGTGTTTGGCACTAGAGTCCATCCAAGAACTATAAGAGTGGTGTAAGCTGGCAGTTGTTCTTGGCAGTAACAACCAATTTAGTTGTTGTGGGCCAGGGAAGGCACAATGGGAAGGCATAATGGGAAATAAAGAAATGAAGTGAAGTAAACAGTGGATTTCCCACAGTGTAGAGTGAAGAGCTTGAAGCAGACGAGCTTTTCTCATGATGTTTTGTGGAGCTGCAGCCAAATCAAGTCTCTGTGTTTGAATTCAAAGATGGTACTTATAATGCAAAAGAAAGAGAAACAGTCCATTTCACTGCCTTTGGGCTATGTTGCATTAAAAACATCCTTCATCCCTGAGCAATACAACTCCAGCCACAACATCAGGGATGTTATCTTGTTTTGGCTTGTGGCGATCCCAAATGGGGCAAAAATAAATAAATGATAGAGATTGTAGAGGAAAGAATAGCAGAAAATAGTGTTACTTTATAGACTAAAATAATCCCAAAATGTCATGGAAGTTTTAAAAATGCAGCTACTTAGGAAATGTTGCAGAAACTAAATGACCGTGTTTGTATAAAATGTAGCATGCATTGGTGATGCTAGTAAGAATTGAATTTAAAGTAATTTAGGTCATGTAATTTTATCTTGAAGAGCATGTCATTTTGGCTTCGTGGATGGGAAAATTGCCCAAGAGAGACTTAATCTTTTAATAGAAGTGGTGGATACCTTGGTATAGGAGAAGCATCTGGTCATAAAAGAATTCCACTAATAGCATTGACTGCTTTTTAAAAGTTTCATCTCATCATCTCCCAAGATCATTTTCTAAAATGAACAAATTTCATTTTGTATTCTTCACAAATTTTGGAACTGCTCAAAAGAAATTTATAAAAAGTTCAACTTAAGAAACAAAATATTCCTCCCCAAACCACGCACATTTCAATTATTCTTTCTAGCCTGTTCTGGTATATAAATGGCATGCAATCCATTAACATTTTTCTTTGGAATTTAATTATTTTTGTTAAATATTTTGTCTTAATGTATGCTGCAGAAGAGACAAACAGGACAGCAGGTTTACTCAAAGTATCTGCAAAGCATACTTCCTGACATTAATGCATATTAGTGTTAAGAAAAATACACACGTTGGATATACTTTTAAAATATGGATTGTATGCTATGTCTCTGACATTTTTTCAGACAGGTGTAACATACACTCTGTGTTACTCTATGCAATAATTAAATGTTGTGTTTTAATCTTCATTCCTTCCATTTTTACTATATTGATACCATTACCTTGTGGAATAGTGTTTTCAGTGCATAAAATAAGTCATCGACTGTTAAATGTACAGCGCTAAATGTTAAGTTTTATAGTCCTTTTAACTCTAAATTTGTGCTTTTTTCATTGTTAAAACCCTTTTGGTCTACGGTTCAGACAAAGCAGCAGGTATATCTAAGTGGAAGGTAATCTTTTTTACAGAAAATGGATGGTACAATTGCTCTTGAAAATCTAAAAATGTTCAGTAACTAAAGTATACTGAGCAATAAAACTGATTTCACAACTTAAAATTATTTAAATAAAACACCATGTACTTTTGCAAAGCTTTTTGCTTGTTTTAGATGTACTCAGAATCTCTAATCCTATAAAACTTTCCCTATAAAAGTGGAGTTTTTTATGTTAGTAAAGTCTTTCTTTCAACTCAAATGGCTTATCTAGCTGTAAGAAGTTAGGTTTCATAGGACTTTTCCTTCTTTTCATTTCACACATCTGGGAGCGAGTCAGATCAGCACATTTGCTTAAGTATCCTGTTTCCTACCTTGTACTACTTAAAGCGTTTTGCAGTCTTTTTACTACATTCCCATTTGTTGTCTGGAGAGTACCCTGTATATTAGGTTAAAACTTTCTTTAGATTAAATAAAGGTGAAGTTTGGTGCTCTCACAATCAAAACAGGCTATTTCATATATTAAGTCCCTTCACAGATTTACTGAGGTTAATATCAACATTAGAAATCACCGAGGGCTCATTTTGTGTAATCATAATATAAGCAGAGAAAAACCAGCTTTCTGTAAATGTTCCAGTTTAATATCCCTTCTCAGAAATGTTTAGGCTACATGAGATAATTGTGGTTGTTTTTTTCTGTAATATTTACTGTGGAGAATTTAAGGGACAACTTAATGAAAAATACTTTGTTGTTGCAGATGAGCTTTTCTGAATATAAAATTCAGGAAATTCAAGATTGTGGATCCCACAGCAACCATAGCTTGTTTCTTGGCTTCTATTTAGGGTTTAGAATTGCTGGGATAAATGCCGTTCCCAGTTCCCTTGACTTTTCCCATGTTGATATGAAAGCTGAGATGAGAACTTGGCTCAGGATTTATGGGTAACTTCTTGGTCTGAATAGTTTCTATTTGCAATTTGTCCAAGATATAATTGCGTGGGAATAATTATTCCATCTTTTTATCGTTAAAATGTTTTTTTTTTTTCAAAACTAACCATTTGCCAGCATTCAGTAGAAGTTATATGGTCCAACATTGTACAGGCATTATCCCTCATTTTACTTCTCTGCGTGTGTATGGTAAGCCTTGTCATGATCTTTTAGATGGAGAATGTGAAAGGAAATTCAATGTCTGAAAAACAATTCTCCTTCCAATAGAGGATATAGAGTGACTCAGAGACTTAACTGCAGTCCGTCTGTCTTGCCTGTCGTGATGATGCAGGAGGAAATCTGACTTGTAATAGTGGGTTTTAATAAGCTTTGAGGAAGGTCCTCAGTCATGTGCAACTATGTTGGACTATGCAAATATTTTCCTAAACACTTTTGTTGAGTGATTAAAAAGAAATCCACTGAAGAAGAAGAGTACTTTCTTCATGGTGTCAATTATCTTCTACCACCTTCGGGTGCACCTCTGAAGTTTTCACTGCAATACCTTAATATGCAAATTTTCAAACTCTACGTAATAATGAGCAGCATGTGCATAGCAGAATCTAGCGTTTTGATCACTTCTGTAATTTAAAAACATACTATAACATTACTCTATATCCAGGATGCACCTGACAATTTAATAACACATTTTGAGTCTTGACAGTTACGAGTCAAGAACAAAAGCAGCTGAATTTTTGCATTGTGTTTTTTTGTTGTTGGTTGGTTGTTTTTTGTTTGTTTGGTTTTAACTACTGTGAAGGATGTTGTTGGATTATTTGATTTAAATGGTAGTAGAGAAGAATTTTCAGTAGGATTTTTACTAAGAAGGAAGTCAATTCTAGTTTAAGACAACCAGTTCAAATAAAAAGCTTTTGCAGGAAAGGATAGAATATAAGTTATTGAAAACTTAACGCTTAAGAGGAGTATTCCACTGCAGATATAACTTTACTGTCAGTTCCTTTCCATGATAATCTAAAATGAGCCCACTATTTTCTTCTGGTTTTTTCTTCAGATGTAGGAAAGGACAAAGACACATACACAGATGATTCAGAGCATGGGAATTATGATGTTCGTACAGATCAGTCATTGCTCATTCAAAGCAAGCTTGCCAGACAGAAAACAGAACCTCGGACTAAATCATCTTTAAAGGTAATGGACTTAAAACTTTATTAAATTTTATCAATTGCCATAATATGCTTAGGTATTTTTTAAAATATGATTTTTAATGGGCTGGTTAAGCTAAAGTTTAAATAAATAGACATCCCACAGAAAGAAATGTAGGAGGCTTCTGTATTACAATTTGAAGCATATTAGAAGCAGTGAATAGAATTCTCTGTAGCAAAAGTGACCAAATTTTGTAGGATTGAAGGTTCTAGTGATTTACATTGACTCATTTAAATGACAGTAGTCTTCTTTTTTTTAAAAAAAAATAATAATAATTTAGAGCAATTATGACATTGGACTTCCAGAATGGAGTGAAAAAAAAAATATGTCACCTGGGAGGCCTCAAGAAATTAGGAGAGTTTAGAAACACTATTATGTGTTGCAGATGATCAGTCAAAAGTGATCTGAAGTGTAGGGTTTTCATTCTAAGCAAAATCGACATGGTAGGTAGAAACATTACATGAAAGACAGAATTCACTTGCTTCTAGGAAAGTGTAGGAATACTCTCGGGAACTTCAACTGAATAACTAAAAAAACATCTCTCCAGATAAAACTGACAAGTTATCTCACCTAGTAATTAGCTAATCATAGTATTCATCACAATGCATTTTCTACAACACTTCATCCTTTCTAATGCCAAAGAACTATGATTGATTTTCATTTCAAAACAGATTTTGTTTATTTTTTTTTTCTTGTTGTGGACTGGGAGACCCTTAATTCTCTTTTCTATCAAGCAAAAATTCTTGTAAACACAAGACAAATGACCTATTCTCAAGAAATTCTGAATTATTTCTTTTTTCAAGCACTAGTGATTACTGTGCTACAGATCTAGAACTGCCTCAATTACTTAAGGAGTCTGTTGTTCATCGACCGTACCCTTCAGCAGGATGTTCATTACACAGTTCTGGCATCCATTATGCTCGTGGTACTTCGTGATTCTGTCATTGAATGCATGCTTCGTGAATAGTCTTTCAATCATTGTAAAGCCTGTTCTCTCAATCACACTGTATTACCATTACTACAGCTTTCTCTGAGACAGGTTGACGTGATCTCTGAGACCACATTTTGTGGGATGCTTTGGAAAAAAGTTGTGTTTTTTTTTTTGTTTTGTTGTCATTAATGTTTTAAATATAATAGCTACCTAATAATCACATAGATTGTTATACAGATAATGGTATTTACAGTTTGGAAACTTAGGACCTGAAAATGAAGCTTCAGTAAACACAGAGAAGACATTATATTCTAATCTGAACCACAGCAATGAGAACTTGTTGTGTTGACAGATTTTTCTTTGTTTTTTTTTTTTGCAAGGCTAGATGAGTTAAGACAGAAAGAGCTTTTATTTTTTTTAACAAAATCTCATTTGATTTTGTAATTACTTAAACAAAGCCTCTTTATGTTAAATGTGAGCTGAAAGGGAAAAAAATGAAGAATTTGCAGGATTTAAAGTATGTTATTCACAAATATTTTGCATAACAGGTAAGGCTGATTAAAATAAAAGGCTTCGTTGGCAGATACTATCTGTCTAGTAACAGACTTTTCCACAGACTCTTCATTCTGCTAACACAAGATAACTCTTCATGTAAAATAAAAAAGGGCCACCAACTGTGTGTTCCCCAAGCAATGCATTTAGGACTGATACAAAGTTTAAAGGCAACCAGTAAGTTAACTTTCTTTCAAAGTTTAAAGGGTACTCTTGTATTTATATGAAGTTTAAACAAAAATACAGTTTTTATATCTCAGTCCATGTACTTCCTGCCCCTAAATCTAAATCTTCTGAAGCCACATCTGGCTTTTAACCTTGACAGCAACTTTTATCACAGCAATTATTTAGGAAGCTTCCTTTGGCTTTTCTTTTGTTTTTGTAAATGAGGCAACCAAGCAAGATTCTCCTGTGTACTGTTTGCCTGCCTCCACAGGAAAAAAGCAAGGGAGATTTTGATTAGTCATGTAGTAAAAGAGAAGGTTACTGGTCTTGCTTTGAAAAATTGCGCAAGTCCTTCTGGCAGTTAGTGGAAGATGTTGACGAAAAACTTTCTCTAAATTGATACAAGACTAGCAAAAGGAGTGATCTGTTTCCTTTTGAGATGGTTGAAAGTTATAGTGGAAAGTAGAGAAGAGAGCTTTACAGCTGGTAAGTACTCATATATTTGGAGAAATAACTGATTTATCATTATATTAAATAAATAAATAAATAAAAGTCTTCTTAGTCTGACCAGAAAATGAAGATCAGAAATACTGCTTTGACAAAGTGTACAAGGATAAAAGCTCATTATTCTTCTCTGCTTATTCATGATTCTAATTTAGGCTTGTTTTGGAAGGTGTTTTTTTATAATGCCTGAGAGTTTCAGGGACAAATAACTAAAAATGGTTATTTGCAATCAATGCTTGATGCTATTATCTGTCTGAATGATAAGCTACTTGAATATTTCAAAAATAACAAACTTGTCCTGCTGGCACAATGAAAGCCAATACACATTTATTTTATGTATTTTTAAAACTGTCTAGTGTTTCAGATTGCGTATACGATGTGCACTCTCCATAAATCTAACTTGCATCACTGCAGTTTTAAATCTCTAGAAACATCAGATAATTTAGATATAGCACCTTGATGCCAATATTCATCTTGATAGTCATCTACTTTACTCATTTCCTTTGTTATGATGTATAACTCTAATCCCCTTTAGCATGATAGGGTGAGATCAGTACAGAATCCACAAATTTAATAGTGACGAACTGGAAATTGTTCAGACCCATTAAAAAGCAACCTTCATGAGCTATCTCTGCTGTCTTCTCAGCACCAACTGCTACTGAGAATGTGTAGAAGTACGACTTCTTGTATGTGATTCTGTCACGGGATCTCATGCAGAGGGGTTATGCCAGCAGGTGGCGGCTGAGCAGAATATGGTGTAAGTAGTATCTGCAAGTGAAATGTAGGGAGCAAGCAGGTCCCTAATGGTAAAGTTGATACTTGAAATGCTCTAGCTTCACGAAGAAAGAAAAGTGACCTAAACACATTTAATCACTTAAATGGGAAGCAACACATGCCTGATGAAGTAGTGTGGTCAGTAGCAGTGGATTCTTTCTATACCTATGACTGTAACAAGTACAGTGGCAAGAGGAATATGTGAGATATTTTCCAATATTTATCACTATGGGTTCAGGAACTGCAAAGAAATGTACCTGTATAGTAGCCTAGTTTACTGTTTTTTGTAGTATCCACTGATATCTTCTATAATACAGCATGTCCAAACCAGCTCTATATTGGATAGGATCTGACACAAGTTCTCTTTTAGTCTCTGAAAATGTTATGACTTCTAATAAACTTTAAATAAGACCTTAAATAAGCAATTGCCTAAAACATGGACAATTGTTTCCATTTAGCTGAACATAATGCTGAAAATTCAATATAATTCGAGCAAAACTCAATGTGTTCAGTGTAGATTATTACAGTAATTATTAAGTTAAAACTACCAATAAAAACCTGAAATATATTTTTTATGCTTTTTACTGGATTATTTTGGACTCCAAACATATCCATTACATTTTTCTGCAAAACAAATATTTACTGTTCAAAATTTTGTGTAAGTGGTTTTGAAAATTTGAATAAATCGAATTTAATATCTGAAGAATAAGTATATTTTTAATCATATTTTTTCTTTCCCACTCTTTTGCAAGAATATCTTCTGTTTTCATTTTCTTCATGTTAAGTGCATGTGATGGAGTCGCACAGTTTCTTAAGCTTGATTTGTGCTATATGTTTTAATCCTGCCAATTTATCACTAAGCTCATCTACATACTTGCACTCATAATCTTGCTCTTGTGTTCAGTGGAGGCCAGACATGCATGCTCAAAGAGAAGGTTTGGCAATAGAGTTGTTTTAGTGTATAAATAAGAACAAGATGTTGTCAGCTGACAACAATGTACTGGAAAGGAGAATAGCAAAGGGAGTCAGTCTGATAGATAAGGAGTAGTCTGGTAATGCATTCTAATAACAGAACAGTAAATAAAGTTTAGAAGGAATCATAACAGATAAAATCATTATCCCAGAATAGAATGACACGGTCAAGTGCAACAAAAGTTAACTTCATGTTGATGCTTCCAGTGCACGGTTCTCATCTGCTGTGTGGTTTGACTTAAAAATAAATAAATAAAAAATCGGGAAATAAGGGAAAGTAGTAAGAAGTTTAATCACAGTGAAAGCAGAAAGTTTAAAAAAATAGAAAAGAAAATGTTCAGTGGTCATGTCACTTCCTATTTAGGTCTTCCTATTAGACCTAAAGAGCAAATAGAGGTAATGGAAAGCCTCCTCCTGTCCAAGCATCCTCCATTGCCACTTCCCCCTATAGTAATACTGAGCAGACCTCCAATATTTTGCAGTAGATCACATAAACCTGAAACTAAAATATATGTATTTTTCATGTTATATACACAAATACTGATATATACAGTATTTTTCATACTTACATCCTAAGTCTAAATAAAGCGAAAAGGAAAAAACAAGTGAAAAAAATAAGGTAACGACTAGTTGTATAGTTTATTCCTAACACTACAGTTTTATTGGGGACATATTTCTTCATCTCCGTTCAGTGAACAGCCTGAGTTCTGCGCAGTACAATGTGGTATATGCAGAAGTACGTTAGCATAGATAATTATGGAAGGATGTCACGTTAACCAAATTACGTTGTCTCTGATGCCCAAGATAGTCTGGATAACTTTGCAAGTACAAATAGGTTCCCAGTTTTCTGTTCTGGTTTATTATGGTTATTCAAAAAAGCAGGGCAAGGGGGAGAGCAATATTCACTTAAAATCAATCATTCTATATTTTTGGAATTAGTTAATGGAAAGGATAAACATAAAAATCTATTTCAGTTTATCCATTCCCAAACTCTTTAAGCACAAGATGATTACTAACTTAGCCATATTCTTAGAAAATTTCTCAAAAAACTCATCTTGGATTACTCGAAAGTAGAACATGATTTTTAAAATGTTAAAAATGGGTCTAGTAATACTTTAAGTGCACTGCTGTAGCCTGAAATTTTGTTAAAATGTTTTCACTGCTAGTTCCATGTAACTGAAGAAGTCTGTTAGCTTGGAGTTACAGGTTTGATTTTAAACATCCTAAAATAAAGTAAGCTTTAATTTGGAATCTCACTTTCGTTTATGGAAATCAGCCTGTTGTAATTAGCATTAGTAACATACTTGTTTTCGGAAAGTATGTAAAGCTAATAGTTGAGTCATAAAATCTGAATGTAGATACAAACCATTGAAATGATGATATCCTTAGGCATGAAAATTACTTAAGATGTTAATGCAAAGTTCATGGTAACAGTATTAGGGAGAATCAGTAATGAAAATAAGAGAGTTGGTTTTCATGAACCATCCAATAACCTCTCTACTTAATAATATTTAATGAACAGGAGTAAATTGTACTGATAGAAAAATTTATTGTATTTCTGGTAGAATAACCATTCTACTTACAGCTAGAATGGGAAAGCCGTTCATTTAGATCTTGCAATTTTAGGTAGTCATATCACCTAAGAAGTTCACATAGCACATTTCTGCCCTAGTTCCTCAAATTGTTTCCATGGCTACATCAATCTCATACATGATTTAATAGTCCTGAACTCATCCATTATAATCTCTGAAGCATCTCTTAAAAATCAAGAGATGAAGAGATATAGAAAACTATTTTTCTTTGCCTCACCTTTGACCACTAGTGTGTTTTAATTGTAAGCTTCATTCTTCTTCTCTCACTTCTCCATTCCAAGCAGATTTTCTCTGCAAGCACATGAAGTGCTTTTATATGCTGTAAGATGTTCTACACAGCCCTACTTAGGCTGTAAGACTCCATGCCTGTAAGTTTTATGGTGATGTTTATAATAGAGTTTAGGGCGTCATCAGTAGGTCAGTGAACATACTGTTGCTTCCATGAGGAAGCAAAAACATTTCAAGGTCTGTTTAGTTTTTTTTCAGTGTTCTTCAAAGATTTTTTGGTTCTACAGCTGCTATCAAAGCGGTGCTATTATGAGTGGTGACGCTGAGGCAGAGTAATATGTTTGTACTCTATTATACGTGGAAGGCACTGATATAGTACTCACAAAATCTTGAAATAGATAATTCTCAATTAAGTTTATACAGTGATGTCTGTTATTTGAAGATAAATTTGAAAGGTCTATTAAAAATGAGAACGACTATTCACTTGTAAACTAATTTACTTATATCTAATGAATACTAACGCATTTGCTTATATGCTGGAGGCTAATAATTTGTATTCACGGAGTAACTGCTACCATTTTGGATAGCACAAAATATTTTATCCAAGATTTCATACATTATTTTGATATTTTCTGTATGTTTCTTTTTTTTTGCTTGATTTTTTTTTATGATAAAATAGGATGTTAGATGGGTAAATTGTACCTCAAGTGAACTTCTCAAACCTGGACACTTGAATTTTGACCTTAAACTTGGTATAGGTGCTAGGCAAAGGTATAAATACTGTGCTGCAGAATTGAAGAGAGGAATACCTTTAAACTAAAGCATGAATATTAGTTTACCTGAATTATATTCTACTCCTACGGTGATTCCACCAACTGTCTGTGAAAGATACTGGACAAATTGATTACTTTCTCTTTAGCCTTGTTGACTTGGATGGAAATTTTGTCAGTTGCTTTCCATGGCCCTCATGTATGTGGGAGATCTGTTTTTGCTCCTTCAACTGATACCATGCATTATCTAGACATGGTTTAAGTGCCCTTGACAGCTAACAGACTATCTGCAGGGAAGTGTTAGTATTAAAGAAGGTAAAGCTGTGAACTTGGAAACAGAAACCTGTAAGTTCCACCTTACCTAGTGCCTTACCAAAGCCCAAGGGGTAGTAGGAACTGGCCAAGCAAGAGAACCATTTGCTGCTTTCAATCTATGCTAATGTTTGTAATTTTGCATGCATTGGAGTGTCAGATAGCAAAGAAATTGTATTAAGAATATTTAAGTGATTTGTTGTTTTCTTTTTTTTTTTTTTTTGAAGAGGTAACACACAAAAGATTACTTATACAGACTATGTAATTAAAACTTCATTTAATGTTTGATTTATGTAGTCGTCTTTATCATTTGAAATACAGATCGGTTTTGTACATCAGAAATGTGAATTGTAAATACATTATAAAATGACAGCATGAAAAGTTGTGACTTATGAAAGGGGAAAAAATGAGCCACACTGTTTACCAGAATCAAACCAAATTTAAAAGTTTTTGGTATTCTTCTCTCACATGTCTTCTTTAAAGTTACCTCTATTTTTATTGTCTTTGCTAAAGATTCAATGCTTCCACTTCCAGTAGCAGCATCACTTTTTCTGTTGATGCATTCTTCCTTTCCCTTCCCTTCTTACAGTTTCCCTGGTGGATTGGGGGGAAGCAAAGGCATTTGAATAAATCTCTTTTTAATATGGTAAATTTATCAAAATTATTATTCCCCAGCACACCTCAGCTGTCTTAGGAATGAAATTAATTATGTTCAAAACCTTATAACATAAGAGATCTCAAAGAGAGAAATTTAATAAATTTCAGCTGTAAGACAAGAATTTGGGGCTCTGCTGTCTGCACCCATCTATATTTTGGATCATAGGTTCTACTTCCTTTGTTCCTTTGTACTTCCCTATGTTTTTTTTTCCTTTACATAATTTTACAAATTTAAATGCAAATTACAGCATATATGTGGAAGGAAGTTGAACTTTGTGTCTGCTGTAGAGGCAAAATAAACAACGTTCTGTGGGGTCTTGATTTTTGTGTGCTGTATCGGTCAGCACTAACATAACTGAATGCTTCCATTGTTGATTATGGCTGAGAAATGATATTCTTGTATGCTCTTATAAATGTGAAACTTCCTTAGGTTCTTTTTAGAAAGTAAATGACAGTCCTTTAAGTCAGAAATTGAAACACAGACTGTTCTCTGCCTGAGCTACACCCCAATGTAAAGTTGTTTCTTGCTGTATGGGTACCTTGGGTCAGATAATTTGCTCTGGGCTGAGTCCAAGACACCTTGTGCAAGCTGCCAGACTAGCACTTGCCCTGTGCTTTTGTCTGTGTGTTATTTATGACTATTGATTTTGAGATTGGTAGATAAAACTATGTCTGCAATATATTTTAACGCAACTTAGAAGTGCATCAGCAGCAAGCTACTAACCATAATAATGTCAGCCTCTGTGTTAATGTGTACATGTGCATAAACTAAGTAGAAATTGTGCTCATTCTCATTGATATTGTTGGCAGATTTCAGGAACCTATGAAGCAAATCTTAAAATATAATTACTAAAGGTCTACTTTCCAGCTCTTCATTTAGCCTTCATATATTGGGTTGTGTAAATGAAAACTATATGTAAAATGAACAAGCTAGTCAATTTCTTCCATGACAGACCTGATTTACTGCATGTTGTAAGTTAGAATAAATGAATTTATTAGAGAAACACGTGGCATCTAGCAATAGGGCTTTTCCTAGGTTAAAATCACAGTTAGGTACTTTTGATGTTTTGCCTGAATAAAAAATTTGTCACTGTTCAAACTAGAGTCAATTATGACATGAATTTAGTGAAATGTTAAGTTGATGAATCCAATATGTGAAAGTAAAGCTTCAGTTGGGGATTTCCATGTATCTGGTCAGTTGGTGTCTGTACTATTTTATTGTATAAATGAATGCAAAGAAAATTTGAGTCCTCAAATGGGTGTTAATTAATCCCTTAGAATAATGAATACAAGAACACAAACTGCAATGGGCTATTTCTAAGATCAGTTAAATAAGTAGTGATTGAAATTGCAAGCTTAAGAAAATGAAACTTCAATGAAGAGGTAACTTCTTATCATGAAAGGAAATCTGACAAGAGGTTAGTCTTGCCTCGGCTTGAATGCTTTTAGTGTGGTTCAGCATTAAAATCTGACTTTAGGTTACAATATAGGCAGTATTTAATATTTTTAATATTTAATATATTGTTCAATATTAAATATTATAGTATATAATTAAAATATATAGCATATGCATAAAATGTTATTTGTATATTTGTAATGAAAATAATAATATTTTTCCTGTAATCATAACTTATGTTATTAGCCTGTGTCTGAATTGTGAAGTTTGTTAATGAAGTCTGTTGTAAGGGGAGGACTGCACATATTTAGTCTAAGTGTAGCGGTTGCTTTGAAACAGTGATATTTCATTTAAATAATGCATGTTAAGAGTTCAGCTAATTTTAAATGGATATTTGAGTCAATTTGTTTCATTAACAGTATTACAGTATGTGGTGGTTTTACTTGGGTGGGCAGCCGAGTTCCACCACGGCCGCTCTCTCGCTCCCCCTCCTCAGACGGAAAGGGGGAGCAAATACAATGCAAAGGGCTCAAGGGTTGAGATAAGGACAGGGAGATCACCCAACAATTACCGTGATGGGCAAAACACACTCAGAGTAGGGGGACAGTAAGATTTATTTCCTATTACTAACAAGCTCTAGAAGTGAGAAACAAAGAGGCAAAAAAAAAAAAAAAAAAGCCTTCCCCTTATCCACCCTCTTCCACCTCCTCCCCCCGAGTGCCATGGGGGAATGGGGATTGTGGCCAGTCTATAGCGCTGTGTCTCTGCCGCTCCTTCTCAGTCCCTCTCGTCCCCTGTGCTGTGGGGTCCCTCCCACGGGATGCAGTCCTTACCGAACTGATCCTGCATGGGATGCCCACAGGCAGCAGCTCTTCAACAACTGCTCCCACACGGCTCCGTACCACGGGGTCCATCCCCCAAAAGCAAACTGCTCCAGCATGGTCCCCCATGGGCGGCAGTTCCCCCCAGACCCCTGCTCCTGCGTGGGCTCCTCTCCACGGGCTGCAGCTCCGGCCCGGGGCCTGCTCCTGTGGGGGCTCTCCATGGGCCACAGCCTCCTCCAGGCCACATCCACCTGCTCCACCAGGGGCTCCTCCACAGGCTGCAGCGTGGAGATCTGCTCCGTGTGGGACCCATGGGCTGCAGGGGGACAGCCTGCTCCACCAGGGGCCGCTTCACAGCCCGCAGGGGAACTGCTGCTCTGGCGCCTGGAGCACCTCTCCCCCTCCTTCTACGCTGACCTTGGTGCCTGTAAGGCAGTTTCTCACTCCTCTCTCTCTCCCAGCTGCTGTGTGTCGCAGTTTTTTTTTTTTCCCTGTCTTAAATATGCTCTCACAGGGGCTCAAACATTACTTACTGGCTTGGCTCTGGTCAGTAGTGGGGCCCTTACCTAACATGGGGCAGCTTCTAGATCCTTCTCACAGAAGCCACCCCTATGGCCCCCTGCTACCAAAACCTTGCCACGTAAACCTACTACACAGTAATGATAAGATATTACATATTTTAAGAAACCACAGATATGTGTAGGATTATGGCCACGAAGCAGCAATTGAAGTTACTTTCACCCAGGTTCAAAACAAAGACAACAAGATGGCTCCCCGGGAAGTAACCATGGAAAGCCTTATGAAAGGTGTTGTGGAAACTAAATGGTTACATTGATTCAGGGGTAGCTGGACAATGTTATTTATCTAAGAGAAATTCCATTGGATATTACCAAATACATAAAAAGATGAGCTGAAATTAGCTGAATATTGGGCTAGAAATGGCAGGAAATAGCGCTTTTCCTAGTACATGCTCCCTCCTAGACAGGTTTCTTTCTGTAACTTTTATTTGTAATCAAATTAGAGATAACACTTCATAATGGTTTGAATGTACTTCAAACATTGTGGTTTTTGCTGAAACTGAGCAATTTTGGCAATCACCTCAGGTAACCTAAGTAAATGAGAAGGCTTCAAATGTTGCTGGTGGCCTTGCTGAGGTTTCTTCCTGCACAGCTTGATTTTATGTTAAATCAGTGTTGTCAGTGGGGCTTTGAAGCATTTCTATTTATTTCTTATCTAACTTTAAAGCAGGAACTCAGCACATGGATTTTAATTAATTTAATGTCAAATTAAGTTCATTGGGGATTGATTAATTAATTTGTCTGATTCTAACTGATCTGTGAATAAGTAATGGAAATGCTATTATGGTCATAGAAAAGTGTGAAACATACTACATGGATTCAGGATGTTGTTATAATAGCAAATAAAGTCCTTAGATTTCTCTCCTGTCATTACTAACAGGATTTCCAGCAAGCTGCTGCCAGTCCCCAGTAAACTCAATTTGGTATATGTAGCGCTTCACTGGAGATATCTTGGGAATCTCTCATTCCTACTATAGAGCACAGCTACTTTTCCCTAACTGGGAAAACAAAAACCTGGTAACATGGATTTTACAGAGAGGTTATTGTTATGTTTATGTATGTTTTCCTGAATTCAGCTGTCCAGATGTTGCTAGGTGATGTTTTAGAAGAGGAGCCTATCAGTTACTATTCTTTTCTGTTTATTTTCATCGTTTTTATTCAGTGGAACCGAGTCTCTTAAGAAATGCTAGTGCTTTCATTTAGTCTGTGATTATTGCTAAAAGGTTCTCCTGATTTCTGAAAAATCTGTCAACCTTACATGGGTTATTGGAATGGTCGTTCTCAGTTCCTGTGTGGTACCTTTCCACCAAGGGACCTGAAATAACTGCAGGAAGGGAAAATAGGGCTGCAATCTAGTGGAAAAGCTACATTGCAATTTATCTTTAACTTGAACTATTCAGTGATGTAAAATGGGGAATAAAGACAGTGTACTGATATATTACAATGCAGTGTAATTTTCAGTAATTTTCAAAATTTGTTAGTGGTTTGGCTATTAATGAAATACACTGAACCTGAAGCTTACCATACCATGTCATTTGCTCTTAAATGCTTCTATAATTTTGCTTACTGTTTTTGGAAGGCTTCCGTCTTGCTATTCTAGAGTATTTGTTGCTATGTATCAGGTGAAAAGTTGGCAGAAGTTTAATCTACAGAGCAGAACAGTATGCTGAAATCAGTGGAATTAAAATATTGATACTTGCTGTAAAATGGTTCTATTTAAATTAACTGGGGAGAGAAAGAACCTTTAAAACACCTATTCCAAGTCTGTAAAGAGGTCTTTGCTTATTAATTATAATCTGAAAAATAGTGTCTTGAAAAATCCCACCATGTTGGCTAAGTCCCAGGAAATTCTACTTGTACCAGATTTGGATGGAAATGCAAACTCTTATTCTTTTTATTTCATAACTTGGACAAATATTTACATTATATTTTCTTTGACTTTTTTGTTGTTCTTGACCAAAAAGATGCTTTTTTATGTTAAATCAAACAACTTGTTTCCTGTCTCATGTAAACTGTGAAAATCATTGAATGAGGTCAGTATTTTGAACTGTACATTTTCTGACTTCAAAGCAATGTGTCATGTTGTGTGTAATAAAGATTGAAACAATCAGAAAAAGAAAAGGTAAATAATGAAGAAAACCAAAGAATTTTTGTATAATTGTAGTGGATAGGCCTCAGTTAATATTTCACTCTGGTGCAAACCTCTATCTTATAAACAAGTTTACAGTTTTGTGAGGAAATGTTTCACAGCCTAGATACTCTTTAAAGTTTTTGAGTTTAAAGATTTTTAAAGAACAAGATGAAGTTTAAAACTTTGAGCTTGCAAGATAAACTATATGGAAAGACTCCAAAAGGAATTTTAATAATAATAATAATTTTTTAAAAAGGCAGGTGGATACTGTTTCAGGAAAACTGGGACACTAAGATGGTAGGAAGGAGAAGGAGGATTAGAGAGAAATATGAACATTGGTCTGTCTGTTTTTAAACAAATTTTCCAGGTGAAAATCTTGAAAAGAAAAGAGGCAGGTAAGGACTTGGCACAAAATATTTCTTTCAATGTTTTTATTTTCCAGTGTGCTTACAAAAGGGTAGAAGAATGAATCACAGAGTTATTGGCCTAAACCAACAGTTAAATAATAAATGTGCTATTGCTCATTATACCAAAAGACTGATTCACTGCACTAGGTGTAGTGGCTAATATACCTTGACTGGTACATTTAATTGACATTACTGCTCCCTGCTCTCCTTACGCTCTATGGAGCTCCTTCAGATCAACCCAAGAAGCATGTAATCACCAGATCCATTATTTTACTGGCCCAGGTGTTCCTCCTAGCGTAGGTGGAGTGTGTTGCTCGAGAATTACACTGAAGTGCAACTAGCCAAGTGGAAGTAGCACTGAAGCCCTGAAATCAATGTAGCTTGGGTTCACTGCACGATTGTGCTAAATGGCTGCGCTGTTGCACAGTTCATCTGTGCATCTGTAAGAACAAAATCCTGTGAAAGTGGTTAGAGATGAACAGATGGAAAATTTCTTTCCACTGACAGTGCAGATCATTATTTATTGAATGCTGCCCCCAAAGATTTCTGTTTAGTGCAGATGAACCTGAGGGCATATCTGCATGCTGCTGTTAATCAGAGGAGTGAAACAATAGCTCTTAATTCACTTTGTCCTTGCAGTAATGTGTTTTTTTCCAAGACAGAAGAAGAGGATGTGTCTAAAAATGATCACCTAAAAGAAAGGTAGAAGGATCTTACAAAAGAAGGTAAATCTAATTTGCAGAATGTCTGTACAGAAACTGCATCAGCAGAAACTGTAAGAAATATTCCAAATCTCCCCTGTGGGGAAATTCTGAGCAGACTTTTCGTATGTGATTTGGCCTCATTTGTGGACAAAAAAAATAAGCTGGTTCTGGTCTGCTTTTGTGATTTACTTATGCTTCATTGCTGAAGAGCAACTTCTACCCCCAAGAAGCGTACTTTGTATGCTTTTCAAAGCAGTCAAGTCATTGCAAAGAGGAGACATAGATGGAGGACGTAACAGGTAGAAGGGGTAATGAGAGATTATTTGCAAGCAGCAAGGAAAATGTACAAATGAGCATTTTTGGCACTACTGCTGGCACCCTTTGAAGAATATAGGCACAAGTTGAAGGTGACAGAGTGAGGCTGTCTGATTGGTCTGAGTCATTAAAAAGAGGGGTGTCATTAAGACAATGGGTAGTTAGACCTGTCAGTGATGCCAGTAAAGAGCATGCCAGGGACTGTGCCAAATCCAAACTGTAAAAGCCCAGCAAGCTAGGCAAAACCAGGAAAATGCAACAACCCTGCTTTAGTGTTGAATTTTGTCTTCCGGGGCAGAATGGTATAGAAAGAGGATTTCTGCATTATAGATAATGTCATGTTATTTTTGGCATTTTTTTGCTTTAAATAGAATGAGTAAGGGATGAGAATGAGTGGGCCTGTGTATAAGGATCGTGCTTCTCTAGTCATAATTTTGAAATGCAAGCTGGATTTCTAGTATGTTTTAAAACATCTTCCAATTGACTTCAAAATTTGCACTGTTCTAAATAAGATTTCAATGTCTTATCTTTTAGTCAGATGTCTACAGAATGGTTGTAAAAAGGGGTGAGGGGATAAAAGCCTTTTTTTCCTTTCTTTTTGTGGGTTTTTGCTTGTGTGTGTTTGTTTTGGTCTAATAAAAGAATTAGTGACAGCAAAGTTTCATACAGGTAGGACAAAGTTTGGATTTCTAAACCCCATTTTGTTTTTACATATTCATTCATAAAATACATAAGCAGGTATGCTTAGAGAAGGCAACCGATGACACTTTTCAAAACTCATAAGAGCACCTGGAAAAAAAAGATAATCGATGCCTTCACCGACTGCTGAGGAGAAAAAGAAGCTTAATTGTACTTCAATTGAAGCTTAGTGTATTTAAATCATGTTCCCAGAGGTGTGAGGATACATTTTTGTAAAGATGGGTGGTCTGAGAAATATTTCTTTGGTTTTGGCTTTGGGAGGGAAAAAACAAAGAAGAATCTTCTTTAAAAATTTCAGATTTTGCAGACTGAGAGATTCTCAGAAACACTAAATTTGTGAAGTTAGCTGTGAGGTATGTGGGAGTAAAGAAAAAAAAATCACAAATAAATGAGCTGGTATCCAGTATTTGTGCTGCTGATATCACACACTAGCATATGGTTCTGTTTATCAAAGCAGAGTGTTATCGTTGGATAAAACTCCAAGTTTTATAAATTTCATATCAAACAATCCAAATACAGTGAATTTTCATGACTAACATCCTATTTGCTAAAAGGTAATGCAGCATGAATAGACTTCTGGTCATGCACGTGTGTGTGTGTGTGATACATCTTTCTTAAAACTGCCATATGTGTTCTGCACAGTTTTTGTTAGAACGAGTTTGCATTCTCCAGAAGTCAACAACTGTTTCTCAGTTTACTTTTTCAAATTTCAGACTCTTCCTAGAACGACACCAGTTGATATAGTCACTGTCTATTCTGATTCATGCAAAAACAGAATGTAAAAATAGCTTTTAGCAGCAGCATGTAAAGCAGGGTTTTCCATATCGAGGTCAGAGAATTCCTTGTGTTTACAAGCATGGTGGGAAGGAACTAGACAAGATTTAAGCATCGCTAACATGGCATTGAAAAGCACTTCAATTGGAATATCCAAGAAAACATTCACATCAATAATGTTTCTCTTCTAATTTATTGAAACTAGGTTTAATTTATTTGTCTTTAAAATTTATTAATTCCAACTGGAAAGTAAGTGTTAACAGGAGCTCACATCTATGTATACTATACAGTAAATTTAGGGGGCTTGCAGAGCTGAAGGTAATGGCTAGATTATGATTGTTATACTTAGCTAGTTTTATTCTAATTGATTGGAAATCCTAGACTAACAATGCATAAGAATCGTCTGTTCTTATGACTTGTTCTTTATATATTCATCTTGTGGGTATGTGGGCATTTCCATGCTTTAGGAAATGCTGTGTTGCAGGGATTTCATGACGGGTATGTTCATCTTTATGAATGACATGTCTAGCATATTTTTATTTTATCTTACCCAGAGTGATGCCATGGCATCATCAGGCCTCTTCTTCAAAGATGGAAAAAAGCGCATTGATTACATCTTGGTCTACAAAAAGTCAAGTCTACAAGTAGAAAAAAGAAGCACATTTGAGAAGAATTTGAGAGCAGAAGGGCTGATGTTAGAACGAGAGGTGAGTTTTCTAGTTTATGTGGTATAAGGTTATTTAGATATAGCATAAAGTATTTAAAATACTGACTTATTTGATTGAATTTATAAAATTCCTGGTATCTTACAAGTCTTTGCGGTCAGGCTGGTCGCTCTATTTGTTTAATGCTATTATATTAATGATTGTTTGATAGCATGTGTTTAACATGATAACACGCTCCTGCATGCTTATATGCGTATGTGCACATGCATGCACCCACCCATTACAGAATCAGTTTTAAATTGGAGCAGGTTTAATGCTGTATTGAGGGAAACTTCTAGCTCCTGACACCTACAAAACAGAAGAAGCTTCTTTAACCCATATTATTAATTTAATATATAGCCTCTACATCTTTCTGCAGGATGCATGGTATTAAATCCCTCTGCATTTTTAAAAGGCTAAAAATGTCAAACTAATCCATCCCTAGTTCACGTGTCCTAATCTGCACTGTGCTCTTTGAGCTAGAATAGTTTACAATTTAAGTGCTACTGTTCAGGCTTCTAAATTTTTCAGAACACACTTCAAAATAAATAAAATAATAATAATAATAATAAACATTATATAAATAAATAAACATAATAACAATAATAATAAACTAGCCTGTTATTCTGATTGTATTAAGAAGAAAAATCTGATTTTGTGCCAAGTTTCAATACTATTCCCCTTTTTTAAATGCTGAAACTCCTAAAGACTAAGAACTTCAGGCAGTAGTAGGAATTAATTTGTTGTTGTTGCTATAAGAATTTTGTCATCTTAAATCTGATCTTTATTTTATTTTCCCCAAATTCCAAGTTAATGTCCCCTTAGGCTCCTAATACAGTTGCTGATGCTACAGAGATAAAAATTTGTGTCTCTGTGCTCACAGTCAATCTTCAAATGAATACTAAAAACCAAACGTTCTCTGCTTTCTCAGGAAAAAGAATATATATTTGTTTCTTTGCTTCCATTTTCTTTTTCTTTTCTTTCTCTGCCTTAGTTTGAGTGCTGCTCTGTATTGCACTGGGGTGGATATTCAGGAATTTTCATTTTCCTACTGTGAAATGTGAAAAAACATTTCAAAATGTTAAGTTGCTGTTGTGCTTGGGATATCAGTAATGAGAGCATTAATATAAAACTGATAGAAAACAGAGTTGGGAAAACAGCCTTGGAATTTTGCTGTTTCATGAATTACTTAAAAAGCAGACATGTATTTATCCTGAAATAAACTCCTATACTTCACGAGTCTCTTATCCTGTTTTATACAATTCAGCTCAGCAGAATTACCTTGCATGTTCCATATTAAAGCAATGAGGTTTTAACTGTTGGAAGTCCTTGCAAGTACTGGCTAACAATAAAGCATGTTAAATATTCATAAATAACTGACCTGATAGCACTGTAAAACTTGTTTTTAAAGTTTTAAAAATTGATTAGAGTCTAACAGAAAAAAAAAAGTGATTTTGGGATGTTTTTACTGAAATTAGAACAATGTCAGTTGGAGTCAATTCAGAAGCGCTGACCTTTCAGACAAAATATGTTTTTATAAAATAGTAATTCTACATATCAGGTTATTTAAATTTTTACAATAATATTTTTTCCACATCTTTTGCAAAAAAAAATGAAATCCTAGAAGCAATATTTTAGAACTATGACAGAACCTTATGTCACTAATAGGCAGAATTTTGAACATTTAAAGTTGTATTAACTCTGATTGAATTTTATTTCATCTTTACTTACCAAACCTTGTGTTACTTAAGTTTTTGTGTGGCTTTAATCAGACTCAACTCTACCAAAATATTTAAATATAAAAAATCATAGAATCAGAGAATATCCCGAGTTGGAAGGGACCCAGAAGGATCATTGAGTCAAACTCCTGGGTCCCCAGTCTAGCACCCAAGAAATCAGATCATGGGACTGAGAGTGCTGTCCAAACACTTAAGCAAATATAGCTGGGAGAGGAGTTTAAAATGGAAATATCAATTAAAAAAGGATAAATTTAGGAACATGTAATGCTGAAATTCTTGTTTAGTGTTCATATAAATACATTACACAAAACCTTTGTGTAGAATGTTCCTTGTAATTTTAGGAAAGATGTCCATTCTTACAGAGATGACATTGGTAAGTTGATAGAAGGTACCAGAGTTACTGAACTGTTCCTGGGTTTTCCATTTAGGCCAAGTGGGACCGGCAGACTTCTCTCAGCTGTTCTTGTGGCTCTTGTATTCTTCTTGAATGAGACACACATTGAATGGTCATGAAATGTCTCATCAAAGATGATTTTCAGGGGATGCTTAATTAATTTTTTTCACGTCAAAATGCTGTGTAAAGCCTTTCTGTACTTCTGCTGTGTTTATAAGCAAAGATCTGTCCTATGGGTTCCTTTTGACAGTTTCTGGATTATTTATATTACAAGATTTGGGGAGGGGGGGGTTGTGTCAATTTTCCTTTGTTCGGGTCAGAGCTCTTTGAGTGTTTTCAGATCTGTGCACCAGCTTCATGCAGGAAGGCATAATTTGCCCCTGAAGATTGCTTTTAGAAACATGAATGCCATGTGGAATTGAATTATTAATATGTTTTTATTTGTTACCGCTTTTTGCAGCCAGCTGTTACGAACAGTGATATCATGTTTGTTAAAATTCACTGTCCATGGGAGACTTTGTGCAAATATGCAGAAAGAATGAACATCAGGATGCCTTTCAGGTATTGTGGAAACCATTTTAAGGAATTTGTAATTTAGTACTTAAAATATTACAACTTTGTTACTTACCTTAAGGCTAAAATTCAGTCCACTTGCTGCACTGTGGTCAGGCATGTTTATATTTTAATTTAGTGAGATGAAAAGGAAAGAGGAGAGGAAGAAACAAAAAATAGGCACTGTCCTTTTTCACATTTGCCTGTGGTATTTGTTTTCAAGCTTACTTTCCGAGTCAAGTCAAACATAGATTGTTCGAAAGCCTTGTTAATAGTTGACATGTTACTGAGAACTCTCAAATTCTTGGTCCTGTAATGTTCCTTTGCCAGAATAATGACCTCAACTCAGTTCCTCATCTGCGTGCCAAACAAATTCTATTGTACCTTTTTGCAATAAAGACTGTAGGACAAGTTAGTGTCTCCTGTAATAACACAGATTTTAAAAGGAGAAGTGTTCCTTTTGAACTCAGTTAAAGCTGTTTTTGCAGAGACAGAAGAGCTTTGTTGTGTGTTGTAAACTTCATCGGGAGTCAAAGTGGTAGCTGGATGCTAAAGCTGTGTGACTCATGGAAAATACCCTTAGAGAACTCCTTCCTCACTCAAGTTGCCAACTGCAGTACCTCTTATGTCCCTGCTGACTTCAGCTATCCCAATGCAGCTCTCTTGCATTAGTCCTAAGCCAGAAACTTAGTAATTGTGAAGCATCCTTAGCTCAAAGCTAGTTTCAAATACCCAGTTTTACACCCAGTTTCCACATCATTGCATTAAGTTCTTTCCATTATATAACGTGTTCTGTATCAGTCATCTTCTGAATGCTTACGAATATTAGTGTAGTGCCCTTTGAGCTTCCCTGGTTTGAATAATTCTTGTTTACATTTTAAACATAGAAGCATTTGCATATGTGTATGCACACAAACAAACAAAATTTCTATTCCAAAAAGAGTTCTTTCTTGCTTTTCATACTTGAAGTCATAAATGATTACTTCTAGCAGTGGTTTGAATTCTTCCTCATTTTAGTAAATCCATAGATCAGTAGTGCCCTTCAGAAAATACTGGTTACCTTTTACCACACTACTTTATTTTGAAGCCATTCTTATTTTTTTTGTTATTAATTGACATGTAAATATATTCTGTCTTTTCCAAAGTGTCTGAGCCATGTTTCTTTGGTTTTGGGTTGACGCTTCAGTTTCCTTCTATCCCAGGCATTTCAGATACACAAAAAGGAGTTAAAATGCTAAACTCTGCTGTTTGACTTTGTTAGTTTGTAGAGTTAAACACAATTACCTGGTAAGAAAGAAAGAAGCCTGCTGCCCACCTCCAGCTCTGTGAGAAGTATGAAATTGATCACCATTTCTTTGTGTCTTGAGAGAAGATTTAAAAAGGAATTAAAATGAAATTGCAATGTCAGACTTGCGTGAATATTTCAAATAAGCTATTTCTTTAATTTCTGTACTTTTTAAAATAACAGTAAGCGTGGTAGTTTTATTGTGAACACAACGTGGAGGCAGCAAATTAGAACAAAGGTGCACCATGCTTTGCCAGCAGCCAGTCTAGGATGTTTAATACAGAAGCAGAGAAGTATTTCATGATGCCCTCCGGTTCCTGAAGTCTGTGGTTTAGAAGCTTTCTGAGACAGAGTTTGTCTTCATCTGTGTTTTTATTAGCCCATGATGGCCTTTTCATGGATGTAAAAATAGCCACTTGTGCTTCCATTACAGCATCACGTGGTCACACGTTTTATAGTTCTATTATATGTTCTGGCAAAAGCACTGTCATTCACTTAAGTATTGAGCTTGCTTATTTAAGTTAAACCTTTCTAAACTGGAAGGCATATATATATATATTTTCCCAAGGTAACTGTTCTCTCTTCAGTGGATAGAAAAAGCTTAAATCTTACCATTATGCTGTAATTGCAATGAACTAGTGTTCCCTTCTAAGAGCAGATTATTTCTCTTCAGCTTTGTCTGATTTATCAGCAGCTTCTGTCTATTTTGGATGCGTAACTGAAGAAGAGAGCTAACCTTCCCTGCAGTGCTTCAATGCAGAACACCCTTATCCTCTTGCACAGTGTTGCAAAATTTTGGCTTTCAGCTACACTCCTTAAAATAGGAGATATCAGTACCGCGTATGAATAATACATGAAGAATAAGTGTCCTGAATTATACTCGTTAGGTTCGTTCTGCTCAATCTAGCAATTGAAACAAAATCAGTATTCTTATTACACAAGAAGTATTTCTGTTACTGAAAGTATCAGTAATATTTTTTTTTTGGTCTGACCAAGGGACTAAGCAGCATCTAGAACTCATTTTTAGCATGGCATTATGCCTAAATGTGTTGGCAGATACATCGGATGTGTCACATATGCAATCTAAGATGGAATCTCAGTGTTTTAATTACAAAAGGAAATTTTTCTAGCATTTCAAAAGATTGTAGTAATCACCATAGCAGTCTATATGCTTTCAAACATGATTTATGTTAGGACAGTGTTTAAATTATGACTGCATTATACTTTGATTTTAAATAATTTGTAGATATTTTTGTTAAATGCGTGTTCTAACAGGAGAAATCTAACTCTGATATGGTTCTGAAACCCAG
This sequence comes from Heteronetta atricapilla, assembly GCA_011075105.1. Lineage (NCBI taxonomy): Eukaryota > Metazoa > Chordata > Aves > Anseriformes > Anatidae > Heteronetta > Heteronetta atricapilla. The sequence goes on from CM021735.1 coordinate 11,774,922, forward strand.
ACAAAAGTTTCATTTTATCAGTGTCTAAAGGAACCTCTTGTGAAACAGAAATTATCAACATGTATAATGAAGAAATAATTTGTTTCTGTAGCTTAGCTGGACTCAATCTGTGCAAAACAGCTAAGGGTGATTAAAGGAAATGAAGAAAGATTTTGTTTGTTTGTTTTTGTTTTAAATCTGATGTCAAAATCCTGTCATAATTCTTTGTTATTTCATTTAAAATTCTGCCTAGTGGTACTAGGTATCAGGCTGCCAACAGTCTACAGATTGGTAGATAAATAGTTTTCCTATGACCACTTATTTTCTAGGCTCTGTTTCCTTTTCACTCTTAACTATACTCATTTTGTTCTTATTTTAATGTAAGTAATGTACCTTAATGAATCTCCAATACTCCTGAGATGGGCAATTGCAGATCTTGTTAATGATGTTGGTTCTGGGCAAAGTTCTCCTTTGATGGAGATCTCATTCGCTAAATATCCAGAGGGGAAGTGCCATTTTTGTGTGTGTTACAATGAAGGACGGGGGGAAATAAAATAGCAACTGACAACAGGGTTAAGCCCTCCTATTAATGTGTCTACCTAAACTTGTTTTAATTGCTAATAATAATAATAATAATTTAAAAAAACATGCAGAAGGCAGAAGGGTTTAGGCAAATGTTAAGTATGAAATGAATTTAAGGAAGGAAAAAAGGTCCTTCCCTGACCCCGATGAGTGCCATGGTAAAGATGCAGATACCCCAAGGAATTTGTAGGATCTTGGCCTTTGTTTAGCTGAAATGTGGCAGGAAATGGTAGAAGGAGGCCAGAAGAAAATTAAAACCCCAAAACAAGTTATGGAAGGTATGACATTGCAGCAAATGTGTCTCTATGTTGTTTTCAAACAAACTGTACTCAGAAGACTTCACTGACAATTTCTGATAATATTTCTCTGAAGTTACTGTGACCAGTGAATGGTGGAGAGAAAAGAACCATAACATCAATGTGTTTTGTTTCAGTTAGTGCTCTTAGATTTGTAGGGCCATGTGCTTTTCTTCAGTTGGATGCCAAAAGGCAAGGGAAGGGAAGGTGATGGTACACCATTCCCGAGAAAGAAGTTGGGATCTAATGGTGCTCAGTGCATACAGTATTTAATGCACAGAGTGCAACAAGCATTTATTAGCATGGGAGACCTGGTAATTCTTCTAAAATTAGTTCTATGGAATACAAAAAAAAAATGCTAAAAAGATGTCATGAAACAAATATGAGCATGACAGCATTTGATCCATCTCTAATGGGTGTCTTGTGAATGAATCATGGATTAGTTACTGTTATTAGCTACAATGCTAAGAAGTAAATTTTACTCTGGAGCAAATTTTAAACTTGAAAATATGTGAAATCACAGTATTTTAAAATGCTTTATTCATATTTCTATGACAATGTATGTTTTTAAATGTCCAGTGTTCTTTTATGATGTATGTGTCCTTTTCAACTGTCTCCTGCTTGACTTTCTCAGCTGATTTCTGCTGTTCTTTCAGGAAAAAATGTTATTACACTGACTGGAGGAGCAAAACCATGGGCAGGTTGGTGGGTGATGTGTAGATTCTAATTTTGTCAAATAGTCACCCTGCTAAAGAAAATCCATTTGCAGTTGTAAATTTATCCAGGAAACTTGGAAAATTAGATTATTTCCCTCAAAACTCAAAATATGCTAGCTCCAAGTGTTAAAATATTCATCTGTAACAAGATGCATTTCTCTAAAGCTTTGCCAGTTCTCGTTTTAGAAATGCAAAAGTGTTTATGCCAGGAAAAAAGTGGCCCTTATCCTGGCAGCCAAGATTTAATACTGGATCTATCTCTACAGTTAACGTCTGCTGTTACTAAGACATGTTACATTAGCATTGAAGATACTTTTGAGTGCATGTCTTAATTAAATTCTGGTAGCCAGCTATTTCCTTAAATGTATAAATGTAACTTCTCTCATGTGCATCCCGTTGATCATGACGGAATCGATGATGCCCTGAAGGCTGGTTTGAATTCTTAGTTGATAGTTGAGAGTAACTTGTTCGCTGCAGTGAAAGACTTTTAACTCTGGGATTTCATGAGGTTACTATCTTCTAAAATACTTTTCAGTCTGTCATTATCGTGAATGGCTTTCTTTCCTGAAAACTATCCAGCTATAGCATTTAATGCCCAGGATGCTAGTAGCAAGTAGTCAGGCTGGGACGACAGGGCTGCTAAATGAAGGCCAGTGCACACAAACCTCACCTGCAGCTGCTGCTTTGGTGAAAGCAGCCTGGAGGAGCTAGGACGGGGGCACTGTGAGCTGTAACTGCTCTCCCTTGCTCTAGTGAGGCATAATGATGTCTCCTAAATCCTACTTACCAACAGAAAAGATGTGATTTTTTTATTTTTTTTTTTTACATGAGGAAAAACTCCCAAAAGAGTTTTGTGGTGGTTTTTCTTGAGATGAATCTTGATTATGTTTTATTTAGGTTCTCCCGTTTTTACTTTAGATGATGAAGAACTCTCATTATTTCTCAGGAATAATTTATATGGTCTCACAGTATCAGTTTGCAAGCTAATGTTTTAACAACAACAGACAAAGCACTGCTGAACATCAAAGTAAGAAAAAATCCATAAGCAAATAAAACATATTAAAATAAAACAACCTATTACATAAATTTACAACTGCATTTTTCCTCTTCCCAGTCATTCACATGCTTGCTCCATTTTACTGTGCATTATGAAAAATGTAATGTGCTTTGTAAGGAAAAGGCAAAATTAGCAGAGCTTTATTGCAAAATTGTCTTAATTTATCTGAAACCCATCTGTTGAGTCCTAGTTATTAAATCAATTTATTTTCCTTAATTAGAAGGACAGAAGCATGCTTTTGAAGTTGTGCAGTACCTGTGAACAAAGTAATAAACAATTTTAGTGCCAGATTGATTCTACATTTGAAACAAATGTTTTACCAGTAATTTACCTGGAATTTGGGAGTCTGTATTTTTTGAATATTTTCTCTGGCACTTGATACAATCCAGGCACAGAGGAATAGTGTGAAAAAGAAACTTTGTCTGAAGTTGCAAGCTAACTGTAAAATTGCTGACACATACATCTCATCATTCAAACTTCTGCTACTGTCGTTTTCTCCCTGCATCCTAAGGCTTTTCGAACCTAACTTCTCTGTAATTTATTAAATAGTTTTAAATATTTCTAAGAGGAGTTTACAACAGCTAGGATGAGGAATGTGTATTAAAATATTTGTATATCAAAGGTAAAATTTTGATGCTTCTAAGTTTCTATAATTAAGAATATGGGCTTAGACTATCATGTTAGGCCCTGCTGTGACATGTACACTTCCCTGAATTTTATTGATGTGATAATATGGTAGATGCATGTGTCTATACATGTCTTGAAGTCCACAAAAGATTATTAGGAGCGTGGTTAAAAGAATGAAGGTAAATGTAGTGCTTATTGATATACTGTGTTTCTCATATGTGATATCTACATGGTATCTATCTACAGCCTATTTATTTATTTACATACCTTTAAAAAAGGCAAAATTATATTCAGTAGTGTGAAGCTTGATTTCTGTTCATAGGGCTACGCTGCAGAAATTGTATTTAATAATTTAATTTTTAATAATTTTAAGTAAATAACACATGTATCAAAAATAGTCTGACCTCTCTCAGATTTATGACTGAATAATCTGATGAATCTTGTATCTGCCCTATCACACACCTCAACGCTGGTTAAGGGCTAACATTAAGGAGAAGGAAATTAAAAGTTACTTGCTACAGTATGCGGGTTCAGTCTTCCTAGTGAAATGGTAAAATAATTTTATACTTGTAAGGCTAGAGAACCAGAAATTAATTTGTTTAGCAACTTAGCTGCAGTACCCTGCTTCACAAAAAGACTTCTAAAACCTTTTTGATTTCAGTCTGCACACTGAAATAAATCTGTTAATATTGTTCCATAGGATGCATATTGTTGATTTTTTTCTTTTTTTTTTTTTGGTGGTGAAAATGTTGCAGTATTGTGTCCCTATATTGAAACTGTCAACCATAATGCATTTACCATTACAAGGCACACCATAAGGTCTATGCAATTTGGTGGCACGTGGTTGTCAATTTTGACCACAGTCTTGTGGGTTTTTGTCAGAGTACAAGAGGCAAGCACTGAGCAAGCCACTGGCTGGTGATCGCAGCCAAAAATATCTTTCCTGAAGAATGGCAGTTGCCCAGTTCCGGTGTCTTGTTCCATTATAACCGTGAATCCTGGTCAGAAAATTCCAGTAGCAATTTCATAGGAGAAATAATTGCTCCTTTAATTCAATGTGGTTCAAGAGTGAAAGGCTGTGAGAAAGAGATAGGAGTGACAGAAGGTCGCTGTTCTGCAAATAGCACGGTAGGATGGATGTATTGTAGATCAAGCTTCCTTGACTCCCTGAAACTGCAGGCACACTGGACAGCCTAGTCATGTTAGATTAATTCTCAGTGCACCAAATTCACCTCTGAGGTGCTTCTTTGCATTGGAGTCTGCTGAGGAAACATAATCTGCAAGGATTTTTGGACTAAATAGTTTTCCAAAAACAACAACCAGCAAAACAGAATGCAAGAGTACATTTGAGCACTAAAGTTGAACAAAGCTGAAATTACAAGCATCTTCAAAAATATTTATTTTCATGTCTAAGAATAAAATGCTTGCATGTTTCAGAATAACACCTTCTTACTGAAACTGCAAGACTAAAAGATATCTGAACAACCAGCAGTATTTCCAGTAGGACATTTTTAATCTCATTGCATGAACTGAATTCAACAGTGACTTCACCAGACCAGATCTGGCTGCCTCCTACTGAGTAGGCTCCACTGAACAGATCATCAGGAATCTTTCTGAGCTGCTAGTTTTGACCTGTAAAGTCACTCTGACTAAGCATGCTAATATTTAGTCCTTGAACATTCAGTCAAACGTTTATCTGAAATTTGGTTTTGCTTTGAATGAAAGCTCCATGAATCTTAAATGTCTTCATCAATGGTAGAGTCATGTGAGCCAAGAAAAGAGGCTTGTTTGCTGAATTAGTTTTCATATGAGGGAAGATGTAAATTTCAGCGAACGTACTCTATGCTGTCTGAAGAGACTGGGTTTTGGAGTGACCAACTGTAAGTAAGGTAATGCATATGTAACACATACATGCTTTTTAGATTGTTCTAATAGTGTTCTTCATCACATCGCATGTTGGAAGAAATACACCTTTTTTTTTAAAGGTTTGATTTCTTTAAGATAAAATTTATAGACTAGTATTTTTTAAATTTTGGAGATGAAAAATGGTCAAGGTTTTCTGCATGACCAATTCTAAAGTGATTTCGTAACCAAAAATCTGATAACAGTTGCATTGGTTACCGTTCTTCCTGATGTATCTACGTACTTTCCTCTTAAAAAGAAAAGCCTGCTTTTAAATCTAAAAAAAAGTCCGCATGTGTACAACCACAAAAAAGAATGAAGAAAATCAAGTGCAAACTACCTGCGTGCAGTCTGTATAATTTTGTGCTGGAAGAATTTTCACTGAAACCATTAATCAACTGGCACATTAAGGTATTATTTGAGCAAAGGAGGCACTGAAGGGATGCACCTGCGTAGGAATTGTTTTTTGTGTTTCAGCTATATGGATGTAGTTCACGTGAGTTCTTTGCCTTATGCTGCTTAGTATCAATAGAGAGCTGTCCCCCAAGTGCAGTACCAATTGAATACAGAGTGCGCGCGGACTCCTTGGTAATCCATAGCAAGAAGAATATATTGAGGATTTCAAATGTAAAATTATGATCCCACATTTAGTTTAGCTTTGTGTCTGACATGGTGTTACACTGGGGTACACCTTTTGCTATTTTTCTGGATAATAAGAGGCACATCTTCACAAAAGTGGTTTGACTGCCTGAGTGCAATTTGCTGCAATCATTTATTCCTCTTAATTTTGAAATGGGGAGCTGCGCTTCTGCTTAGCACAAGCAGTTACACACTCCCCTCAAATAAAAATCTAGTACTAAGCATTACAGTTTTTGTGGCTCTGAGATCTCTGTGCTTTATGTATCATGCGTGCATGGTAATTGAGTAAGGCCCGTATCCCACTGACCATTATTATTTAGGGAAAGTTTTTCCAAAATCCAATTTTTGCCAAGATCTCGGGCATGAGTCATAATCCAGCACACTGTCATGAGACCTATTCCTTAAATACCCACATTTTACTACAGTTCGGTATGAGAAGAATAAAGGTCAGCAAGGAGTGGAAAACTGAAGTAATAAGGTAACTTCTAGCATTAGCGTGAAAATTAACTGCACTGCGCCATCTCTAAAACTTGTCCTGAGATACTTTTTAGCCAGGATGTCAGGGAAAGAAAGACCTTTATGTTACCAGTATATGATCTGATCTAGAAGAAAAAACTAGTCTGTTTGTGTTACAATGCCAGTTTTTAGGAAACTGCAGGAAGCAATACCAGGTTTTTGGTGTTTTTGTTGGAGTGTTTGGTTTATCTAAACACCGTATAACAACTTCTGTGTAGTATAGCTTTTACTTCATTTGATATATCAGTATACTGTTTCCTAAGGTAACATCAGCCCTTGGATTTTGATGAAAAGGCAGGGGAAAGCTTTATTCAGATCAGAAAAACAGAAGAATTTGACACTGAGAAATCTTGTGTTCACCCTTACATTTTATGAATTTTCCTGTCCAAATACCAGGGAAAGGAGGGAGCCAGGGAAGAGAAGAAGAACCATAATCCCACTGATTTTAGAATGAGAGGCCCTTGAGTCAATTCTGCAAGATCAGATCGCAAAAAAATACAAAATGAAAAAATGAAAATAATAAAACAACTGTTAATAATACTCCTTACCTCCTTATATTCTTTTACTTAATGGGGAATTTTCCTGCTTTCATTTCATTTTTAGTATGACATCAGTAAATGTACAGTGATGGAGTTAAAAATAGCAAGCAGGTAAGAGGCTGTAAATTTGATTTCTTGCTATCTCAGTTTGCAGAGGAATATGAGAGAGCTGAAAAGTTGGCTGCCCAGAAATCCAATGAAGCTTGATAAGGAGGCCCTACCTGATCTCGAAGAGACGGACTGCTACACAGCACCCTTCAGCCGTGCACGCATACACCAGTAAGTGTTGGAACTGGAAGTACAGTGCCAGAGACCAGAAGGATTTTTTGTTTTCTCACTAGTAAGCAATTGCCATGCAGGCAGCCATTAACAGATGGTCACTGGCAAATACCCAGTATCATGTCTGGTATTTTCTATGGATTTACTCTTAAAGCAAAAATCTGTTCTCTGTTACTTGCTGCATGACAGTCACAGTGAGTAGTATGGGCAAAAATTTGACTGAAAAATCAACACCACCTTTTTGGTTTAGAAGTTTTGCTTTCCATTACATTAAAAAATGCAAATACCTGCTCAAGTTTGCTTAGCTTAATTACATATTTTACTTAGGCAAAATCTGAGATGGCTGTTGAAACTGTGATAACACCTGGAAATGGGCTAAAAATAGTGTCAGGGTTTTTGTTATCAAATGTGCATTTGAAAAATGCTTTTGTCTCTGAAAGAATTTATATATATATATATGTATATATACATGTATATATATATATATATATATACACACATGCATACATACATACATACACACATATTTATATACCCCAAATAAAAACTATGCACTCAAATCACCACCTTGGTAATGATGTAGTTTAACCATGTTACAATTTTTTTTAAGGACAAAAGCAGTCTTGAATATTTTAGCTATTTGTTTATTTTTAAATTATTTTGTGCTAAGTCTTTTAGGAAATGTAAGTTTATATAAAGCAGAAATGTAAGTTGGGCTAAACGGATTTTTTTAATACTAAGTGAAGAAGCTATTTGCTAGTGGACTGACTGTGCCCTAGAAGGACAGAATAATGGCATTATCATCTTAATTTTTAATTTTTAGTAATTAACTATATTGCATTGGGGCAGTCACTTGTTCACAGTGTTATTTCTCAGCTCAGCTGATGTTATAAATTGCAAGAGTGTCATCTTTGGCACAGCTGAGTAGGCAAAAGCCATGTCAGATTTCTGGCATTCAGAATCCTGAGCCATCTGGGAAAGGATATTTGCATTATTTGGCTCCGTCCTAGGATTCTCTGTGGAGCTGCTACTGAAGTGTCCAATGCCTGGAACTAAGTGTTGGTTTTTCTTTTTTTTTTTTTTGTTTTGTTTTGTTTTGTTTTCCCTAAATAACAATGGTAGTAGTTCTCTGACTTGGACCTCTGCCAATTTATCAGCAACGTGAATTTCAGAATGATCACTACTTCTGAATATTATTTTTTAAATTTATATCCAGCATGTAAATGACCTAGATAGTAGGACGTTTTAGAAAAGAATTAGTTTATTTGCTCATTTTCCCCAACAATCTGTGATAAAGACAAATCTGGGGGGTGATCTGAGAAGGTGCTCTAGGAATGCAAAACCTTATGTCTTGTGCAGTAACCAGAAAATGTAAAGACACAATAAATCACTCCAAAAAGAAAACATTGAGCAGCTATATTTCAACACCTGTGCATTGTTTTGAATATTGAAAGACTTTCGTTATTTCTGTAGTTTTACAATAAACAATAAAGACAGCTTCTTCAGCAACTCCACGCGGAGTAGAATTGTGCATCACATGCTACAGAGAACGAAGTATGAAGATGGAAAATCTAAAATGGGTAAGAATGCTCTATCTTTTTTCTAACCCATTTTATATCCTTACTTGCCTGAAATAGTATTTAGTGGAGTAAACCTGAATAATTTTGCCATGCACTTGAAATCTTTGTTCAACCAGTAATACATTTGAATGAAAGCTGCAAGCAATTGCTCTGTTTCACTCAGTGAAAAATAGCAATAGATTTCACTTAATACTCATTTTTAAATAAATATGAGAGATTATAATAGCTTTATATGATCAAGAGCCTTAAGAAAGATAATGTTTACCCCAGAAAAGTGACAAGAGTTTTTTAGGACTGGCCTGTATACTGCTAGAACCCAGCAGTGCCAGTCCAGCAGAATCAATCAGAGCTGCACTTAAATTATTTGAGATCGCCAGTGCAGCGTAGAGACAGTTGACTTAAAGGCAATTCAATTTTTATTGACACTTCTGTTACAGTAATGTATTTTAGAAGGTCTAGTTACTTGTTTTCATTTGCAATTAACAGGGAATGTATGTATGATCTTCTGTTTTGTTTACAGGAATTAAATTAAGAATTTAATATATAGATAGACATCTAAAGCCTTATAAAGTTGATAGCAATTACAGAAAGCTGTTACTTGTGTTTCTGGGAGAAAAGCAGTAGTAAAAAAATCTTAGAAACTGAGGGTTGAAATCTAATGCTATTGAAATTGATGATGGTAAGTTTCACCTTGAGATTAGTGTAATTTGTATGTTATGTTTGAATGGACAGATCTGAAATGTGCCAAGAGAATTTATTTCTTGGGCAAACTTAGCTATATTGGTATGCTGTCCCAGGCTACTGAATCTTTTTATTGTTATTATTATGGTTAGTACTTATTTTTTATAACATGCTCTGATAGTAAAATAAATCTGGCCTTAGGAAGACTCTAGGAACTGATCCAAAATGCTGTAGCAGAGCACTGATCTGATACAAACTCCTTCAGCTGGTCCATATTTAAAAGTAACAGGTTAGCTTTTAACCCTGCAGGGGTTCTGCTGCCTCAAAGATTGTCCATGCCACTCTGTGTGTGCCAGATCATCTGGTCACCCATAAAATCTGTATTGTATGCTCAGATTAATACAACGTGAGTGTAACTACCGTCTCACACTTGATCTAGCACAAGAACCCGACCATGAAAGCAAAGTTGTGGACACTGGCCCTCAGAAAGTTGTAGTTTGACAGAACTAGAGAGCTTAAGGGGTCAGTAAGACCCACGGTCGGTGCGGCTATTGGTGACTGTCACGTTTAACATTATCCTGAGCATCTAATGTCAAGTTGCATTCTCATTTCATAACCTAACAATTCTTGGTGCTTGAAGTTATATACATATTAAAAAATCATATTCGAACTAATGCATTTTTTTTTCTTTTAGGTATTAATAGATTACTAAATAATGGAACTTATGAAGCAGCATTTCCACCGCATGAGGTAAGCTCATTAGTTTTTTATTTGTATTTATATTTTGATAAAAGCTTGCATTAATGTTTTGAGATTGTCGTTTTCTATTTTGTTTTGCAAATGTTTTATTTCACTGTGTAACATTGAGACTTTTTTACTAATAGCTCTTTAAGGTTGGCATTTTGAAATTGAAAAAATATATTTATTTTTATGTAATGCATTGTAATAACTTCCTGGAACATTGTCTTACTGATCTAGACAATGAAGTTATCTTTTTTTTTAATCAGATAGTACCTATGGAGTTCTTAACTGCAATGTTAATTATTCTAAATTGTTGCAATTAGGTGCATTATATTATTTATCCCTGACACCATTCAAAATGTTATTTTTTTTTAAAAATAGGTTGTGCAATGGATCAAATTCAGGGAAGCGGTTTACTTATTTCCTATTTAATCCTTTCTGTATAGTTTGGGATAGCTTCTACTTGATAATTCTACTAGGTTAAGGTCTACTGAAGAGCTGTGAAATAAATGAAAAACTTGTCTTTGTCTTCAGAGGGTTATCAGAGAGTCTTTGTGTATAGAAAGGAAGGAAGCAAGCCACAGATCTTTGGTCATCATAAATGCTGATCAGTAGCTCGTAATTGCAGCTGTGAACTCTGGTTGATTGGCTGAATACTGGGACTTGATCTTGTGTTTCAAAGGATTGGCCTATGCTTTACAAATTGAAAGTAATTTCTAATATAGTATAAATAATTAAATGCAGAGAATACAGAGAAGGAGTATTTTAGATAAATAATTGAATGTAATTGTTAACGCTTCAGCAGGGCATTACTGACTGTAGGAAAAAGCTAGTCATACTGCCAGAAAAAAACTGTGAAGCTTTCTCTGGCTTCCAAATCCATGCTCTCATATGCAATGTCTCTATATATTCCTTTATTATGTCACAAGCTTCAATTTCGGAGTTTCAGAGTTTCATTATGTGACTTAATGAAGTCACATATTTAAGCCACTCATCTTAATTGCAGCTTAACTGGTGCTAAGGACAGTGGTTAAACACCCTCAGCTTTTTTTTTTTTTTTTTAATCACACAGGCAAATGAGAAATTCAGTCCCAGAGTGAACACTGTGAGACTTGGGCTCTGTCATAGATAAGCAGTACAGAAAGAAGCAGGAAATAAATACCTAAAATGTATAATGCTGGCTAATGCTTTATGCATTGCACTCATTCAGGCGAGTGTGAGAATAAGCTGATATTCTGTTCCTAGGAACTTCTTGATGTTACAAAGGCCACTCTGTGCTAAGATTTTGGTATGGCTCTTAGCCGACTTTAATGCACAACATTGTTTTTAAGTCATTCTTAAACCAGAGGGGTCAGCAGACTCCAACAAGTAAATATCGTTCTTTCAGTGTGAGGAATGTTCAAGATTTCAAATAAATGATACAAATCTAAATGGCTAAACAGCTTGAGTTAACCAGGTTCACGAATCTGTCTCTTACCAAGAAGTAGTTTGGATTACTTGCAGTTGTTTGATGAATAATTTTCTTTACTGTAACTGAGAGTTGTTGAATGAAAGGACATTTTGGAGGGAAGAAGTTCAAATAAACATGTCCTGCCTCAGATTGGGGTAAAATGGCAAATACAAGCAATTCTGTTTAGGATGGGTCTAGTGAATCTGTGTTACTTCCCAGCTGCTGGGCATGAGGCTGTTCTTGCAGGCTGTCAGGCAGTGTGTAAATGTCAGGCAAGGACTCTTTTTGAGCCATTGATTCTGTTTTGATTTTAATGCCTCTGAGACTTCTGTGCAAGTTTCAAAATAATGCCAGTTCTGTTGTTTCCACCATCTTAAGGAATATGTACCACAGTCATAGGAAATGTCTAGGAGAGGAGGATCAAGCTGACTTACCAGAACTTTCTGAAATTTTATAGGAAGAACAAAAAGATACCACAAACACATCTCGTGAACATTTTTTAAAAATTGAAGTAGAAACGCTGTTCTGGAAGTAATATAGAGTTGAGTAGTCCTTTATAGCCTTGTGCTAGTATGATTTTGTCATTAATTCTTAGAGAAATTGGCCATTTCAGAAGTGTATTTACTCGTAGGCTCACATGTAGGTGACGTTTCCTAGAGTTGTCCATAACAAACTGAAACTTACTTAATAAGCACAGTGAAATCTTAATTTAAGTTATATTCAAATATCTAAGAAATGTATTTATATTCCCTAGAGTCTGGCAATATATTATTTATTTGTGTTTTCCAGGGAAGCCACAAAAGCAGACATCCCATCAAAACACATGGAGCTCAGAATCACAGACACCTTTTATACGAGCGTTGGGCACGGTGGGGAATGTGGTACAAATACCAACCTCTTGATTTAATCAGGTATTAGTACTTTGAAAAGCAGTTTGCTTCTATGATACAAATAGCCCAATAACAACACATAAAACATACTGCTAAATCCATTGCCCTTACATTTCACTGTAAAATTTAGCTAGTCTCTATGATCAGGGAAGACTGGAATCCTCTAAATTGCTTCTTATGGATGGTCTTTTGTGCAAGGCTATTGATTTCAAATGAGGCTGAATAAAGACACATAGATCCAGCTGCTTGACAGCTCACGGAGTGAAAATACCCATGAAGTGGTCTGCTGATCAGAGACACTTGCCCCTCATGGCAGCACTTCTGAATGCAGAGACTGTTACCACATGGACAGAGTTACCAGATCCACTGGGGATCTGAAGTCTCCATGTGGGTTTAAGTAAAATTCTTTTTATATATATATAATTAATGCCCTAGGTCCCCAACTGTAAAGCAGAGAAATATATTTAATTGCAGTTAAGTAACTGTGTTGTTTGGGTTTCATATTTTCCTCAACTTGGACATTGAATACCAGTTATTCAGTTTTCCTTGCTGTCTGTTTTTACTCCTGATTTGACAATCATAAACAATCGTTATGCCCAATATTGTTCCACTGAAAGCTGTGGAACTAAGAATGTGCTACAGAACAGTTCTTTGCTAATCTAATAGGATCATCCAGATCAGGGATTTACTCTTTGTTCACTGCTACTTCATCTTTTATAGTAACTGATACCCAAATTTTGAAGAATTAAAGCTGAAACTTGAGCTTGTGTTTTCAATCTATTACTTTCTAACTGGTAATAGTTTGAAATATGTCATATTATATGATTATCCATCATAAATTATTTTTATAATGGAATACTTAGTCCATACAAACTTATGTTATTCCTTTCCAGAAACTGTGTGTGTGTGTATCTGTGTGTTTGTGTGTGTAAATAAAGTTTCCTGCATTTTGGCAATGTTGAAATGAACGCATCTACTTAGTCATTGCAAGGACATGAAAATTGCAGAGCGCTTCAGTTACATCCTTACAAAATACGTGTTCTAGTAAGTCTGCAATTAGTGTCACTAGAATGTTGTACTAGCCCGAATTAAAACATTTTGGTAACCTGACAATAGTTTTACTATAAGCTTGTGATGGTGATTGCTTATTAGTGTTATTCTGCTACAGTGAAGATAGATATTGTTCACTGCAAGTTTTAACTTTAAAAAATGAATGCTTTTCCTCTTCGTGTAGGCGATATTTTGGTGAAAAAATCGGACTGTATTTTGCCTGGTTGGGTTGGTATACTGGAATGCTGATTCCTGCTGCCCTGGTTGGGCTCTTTGTTTTCCTCTATGGATTATTTACAATGGATTCCAGCCAAGTAAGGTAAAATCCCATTTAAAAATACTACAATAGCCTGTTGAATATTAACAGTCATGCACAAGTTAGATAATTTTACTTTTAAATGCTTTTCAGATATGGTAATCATAATACTAATCAAATAGAGCACTGGGTTCTTTAATCAAGTGCATCCACTTTGTATATCTGTTTTACATCAAGCTGGGTGCATACCATTTACAGCAAGTGCTCTTACCACTGCATCTGCAATGATTCCAATTCTGTCAGTAAGAAAAAAGAACAAATACTGAGTCTAACATCGCATGCACTGCAATGGTTATCATTCTAGTCAAGGCTCATGGGTGAAAAATCCAGACATACTTCATTCTTTACTTCCGTTTTGCTTTTAACTTCCAGAGTGTAGTAGAGCTGTAAAACTTAGTTGTGTATGCTTTATTTTCTATACAAATGTCAATAGTGTCAAATTTAAGAAAATTCTTAACTCTGTTGGTGTAAACTGTGGCCAGGAATTACAGCTTCAAGGACATTGCCACTGCATGAAATGAACCTAATTTTCAAGTTTCTGCTCTGTTTCTGCAATCACTGTTGTGACTTGCCCTGAGAGTGGTTTATGTCAGTTTAGAAATAGTTATGAGAATGTTAAGAGTTAAGCGCAGGCTGTATTTTTAGGAACTGTTACAGGAAGAAGCGCCCTTATTATATTAGGTATCAACAGACAGAAGGGTATCAGTAGTTTTGCAATTGCAATTGTTGCTCCAGGTATTTTCGATTCTTAGGCAGTAAGCACAATGAAATCAGATTTTATACAAAGTGTTTCTTGGCCTTTGAGCAGTAGTACTTTACATTTCTTTATGGAATTGTCTTTATTTTCTGACAGTCAGTTGTTATATTCTGCAGTGCTGCAATTAAGGTTTTTTTAGGCAGTCTGTTTTACACCAAACTCCTGAGAGACTTGGCAGCTTCAGACTGCATTAAATGCAATAAAATGCAATAATATCAGCCAGGAAACTATGCACAGTTACCTTGCTTGCAGAAGGCTTCAGGGTATGAGTCTCAGGAGGGCAGAGGTAGGCCAGCTTTCATATTTTCCCGTCTTTCCCTTTGGATGCAATTGAGCAGCTGCAGACAGAACAGGCAGATTTTCACCTGCTCTCCATGGAGGTTGGTTGTCTCAGATCCTATCCTGAGGTGCCTCAGCACCATGCTGGGGAACCAACCAGGGGCTCTGGACTCCATTGCAGAAGCAAGAGCCTGGATGTTAGGTGATCTGCTGTTCAGCTTCAGACGTCTGCAAGGGGAGGGGAGTAATTATATATACACTCACTGAGGTGATCGGCTCTGGGGCAGATGTGTTGTGCAGTGCAGTGGGGGATTGAGGTGGGCAGGGATTTTTTTTCTGGCATTGAGGCCACTCGAGGCAGCCAAAGGAGCTGCCAGGACCTGGCAGCCCTCGCGAGGGAGGCTGACAAGGCAGAGGAGGTTTCTGGAGAGCGTGGAAGATAGCTTCCTAATGCAGCTGGTCAGTGAGCCTACCAGAGGGGTGTCCCGCTAGACCTTCTGTTCACAGAGAAGGACTGGTGGAAGATGCAGTGGTCGGGAGCTGTCGTGGGCAGAGAGACCACGAAATGGTAGAGTTCTCTATTCTTGGCAAAGTCAGGAGGGGGACCAGTAAAACTGCTGTCTTGGACATCCGGAGGGCTGACTTTGAGCTGTTCAGGGCACTGGTTGGCAGAGTCCCTTGGGAGGCAGTTCTGAAGGGCAGAGGAGCCCAGGAAGGCCGGGTGCTCCTCAAGAAGGAAATCTTAAAGGCTCAGCAGTGGTCTGTCCCCACGTGCCCAAAGACGAGCAGGCACGGAAGAACAGAGGCCTGGCTGAACAGAGACTGTGGCTAGGGCTTAGGAAAAAAATAAAAAATAAAATAAAAATAAATAAAGGGGGGGTTATTATCTTGGAAAAGGGGGTGGGCCACTCAGCGGGACTATAAGGATGTTGTAAGGCTGTGCAGGGACAAAATTAGAAAGTCCAAAGCTCATCTGGAGATAAATCTGGCTACTGTTAAAGATAACAGAAAATGTTTTTATAAATGCATAAGCATGAAAAGGAGAACTAAGGAGAATCTCCATCCTTTGCTGGATGTGGGAGAAACTTAGTGATGAGAGATGAACAGAAGGCTGAGGTGCTTAATGCCTTCTTTGCCTCGGTCTTCAGCAGCATGACCCCAGTGTTCCCTGGATACCCAGGACCCTGAGCTGGTGGAAGGGGATGGGGAGCAGAATGTGGCCCTCATAATCCATGAGGAAATGTTTGGTGACCTGCTACAGCACTTAGATATACTCAAGAGGATGGGGCTGGATGAGCAGTACCCGAGGGTACTGCGAGAACTGGCAGAAGAGCTGGCCAAGCCACTTTCTATCATTTATCAGCAGTGCTGGCTATCAGGGAAGGTCCCAGTTGACTGGCAGATGGCAAACGTGACGCCCATCTACAAGAAGGGCCGGAAGGTAGACCCGGGAAACTACAGGCCTGTGAGCTTGACCTCATTGCCAGGGAAGCTCATGGAGCAGATTATCTCGAGCGTCATCACACAGCACTCGCAGGGCAAGCAGGCAATCAGGCCCAGTCAGCAGGGCGTTATGAAAGGCAGGTCCTGCTTGACGAACCTGATCTCCTTCTATGACAAAGTGACATGCTTGGTGGATGAGGGAAAGGCTGTGGATGTGGTCTACCTTGACTTCAACAAGGCTTTTGACACCATTTCCCACAGCATTCTCCTCAAGAAACTGGCTGCTCTTGGCTTGGACTGGCGCACGCTTCGTTGGGTTAGAAACTGGCTGGATGGCCGGGCCCAAAGAGTCATGGTGGGTAGAGTTAAATCCAGTTGGAGGCCGGTCACTAGCAAAATCCCCCAGGGCTTAGTACTGGGGCCAGTTCTCTTTAATACCTTTATCGATGATCTGGATGAGGGGATCGAGGGCACCCTCAGTAAGTTTGCAGATGACACCAAGTTAGGTGCGTGTGTCGATCTGCTCGAGGGTAGGAAGACTCTGCAGGAGGATCTGGATAGGCTGCACCAATGGGCTGAGGCCAAATGTTTGAGGTTCAACAAGGCCAAGTGTCGGGTCCTGCACCTGGGGCACAACAACCACAAGCAGAGCTACAGGCTGGGAGAGGAGTAGTTGGAGAGCTGCCAGGCAGAGAAGGACCTGGGAGTGATGGTTGATAGTCGGCTGAATATGAGCCAGCAGTGTGCTCAGGTGGCCAAGAAGGCTAACAGCATCCTGGCCTGTATAAGAAACAGTGTGACCAGCAGGGCTAGGGAGGTGATCGTGCCCCTGTACTCGGCTCTGGTGAGGCCGCACCTCGAGTACTGTGTTCAGTTTCACAACCCAAAAGTTGTTATCACTGTGTTCTGGGGCAGTGAGATGATTGGTTCTAGTGTGTCTGCAGTCATTTAAAGAAAGCTACTATGTAAACATTCATGTTAGCTTTGATATATGTCTTGTTTGATTTTGAGCACAAATTTATGCAAACAACTCTGTTTATCGGCCATCCAGAAGAAACTGAGTCAGATACACGACTCTGGCATGACTGTGGCATCGCAGTCACCGTTCGTAATTAAGGCTTAGTGCCAGGGCATTATGGCAGTGTTGTAAATGCTGCATTACCCCAACTTCAGCATTACTCAGTGTAATGCTTTTTCATGTGAAACTGAGGTTTCATCCTATTAATATCTGTAATTAGGTCTAAACTTTTGAATAGACCTGTGCGGTGCCAGGAGTTGGACTTGATGATCCTTATGGGTCCCTTCCAACTCGGGATATTCTATGATGCTATGATTCTAAGTGTTGATTCACAGTATGATAAATTCTGTAGGGGGAAAAAATGGTTTTCATGTTTCCTTTTACTGCAAAATTTGAACTTACGAACTGATCAAATTCCTTTTGCGGCCGCATGCTCTTCTCGGTAACGCCCGGGCACCTTTCGGGATGGTTGGCTTGCAGGGAGCTATCGTGAACCCCCCTCTAGTGGCTGCAGGCAGAAAAAGAACGTTTCATTCTTTCAGCAGAGAACAAGCACATAGACGTTACGCTGCCATCAATCAAATACTGATTGCAGTGCCAGCCAGAGGTTTTGTGCAGCAATAATTAGGGTGTTGTGAAGAACGTTGTCACATCCAAGAATTAGTTTGTCTTGCTTACCAAGTGTCCGAGTGCCCCCCTCTGCACCGTGCCCAGGGGCTGGTAGGAGGTGGTCACAGGGCAGCTCTCGCTGCTGAATGCCCATGGCCCAGGACCCCGGGGCTGTCAGTCCCTGCCCCATGCAATATAAAGACAGTCTGTGTAGTTCACCCCTGGCTGCCACAAGCAAGTCAGAAGCTGAGGATGTATTTGATCCCCTTTGGTGGTACCCTTCCTTCTTGTCCTCACACACTGCCTTTGTCCCTTATTGGAGAGGATCCCACCTTTCCTTGGATATAATTTTAGATAAACAATAAACTTTTAGATCAAATGGAATTACTCAGTGATTCCAATGTATTATGCAGGGAGGAGGAAGGTGAAATAATAAGATGAGATAATGAAAAACCTGATACATTATTAGAAACCCTGATTATTATTAGAAAATACGCATCTGTGTCCTCTGTTTAGAAACAGGCGTTTCTCCCCAGTTAGGGACATTTTCCTTGTTTATCATAAAAGAGGTACATAAGAATGGCAGTTTCATTGAAAGCAGTTTGGGATGGAAGATGATGTTTTTTCTTGCATGAGTTTGGAATAAAGCTTGGTAATGCTCCTGTATATACTGCCAGGATATGGCACTGAGGTCCCCCAGGGTACTGTGTGTCAACCACTAGTTCCAGGATTCAGTTGTGAAATTAACGTAACCAAAAATCTGGAGTTGAAGAGAACTCCACAGTACATTCCAGAAAATTTGGATTACATTTTTAAGGCTCAGACATGCAGGAAGAAAACATGAAGAATGTGAACATGGATATCTGGTTTCATACACTTTTAAAAATATTTAGATCCGTTTGCCCTATTTGAGTTCAACTGTGAAAAATGGGTCTGTCATATGGAAGGGCTTAAATAATAGTCCTTTAGAAGTCCTTTCTTTTTTTTTTTTTATTTTTTGCTTTTTTATCTTTTTATTTTTTTCTTCTTTTTTCTTTTTTTTTTCTTTTGAAACATTATGGAGTATCTATTACACATCTTTATTCTCAAGTTAGTTGTCAAGCTATTACATGCTGATTATATAAAATAAGTCTGATGATTTTAAAGAAGGTTGCTTTCAATGCATCTGTACACATCATTAATTATCACAGGTCTGATTTGTCACGCTGTTGTCAGTCAAACAGAAAGGCCAGGCGTGAACACAGCACATCTTTAGGCATATTCCTATGGTGTGCTCTTGTCAGATTTCAGACACGAAAGTGAGAATAGTAAAAAGATGTTTATTTTGTTCTGTTATTGTGAAGATAGGAATTGCAGTAATGACTAACATAGCACTTGTTGTGAACGCTTGTGTAACACGTGTCTTTACAGAGCAGTGCTCAGTCACCTAGCCTGTCACTGGCAGTACAATTTGCTGAGACTTCAAGTTATCAAAAACAAACGTAGACCGTAACTCAAGATATAGAATACAGAGAATCTAGCATTTATAATGTTGAATTTCAATTTAAAGTAGAGTAGAATTTGGCCATACGTGTGACAACAGTCTGCATTACTGTCAAACCATTATATCACTTTGTTGAAATATGATTTTCTGTGCTTACTTATTTGCATGAAAATGCAATCAAGAAAATTCCCTTTTGTGGCACACTGAAAGCTGTTACTCTGCACTTCTGAAATGACAGGCTGTGCTCTTTCTGGCTTTCAGGGTTGCTTAGAACAATTTTTGAGCCCACGTTATCTTGCACGGTTTTAGTGAATTACTGGTTAAGATGCTATGTGAAGTATGAGCAAAGATCACAAATGTGACATCTGGGCAACACTAATCGTTTATTTCTACGTACTGTTATGTTGGGCAGGATTTAAGAGGTGCATTCATTTGGTAATAAACATAATCTTCCATATAGCGTTAAAACTGTAAATTCAGGTTTTATGAGGAGGAGAATGAAAGCATAACGTTTATTAAAACAAACCAAGAGAGCAATTTCCTGGCATTTGCTTTATAGTACTACTTTCCTAGTGTGACATAAGATCATTTCAGGCATGTCAACATTGCTGAAGGTGATTGCTATGTTTCT
Source organism: Heteronetta atricapilla (assembly GCA_011075105.1). Taxonomy (NCBI): domain Eukaryota; kingdom Metazoa; phylum Chordata; class Aves; order Anseriformes; family Anatidae; genus Heteronetta; species Heteronetta atricapilla. The sequence continues at coordinate 11,794,982 of CM021735.1, forward strand.
CTACTTACTCACTGAAGTTAAAATTTGCCTTTAAATTCATGTTTGCACTTCTGGTGCTTCTACTTTGCCTTTGTCAAGGCACTTAAGTACTATGCTTTCAAAATGAACAGTCCCAGTGAAGTCAGTGATTTCATAACCCCAAATCTTTAGATCTTTAAGCAGTAGAATGTCATTTAAAGGTGTTTTACCCCCAAAACAGGATATCAAATTGTTCTTTTTTATTATTATTATTAGCTATAAACATAAGTTCTTCCATAGGTAATAAAAATGCAAAGACTTAAACTGCTAATGCCAGAACTGCCTGTCAGTGGGGTTTTACATGGTGACCTCCTGACCTAGGTATGTATGCAGTCATGCTGTGGGACAGAGCTTCAGCTGACGTAAACTGGGATAATTGACTGAAATCAGTGATGTCCATCTTCTAGTGTTTGGTATCTTCTACATCAGGTGGATAAACATGCAGCAATTTGCTTGGCAAGTAGTAAACAGTATTTTGTTCTTCAGTTTGTGATATTGCTTTTTGGAGAGAATGGGATATTTACAAGCATAAATATCAGATAAATATCAATAAGATATTGATATTTATCTCTAGGGCCCATAGATTTAGGGTAGTGACTAAGTTGGGAATAAATTTTCATGCCAAACATTCACTCCTGATTTATTTTATTGAGTCAGTTGTGTGGTGTATGCCTGCTGCTAACAAATACAGGCCCCAAATGGTGCAGCCTTAGAAAATCTTGAGAATGCTAAAAGCCTGTCTGTAACCTTTGTTTTCCTATCTCCTACTAAAGCAAAGAGATCTGCGAGGCAAATGAAACCATCATGTGTCCTATGTGTGAACGCAATTGCACGCTACAAAAACTCAATGAAAGCTGCATATACGCCAAGGTAATTATTAGCTTACTGCTATTGTGATAATTTTTGCCTAAAGGTCCACTTTTATTATGTAGTGGCAGCCCTTGTTTCAGCAAAGACTGCAACATGTGTTGTTTATCTACAGTTTTCAGCCTGTACCATCCGTGCTTCTAACAAGGGAATCATCTGAAATACTCAGAGATGACTCTAAAACTTGTTTTACTTTTTAAAAACATTTTCTTCCAAAATCCTTAATATTTTGATCAATTTATAAAGTCCCCTGAATAACAGAACTTTTCTCGGAAGGTTTATCCAACTTTCCCTTAAAATTAACTTCTTGCTTTGTTTTCCTTGTTTGCTTGGTAATTGAAATTCTGCTCCTGCTAAAGGAATTCTCCAGCATTACCTAGGATTTCAATGTGTCTATGGTGTGCTTTGCTTTTTCATACTAATGCAAAGAGTTTACACAAATATTTTGCTACAAAAAGCTATCCTTCAGGCTTAACTAATCATAAGTACCTCAGTGTATGTGCAGTGTTAACAAGCGAGTAATATATATTTTGATGCGTGCTAATGTGTTCATAACCCTGGAAAAGCAGCCTTGCCATTTTTCTTGAAATTCTTTAGCCCGTAAGACACATCTTATTCAGAAGTTTGTATTTATGGAATGGTGATTGTCTCTGGGTTGTGGCAGTGTGACAAAACTAAGCAAAGTGGAAGAGAAAAATCAATTTTCATTAGATTTTGAAATCTGGCGTTTAGACAGGACTTGAAGTGAAACTCAATGCTTCAAAAGTATATGTGAAGCAATATTTGAAAAAGATATGATCTTGGAAAAAAAATGTATTTTTTTAACTTAGCTTTCTATTTTTTAATGCAAACTTTAAAAAATGAACAAGTTGTTTTTCATTAATGTTATAATGTTATATATTATATAAATACAATATATTTAAGGTCAACCTGTGTTTCATTTTTAAATACTGGTATAACTTCATGGCAAAATATGGCTGCATTAATTTTTTTCCTAGCTTTTTAAACTCATTTCACAAGTTTTTACAATGTGTACTGAATGTAAAAACTTTCTCAATTGAAATAACATTATGCAAATCATGCATCCCATCTGAGAAATATCTCTTTTTAGAATATGAGTAACTTATTCAGTAGTCCACTCCAGTTTGACAGAAAATTAGTACATTTAGTATTGCAGCATCCCTTTAATTTTAGGTCCTATTATTTTAACATCCCCAGTTAATAAAAGCGGATTTTGTCTCTCATCTATATTTACACTTACATCTTGTGCTTAAGTCATGCATTTTAATGTCAAATTGCGAATAGTTAAATGCAGCAAAAAAAATATGGCATTTCATCCGTACTTCTGCACACTTTTAAACCAGTTGTTTTGAAACAAAATCAGATGGTATCTGGAGAAGATGAGTAGTAAGCGCTCATATTCTGTCTTCTCAAGCACTCTTTCCCGATGTCCACAAAACCTGGGGAAAATAACATAGGCTCCCAACTTCTCCTACTGATGTTTTTGCTCTGAAAATCTGGCCAGCCTTAGATTGGTACACAGAAAACAAACAAAATTTTTCTTCTACTAGGTTGTGTTTGTTCTGGATCTCCCCCAGTTGGGTCTAATCGGGAATCTGTTTTCTGCCTACATGGGTAACATGTACTTTAAAAAACTGATTTTCAAGGGACAGAGAGAGACTTCTCTTTGGGAAGGAATATGATTACCATTTGGCCATTTCAGTGGCAAAAAAATAAACTTTTTATAACTCTGAGGATATAACTGTAATGCCTTCATTCACCATGTTGACTCTAAAGAAAATTACACTGCAGCTTCACTCCTTTCTCTCGCTAGGAAACGTCAGGTTTCCAGAAGGGCTTGTGATCGAGCTGGTTGCTGCTGTGTTGTTTGAGTGGAGCGGCAAATGCCCAAACGTGTGTCAGCAATTCCTCTGTGGCTGCACAGAAAGTAGTGAATGAAAGCAATCTGTAATGTTAGAAAACTACCATCTGATTACAAATATTCCTTTGTACTTTCTGAAGCACCATTAATAATATAAATAGAAATAATCTATTTGAAAATAAGGCATCAAATCTACTGAGAAATGAGAAAGCTATTTCCTCCTTTCTTTCTTGTTCCTGAAATGGAACTTGTCTGCCTTTCCTTCTGGTTATGTTGCTGTAGGAACATGACTTATTTCTTCATCTTCCCCACACACAATCCAAGGGCTGTTTGCAAGAGAAGCTTTTCCTGTTCCTTTCCAGGACGCATTCTGATCTTTTTTCATTTCTTTGAAATAACCCAGTGTGTACAAGTGTGATAACATTGAGTTTATTAGGAAAAGTGTATAGCTTTAAGTGAAGTTTATCTGCCCAAACTTGCTTATGTCTTGAGACCTGCCTCATTTAGACAAGGACTTGGGTTCATATTTCATGTTATTAGAACTGCTGTCAGGATTTCCTTCATTAAATTTCCCCTTCTTTCCCTAAATTTCCCAAATTTCCCTTTAGAGTAGTAGTTTGGATAACATAAAGTAATGCAGCACAAATCATATACCTGAAATATTTTTTTTTCATCCAAGTTTCTTGCAAGGCTGGGAGACAAAATACAAAAGCTTCTTTTTTCCTTCTTGCTCCTGCCCATTTCTTTCATCCCCTCCCTTCTTTCTTCATGTCCATTTAAAAATACCCCATTAAAAGTGAAGTTTGTAATTTAAGAGAAGGGTCTGAGTTGTAATCTGAATTGCTGAATGCCCCAACTGTCATTCTTGCTCACGTTAGGTGGATTCTTTGACGAGCAGAGGTGACTGCCACAATGCATGATGGCTCTTTGGCTGGGGCTGCTCCCGGCACACCTTGCCCTAGGGCCCAGTGGCAGGGTATTAGATCAGGGTGGACTTGAAACGTGTGAAGTCATGTGTGATGGTGACAATTCCAGTCAGGTGTGCTGACTGACTGGCACTGAGTCCTGTGGTATTTCACTTGTGCTTGGAGGGCTTCTGGTCAACACTTAACTCCAACTGCACAGTTAGCCTGTAAGACAGTCAAATCTTAATTCTGAATGTGGTGCTGAATAGTATAGCCCAAACACCTTTCCTCAAGATAGAGCTATGTCAAGAGCAAGATACATATTTTCTACTTTTAAGCATACTAAATATGCTGGGTTGGGTTGGGTTTGTTTGTTTGTTTGGTTTATTTCCTTGGAAAGATGCACTCTACTGAGCGGAATATCCAAAAGCACGTGCTCGCACATGTGTATATTTAAAACTGAAAGTATTCATCAGGTGTATTCTACTGCATTTATTCACCTGTCACAGTTTTGGCACCATACCCATTACGGTTGTATTTTCCTTTATGGAACCATACTTGGACGTATTTCTCTATGTACAAGTGATCCCACTATGTGATTCATACACGGGCCATTTTGGAGTTACAGATACCTAATACGAGGTAGTAAATTCCCATTTCTTCAGAAACTTAAATAAATAACTAAATAAAACCTGACATACTGATTAAATCTATGTGGTATTTTTAGTAAATTCTCACAATGTGAGAATCAATTTACTCACTAAGAAATAATATAGAGGCAAAAGCAGTACTGTTTCTATGAACTTTTTTCGCTTGCATAAGTTTTCTCTACCAAGTAGTCTTGCTCACCCATTAATTTGCGAGGCAGAAGCAATAAAGCCAACTTTCTCTGAAAGAATGAAAATCCATCCGCAGAGGCAAGGGCAGCCCTTGCTGGAGCCCGTGAGGTAATCTGCTGGAGGCGGGCTGCCAGCCACTGCATCCCCGAACACCGCGCGTGCAGGATGTTCCTGCTGGCCAGAGTAACCTCAGATAGGAGAGGAGGTCGTGGTACAGCCCAGCTCGGTCTGGTTACCTGCCCAGTTCCCTTGGCATAAGGAAGGGTTCCTTCTCATGAGAAAATGACAATTGGTTCTTCAGTCTTCATCGGAGTCGACACCAGTGAAAGCAAATTCTTTTCAAGAATATGATGTTCTGTTCTGAGTTCAGATTGTGGGAAATAGCCATAAACGTTTTGAACAGTTTAGGATACATTTCAAAACAATTTGCTGCACTTTTTATTATTATCCATTTATCTTCAGGTGATCCTCTTTCTAGCATATGCCTTTTGACAAGTTGATTTGTTCTATTATCTCACAATGGTTTGTGCTCTGTGTGTTTCTTAATTTTGCCTTTTTTTTCCTCCTACTCATGGTTACTAATGCTCAGCAGCATCTTAAACCACCTTTCATTAGAAGAAATTCAGGCCTGCTGTCCGTGGATAAATTAAGTTGCTGTCCACTGGCAACCTTAAATCTGTTGAAAGTGCATTGATATTCATTTCAGCTTCTTAAATACTGTTTCTTATCACGGCTTGAATATAAGAAGCTCTGGATTTTTGTAACAGAAATTCCGATGTGTGCTTCAGAAGTGAGACATCCCATTCACTCATTCAGATGCTTAGTGTGTTCCACAGGCTTACAAAAACTACTTACTCCTTATTTTCTACTGGTAAATCTTGGATTTTACAGCAGATGAGCTAATAAGGAAGAGTGAGATAAAAGATAAATCCAACAAAAAGGAAGGCGTTCATGAAGTGGAATTAACTGCACGATTTAGATTTGCATTTCTCTGACAGTTTTTTAGAATTTATTTTGTATTTGTGGGAGTTGAGGGAGTTGAGGGCCTTTTAAGAAGGAGAATAAGCTAACAAATTTAGAGGCTGAGATTTCTGGATGAAAATGAATATGTATTATTCTTACCTGCAGAGAAATTGCAGGATAGCTTAGAAGAAGTAGAAAACGAAATCAAAAGGGACATTAAGTAATATATAGAAGAAGAAAAGTGAAAAGTCTGAAGCGATTTAAGCTTATGAAAATCTTAAAATAGAAAACATCAAATGGAAATTTGACCCAGGATACAAGGAGAATTCTGGAGCAATTTTTAGCCTGTCTGGACAGAGAGCAGCTCTTACTGTCTCTGAAGCAAGCGCTCTGGAGATTCTTGAAGTGATAGGCTGGAAAACAACAGTGAAAGAATGGGACAAACATGGGTAGAAGAAACATGTGAGCAGGCCTTCTTGCCAGGATGCTTGGCTTTTAAGTTCTGCCATCAGTTATGTACTCTGGGCTTCTTTGGGGCAGAAGTTAAGGTGGCAATATCGTTTGTTCCTGATGTATTTATTTTCTATTCAGGTTACGCATTTGTTTGATAATGGAGGGACTGTCTTCTTTGCTATTTTCATGGCAATCTGGGGTAAGTAATTTATAATTTATTCTTTTTTTTTTAATCAGTTTGACCCTTTTGGGGACTGCTGAGTTAAAGGAGATTATAGTTCATGGTAAAAATTAAAGAGTGATTTTGTCTCACAAACATTTTTTCCTCTTTTCATCAACTGCAATTTCTGTGCTAACAGTACATGAAAATAATAGCTTTTATTGTTAATGTAATGACTGTCTTTAGTATCTTAAATATCTTTAAGCTCGAATTTTATACCATGTATGTTAGAAGTCTTTTACAGCGGCAAACATATAGGATAATTTACTGGTCTGGAGTCAATACAAAAATCACAGTGTATAGAGAATTCTTGTAGAATAAATGAGAATGCTTTGTGGGAGCTAATTAGAGGGAAAAGAAGGGAAGATTTGATGATAAATGTTTACAGCAGTTTAACTACTTATATTCAAAATCTCTGTCTAAGTATCTATTCATTACGTTCATTCTAACATCACACACCATGTCATGGGGCATGAAGTAGGGTGGCAGGATGTGATGGTTCCAGCATGAAATACTTGGAGGAATTTAGCTTTCGATTAATATAATAATACTTTGCTGTTGAAAAGTAGGAAAGACTGGTATTAAAAGTAGGACATGATTTATTTTACCAGTATAAACATTTGTCTGTGCAAACCCTGAGATAAAAACACCAGATCACATGCATACAGCTGTCTGAATCGAGGCCAGTGTTTTACAATTTTAAATAGTCAAATGGCACAAAACATCTTTATTTACATAGCATGTACAAATGAGGATTAATGATTCTAACTTACAACAAAGGACAAACATGTTACAAATTTTAGAGGCTGGCCTGGTAAAAATTAAAACCAATATACAAGCAGTAGCAAAACATCAAAGCACAGGACAAGATAAGCACACACATGCACACACGAAATCATAATTTGATTGTTAAAAATCAACACACTAGCTGAAGGACACGCTTCACTTGCTTGCCTTCATGATATTTCTTCTTTGGCTCCTGATACTGCTGTACAATTACTGATTAATAATTAGTAATTATTATTATAATTACTTATAATTACTAATTGTAATAATAATTACTAAGCCTTGCAATTACTAATAATTCATTTCATAAATTACTGAAATACATTGCACTATAGGTGTTATGGTTCATTATAATATAGAGAACACTGGTAGCTTCCTAGCGTCTCCTTGTATCTATCTTTGAGTTCTCCTTAGAGAGAACTCTTCATTTTAAGCTGAGGCCAGGATTAAAGTGTGAGGAATTTTCACACATGATGCTGCTTATGGTGACTGGGAAAGATGGCATAATATGTGCTAATGAAACCAAAAGCTGAGCAGTACAGTTTTGGTCATTTCAAGCAGGTGAATGTGTCTCAGTTTTTCAGTCTGTAACCAGCACGCTGGAAACAATGTTAGAAATCAGGTTCTGTTTTAGATGGGAAACGTGCAGATTTCATGACTGACCCCTGTAAGAATGGCAACACTGCACTTAGACACTCAGTTCTGTAATCTTTGAACTAACTTGAAACAAATCTGTGTGTTCACTCATCTGCCATTTTTTCTCTGTCTGGTGCGTGCATGCATGTAATATACTCACAAATCACGTGAACCCACGTTGCACCGTTCCCAGTGAGTTAGTGAGATCACTCCATCAACATGACCCACAGCCTCCTCAACAATTCAAACATTTCAAGATATGTATTACCAAGCATGTATTCTACATGAGTAGTTTTTTTCTCTGCACTTTGTTCTGTTTATGCTATGTCTTTTGTTACAATATTGTCTTTACAGTTGTGTCTTTTTCATATTCTTTCTTTCTATGTAGAAATTTCTGGAAATTGCAAACAGATAAACAAACCTTGCAATTGTTTGCATTTTATTGCCATAATTTTACTTGTTAGCTCGACAAAAACTGCATGTTTTTTTAGAATGCTAATATGCATGGCAGAGATGATTTTTTTCCTTTCACGGTGAGGTAATTGTTTCTTGTCTAACCTTTACAAAACTTCTTGCATCGTTTCTACAGATCTAGCAATGCAAACAACAGATCAGTTTTACAGATGAACAGAAGTTGTCATTTGTTTTTCCCTTTGATAGTGTTTCTAATTGTATTGTCATAGTCAGAGGTTAAATTTAGTCCATGTTACTTGGTAGTTCCATTTTCCGTTCTCCCCAGCAAACTTCAGCCTCTGACAAATGCAAATAAAACTAATTCTTTTTGTCTTATTTTCTGAGGAAGGTACAAACATAGAGTGGGGAAAACAATGCCCTGAGTCATTAATCAGTTTGGAGTGATATTGGGAATACGTTCACCTCAAAGTAGTTAAACTGGGAAAGCGGGGAGAGAAGGAAGCCGGTTGTATTGATGCTAAAATATCATTGCAGTCCCAGTCGAATTATGCTCTATTGCAACACCTGCATTTTTGGCTAAAGTTACACACGGGAGAATTTTACCTGTGTAATATTTTCCTGTATTATTCCTGAGAAAGCAAGTCTAGTATCTTCCCAGGAAAACTGCAAGTCGGTCATCTAATTACAAAGCAGAAGAGTGCTGCCCTGCCTGCTAAGTGTCAGTGTATCTCATGATGTGGGAATATAACCCAAAGCAAACATTATGGTGCAGGTGTCATGTCATCCATAGGGATGCCATCTTCTGGGCACCCTGCGTTGTCTCCCTCTGCCTTGTCTGCTGTGCAGGTTTGGTCCCCAGATGCACTTCCAAAGCTTGTATCATATGGTCCAAGCGAGTTGTCTAGGTGGAGAGCTGGAAGGGTAATGTGATTATAGTTTTTATATATTGCTTGAAAGATTCTTGTCCCCATCACAGTTTAGTTCAGCAGTCTATCACAGCTACATCCAGTTAACTTCTTTTCTACATGTGGAGGTCTGAGTGAGGAGAAAATGAAGGCCCTGACGCAAAATCTGAGGATAAAATATGCTCCTAGGAACACCCACTCAGCACTACATGGGTGGTCGACTTGAAAAGCTAGTTACTAATCTGACTTTCTGGTCCTAATCAGGGTTAGGTTTAGTATTATGTTTAGGGTTGTTTGGAAAGAGAGAAAGCACAGAGTCCTGTTGTGTGTGTTGCATAAAGACTTCCAAAGGGAGTTCAGGTCTACCCAAAGGCTTCCGTTGGGAGCACTTTTTGATGGGAGAAACTGGCGATGTGTTTTTTAGGGTCCTAATTAGGGTTAGGCTTAGTATTACCTTAGTGGTGTTTGAATGAGAGAGAGCACTTTTTCCTTGTAGAAGTAATTTTCAAGGAGTTATTGGGAAGAAATAGGGTGGCATAGAGTTAAGGGGAGAAATGATTGTTATAATTTTTTTTAAAAAAGTACTGTCAGTTAAAAAACAGTTTGACTGGTGTCGATACAATGCTTAATAATTCAATAAGACCATATAATTTATATGACTGTACAGAAATTTAAATGTTCTCAGGCAAAACTCTCATGCTATTTCTTACCTGGGTCACTTCTTGTATCATCATAAAGCCGTCTGTGGGAAAATGATTCAGATCTTTTCTTACCGCATATAAAATACGCAATCAGACCAATTAATATACATCCCAAAATGGCTCCTACTGTGACACCAAATATTACTCCTCCTTTGTTGGTTTTCTCTAGGAGATAAAGAAGGGAAGGGATAGTTTAATGAGAATAATAAACTGTAAAATCAGATAATTCACCCAAACTTCCTAGCAGTGGCATGAAATCTCAAAGGATCTGAAACACTTGGCAGATTATGACTAAAGCAAACCCTGCTGAAATTATCTGCCTTTGTAAAGAAAAACAGACATCTGCCTCATTTTGAAGGGAGTAACCGGGAGTGGAAGGGACAAAAAAAAAAAAAAAAGGCCAAATGAGTTTGAGTCAAATAACAAGCTTCCTAGTTTAACTGTAGAATCAAACGCTCTCCTTTCATTTAAAGAAATAAGCAACAATCACTTTCTGAGTGCAATTACTTGTATGCAAACCAGCAGTTAAAGTAGCAGCCTCTGAATTTCAAGTGACTAAATTTTAGAGTACCAGTTTTTAAGTATCCAAGGTAAGATGTCCAGTAATGCTTTCTACACATGTTCAGTTAGCAGAATAACTGCGTTCCTCAAAATTTTTCTCAGATTTCATAAAACTTTTCTTCAGGGTATTCTGTTTTTGTTGGAATTGAACCGACTCTCCCACCCCACTTCCTTTTCAGTCACGTTATCTAAATATAGGGAACGTTGTAGTTGTTAGAACTATGATAAGACATGAACTATGATAGGAAATGTGAAAGCATGGTGCTCCTTCAGTTCTTAGTACAAACCGTACTCTACTAGATATCATGGAAAAACCTATCAGTCCTGTGTGAAAACCTTTGAAAGTTAATTCAGGGCAAAAATTACTGTATCTTGTAATCTTTTCTTTTCCTGAAGACGTAATTCAGAACAGCAGGATAGAAAAGTGTGATGACAGTTTTATGTTCCATTGGCCACCTATTACACAGCTTGCTTTTTTTTTAAAAAAAAAAAAAAAAGTTTGATTTCAGCATTACAAGTTTATTAAGCCACTTTAGTTAGGCGTTTACCTTCATTGGTACCTTCTGGATTAGATGATATAGTAGAAGTATTGGTAAAATTGTAACTCAGCTCTGTAGTACGCTGAACGGTGTTGAAGTTTGTTGTAGGACTGTCCTGCTTCACCACGGGGGACGTCAGAGCAATGCTTGCGGGAAATGTGGTGGGGGTGATGGAAGAGGTGAAACTGGGGAGCACTGCAGCCGAATGGGTACCCTTAGTGACTGTGGAGGTGCTTGGTGTCACTGTGGGTGGTAGACCAGTAGAATTAGCTGCGGCATTTGTGGTGACTCTAGAAAAGTCACCTGGTATCGTAAACGTTGCTGAAGACATTGAGTTTCTTTTGAAGTCTGTGGCAGAGATATTTATTGCATCTTTTGATACCATAGTCAATGTTGAAGATAAATTGGTAGCTTCAGTGGTGGACCTCAGAGGTGTGCTGGTTGTTGGACCGCTCATCTCTCTTCCTTTCGTTACATTTACATTGGCATTTGTTGGTGCAGCATGACTGAAAACAAAAAGTCTGATGGCAAACAGAAAAATAAAAGTGATTCCACAGAAGGGCTGCATAGTATTGACTTGAAAACTTGTTTTGTTATACAGAGAACCTGCAAGAAAAGAAATTTTGTTGTGTGTATTTTTATTATTATTATTCTGAGAAACAGAACTACTTGGGTAAGACCCACATAAGCTTGTTTAAAAATAAGAAGTCTTATACTGTAGAAACATCAGTAGTTTACCACATGTTGATGCTGAAACCTTTCCATTGAGTATTAATGACCTTAATATTGACCTAAAACAGTACTGATTATCAGCAGAAGCTTTTTGCACAAAAAAAACTTCCATGCTTTTATAAACAAACTTCATACTAAGACGGGAATAATCCAAAGCCACTTTGTATACAAAGTACTGATGATATATGTTTGGATGGCGTGTTCAAGATCAATGTTTACTGGGCAGGCAGCAACTACAAGAGCATACTGAAGAGTTGTGCTCCATTGCGAAGGCATAAAATTGTTACAGTTAACCCTGAAAATTGATGGGTAAGGTTTTGTGACGCTGGGCAGCGAGTGTCATGCGAATGCTGACAGGAGCAAATGGAAAGCTAATTTGGTCCAGGAATTATGGATGATGCTGGATCTGTGAAATGGAAGCTGCTTTTCCTATAGAAAAGTGGAAGTTTCATATAATAAATCATCTTTTTCAAATATATTGAGAACAATGAGAGAAATTAATCTTGAATTCCCTTCATCATAGCAGATATGCTGCTCAGGGATTTATCAGGGATTTAGGGGGTGGATGGGAGGCAGTTTTTAAGTTTGAGACAGGTTGAGATTGTGCTGTTTTTGACTGCCGTACATAACCTATTATGTGACAGCACAGTAAAAACTATAGGTAAGTTGTATCTTCAGCTTCATTAATGAACTAGGTGTCCCTGTATGTGGGTACTTTACCATCTGAAGAAAGGAGATGTACACCTGGGAAAAGTAACTTTATTTCTTTCATATTCAGCCTCTCTTCCTTGTCCTGTACTTTTTCCTGTCTTGTATTATTAGTATTTAATTAATTACGCATTTTCACCAGGTTAGCTTATTTGTATATTACGTGGTCGGGGCAGTGGAAAGTATAGTGGACAGTAACAGTAAATAGCAGTCAGTTATCTCAGCAATTCAGCTGAGATCAATGCAGATTTGTCTTTTTTTTAGCAGGAAGAATTAAATTTTTACATGAAACGGTCACCACCATATTTCTTTAGTGGACTTTTCACTCTTCACTTGTTGCTTCGCTGCTAGAGTCAATTTGAAGCTTTTAGTATATGTACATGCACATCTGCACTCCTGTGCTCTGGAGGAGGCCCAGGTCCCCTTCAAGTCAAGTTTCCTGGTGACTCTTCTGGGGTCATGGACTTCACCATGAAGGTTGTGTTGATGTTGTATCTGGCTTTTTCTCCTTAAATAGCTCAGATTTCTACTGAAGATTTCTTCCACACATTGGAAAATGTCTTAATGCTTATGTGGTTATTTTCTGTGTATATTCAGTGGTATTGTAAATATTTAAAATTAGGTTCTTTGCATATAAGTAAAACTGTAACATGTATTTTATGAATACAACATCCCAGCACCTGACAGTGGTAGGTGTAAAATCTGCAAAAACTCTGCAACTACTGAGAAAATAATCACTTAAACTTCTTATGGGTAAATAATATAATCTTTAGAACTATAAATTCAGAGGACCTTTTTCTGCATGTCAGTAATCTGAGCCTAGTACTTTTTTCCTCCCTTACAGTAGGGGTTAGAAAGTACTATAATTTATGTAGTAAACAATAACGTGATGAGCAAATTATTAATGGGTACTCCTTAGTTTCTTGTGATCTGGAGTAAAGTGTTCGGATTTGCAGAGCTTGCATATGTACTGTCCTTTTTAAGCCTCACAAAAGCAGATTTTTACTTTTACTTTTAAAAAAATAGATGGAACAATTATAAAGCTAAATATTGAGAGTTTCTCTTCTAGAATTCTGGAAGAAATAATAACAAATGATGGTGCCAGAAATGTGTTGGATGTTTGTTCCAGTGTCTCTTTGCTCTGAATTGATTGCTTTCCAAGGATTAGATATTTCTAAGTTTAAGCAATGAGTATTAATTTTTTCAAGCTTAAATGTATCTATGTATTGAACTCAGAAAATAATTTATAACATTTTAGTGAATTATAAAAATGAGTATAAATACTGTATTCTGTAATTTGGTTAACTTTTCTGTTAACAGCTAGCAACCTGACATATATATATGTACTAGCAGAGCTGCTTAAGTGAGCATTGTCACTAAAAAAACACAAAGAATAACAGACCAGCAGTACTTTTCCTTACAGAAATTGGGTCCAAGTTAGCATGCACAGAATACTTCCCCCCCAGCATTTAAAATCGACTCTGAACTGACTCAGAAGTATGCTCCACATAGACTTTGGCTGCAGCAGTACCTAGTGCCTTCCTGACCACGGTATAAAAGAATACTGTCTTTATTAATCAGATTGACTACTAATAAGCTTTAAAAACACACCTCAGACTTACCTTTGAGCTCTACAAGATATGCAAGTACCTGTTGAAATACTGCTGTGGCACAGAGTGCAGTTGGTCTGGTGGGAACACTGGAGCGCAGGTGCTATCCATGTGACAGTGTCGCACCCGACAGGAATGCACCGTACAGGTAAAGTTAGGTGGGGCAGTGCTTTTTTGAACACAACAGAGCATTTGGGAACCAGACTGAACAACTTCCCTGTTGTCATGCCTGAGCTCTATCATTACAGAGTTCACAGAAGTTGCAGTATTTGTGGTAAAGTGGGTAGGCAGTACTTCTTGCTTAATCCTTTGAAAGCCTTTTGAAACCTTTCAGAAGGGTGACTGCTTTTTTGTAAACTGTAGGAGCTATTGTTCCATGTACTGTACAAATACTAATTTAAAAAAAAAAAAAAAAAAAAACTTTTGATTATCACAGGGTTTCCTACTGTATGCTTTGTGAGATGAAAACTGAAAAAAAAGGGCTTCTACAAAATCAAGCATAAAAATAAGAAAAGTATGCTGTTAGAAACTCGTATCTATTTTAACTTGTTATATACTGATTTAGCTTATCTTTTTTTTATTCTTTTGCTCTTTGTGTGTGTTTATTCTAGACTGGTATGTGGAGTAGAGTGACTCAGAAGTGTTTTCAGTATTGCATTACTGTTTGAGTGGAATGCCATGATGCTGTTATCTGTATGCACTTTACATTTTTAAAGAATCAAGTGCAAATGCTGGTTCATAACTTGACATCATGATAAGTGTTGAGGATATGGCATATAAAGGAGATATTTATATAGACCAACTAGTGGCACTTTCATTAAATACTGCAGTGGAGAAGCGGAAGGATTTCTGTGAATGGATCTACCCTTTTTATTACCCCTTAAAGTTAATTGTCTGGCACGAGGTGGAGGTCCGTTAAGAGGAGGGAGTACAGAGTCTGATCCTATCAATTTGGTTCCCATAAAGGAGATTTTCTTTCGTGTGTATCAGCAGGCTTCAAACTCAATTTTCATGCTTTGTCTGGGTGAATTTGCATCTAACAGATTGATCGGGAAATGTGAAAACAAACACCACAGATTTCTGTCCAAATTGGTATCATATGCAGCATTAACCAAATGACAAGTGGTATTACTAGGGTCAGCAGCATGCTTCCCACTAGCACAAACATTAATATTTGTTTAGGCACATGGTATTTGAAAATAGCAAGACCATAAAAAGCATTAAAAGGGCTCCAGTTCTGTTGAAATGTTAGTTGTGTGAAAGTCTCTAGTGCTGCCCCCAGTTTCAGCATTGGGCGTGTTAGGGTGCGCTCTCTCTCTTACTTGTTGGCAGTTCAGTTCACCTCTTACAAAAAGTAAAAATGGTTTGCATGAGTGACTTAAGCCTAATGGGGAGGTGCTCTGTTTGTGATTCTGATCTTGGCTAAGTGTCCTATACCTGCAGTGCGGTGTCAGGATGCTGGCCCTCAGTTCCTGGAAGACGAGATCTCCTGCAGTGAGCACAAGTGTTGACAGATGCAGAGCTGTGGCCATCTGGAGACAGGGTGCTTTGGGGTACTCCAGGCATGGGAGATGAGACTTGGCTGTCATTCAGCTGTAACCTGCATCTATTAAGTAGCAGAGTCAATTCTGAAGACCGTGTCTGTGTGGTACCAGGTTTGTAGGACTGCTTTTATTGCACAGATTTGCGTTAAAGGAGCCCTTCTGATGAAAACTGAACAAGTAATGGGGCAGAATTTTCAGAAAGGACCTACCTGGCCATGGGCAAGCTTTGTAGAAAGGCAGGGAAGATGGTTCCCTAACTCCTTATTAAAATTCCTCTTTGCAATTACTTTTTTTTTTTTTTTTTTTTTTTTTTTTAGGGAAACAAGCACACCATTCATCTTGACACAGTGACTCTTAGAAAAAAAAAAAAGATGAGACACGTTCACATAGTAGTCTTGGGTTCTCCAGATTCTGTTTTATTTCTCTACTATCTTATTTCCATTAGCAGCAACCATTTGTCTTTTCCTCTTCTTGACAATGTCAATTTTTGGTTATACTTGAGATTGTATCAAAGCACAACCGCAATCCTTCCTGCCTTTCTTAACCAGCAAACATCACCCTGTGTCTACTGGAAGATTACAGACTGAGTAAAGAACATGCCTAGAGGTTTTAGTTCAGTACAAATACTCATGGTGTAAGGGCAGTAAATGCAAGGTAATTGAAATTAGAATTTAGAGAAAGTTTTACAAGTGCACGACTGACAGAACTGCAAACTGTATTGCAAGGCCTTAATAGTGAAGCCCTAAGTGAGAGCACCTATTCCAAGATTTATATGCTGTAAAATGGGAAGCAGTGTGTCTTAGTGAAAGCAGGGGAGGCAGCAGAGAATGTGTTCTTTAGGGAACTAGAAGCTTGTGTTTGATCATCTAAATTGTCCATTACCTGGAAGTGTTGAGCAGCCAGATTAGGCAGAAAGAAGCTCTGCCCTGTCAACGCCTCGTTAGATCAAGAATGTTCTTGTCTTGCTGTTGAGATTGTTGGATTAGTCATCTGCTGTATGTCTTGTTTGTCTGTCGAAGTAATGGATAAAAGTCAAGGCTTGGCATTTCCGAGCTTGTGAGCTCAGGGGAAGGGATGAGTCAGTAAGAAGTGCCTAGCGACTGGGGACTGGAAGGGCTCGACTGCAAGGAGGTCTGACGGGTGACGTTAGAAGAGTAATAGAGTGAAATAAAGGCAAGCCAGGAAACATACATGCTTCCTCTACAACTGGGCACTTGCTTGGTTTTGGTTTCTCTGACTCAGGTATTTTATGTCAGTGGGATTTAGAATTTGTTATTTTATTTGTGATAAATGGGCTACTTCCTTAACTTCTATTACCTTTGAGCATAAATAAGTGAACAACTTAATTTGTGCAATTACAAACATACCTGTTTTGGCAGAAGACTAATGGATACCTTGGGAATGCTTCTTAGAGCAGGCTGACAAATAGAGGACCATCAGATGCTGTTTTACAGAATGTGTTGTATTTTTCCTACTTGTTTAGGTCACATAGAAAATCACTGTTTGTTTTCTGTATGGCATGGGCGTACATTGCTCCTGAGTCCTAATAGTTGTGGGTTTTGTAATGTTTCTGAGTCTCACACTGTACTTGTGATTGCATTTCCAAGGATGGTGAGTAAAGGCTCTTTTAACCTTAGATTATTGAACTACAAACCCTGCTGCTGCTTAACTATAAAATCATAGAATGGCTTGGGTTGGAAGAAGGGACCTTAACGACCATCTAGTTCCAACCTCCCTGCCATGGGCAGGGGCACCTCCCACCAGACCAGGTTGCCCAGGTCCCCATGCAACCTGGCCCTGAACACCTCCACGGATGGGGCATCCACAGCTTCTCCGGGCAACCTCTTCCAGGGCGTCTCACTGAGGAAGAATTTCCTCTTAACATCTAATCTAAATCTCCTCTTTTATAGTTTAAAATCATTCTCCCTTGTCCTATCACTATCTGCATGCATCAGAAGTCCTTCTCAGGGAGGGCAAGGCCACATTTTGTGAGGAATCCCACCAAAACAGGTGTCTTACCCTTTTTAGATCTTGTTCTCTTAGTATTTCTATGGTAAGGAATAGGCAGCCTTAATGGCAAACTGCATTGTTTGGGAAACTTAGTTATTGGTTGTAATTATTTTCATAGAACCTACCAAAAACACTAAGTACATGAAGGGTATGATTATGATCTTAGGCAGATAAAAAATATTTTAAAAAATATTTTAATAGCAAAGCTGCACCAACACAAAGCTGGTATAGTTGTGAAAGAAGAATCATTGTCCTTACTCAAAATGAATAAATCAAGATGAAAATCTAGCTCTGCTTTAATAGATACCATTGGATATGCATATGCTTGTTTCTTCAGAGAAATATTTTAAAATGCACGATATATTTTGAGTAAAATTAAAAGCAAAATAACCTAAAAAGGGTGGTATATTGTCAGGTGCCTATCTCTACAGATATAGCAGAAAGCGAAAAAAAAATACAGAAATTCTTAGATGAACATTGTAAATAATTTTCCAATTTTAACAGTTATTATCTTGAAGTCACAGTTTTCACATTCTATGGGAAAACAGACAGAAAATGATTAAAGAAAGTTACCATGTTACGTATCTTATGTATTGTTGATTTTCTTGAGATCTGCATGGCCTTTTTTTCTTTATTTTTCCTTAATTAAAATGCAGTTCGTTTCCACAGCTACAGTCTTTCTAGAGTTTTGGAAAAGAAGGAGAGCTGTATTAACCTATGATTGGGACCTCATAGACTGGGAAGATGAAGAGGTAAGACAAAGCAGAAGTAAATCTGTAGATCTTGCAATGACCACTATTTAAATGCAAATAACAACACACATTGCATGCCAGTAATCTGCATCTGCCATTCAGATTGTATTTGCATTTATTACACGAGTTGTAGAATACCCCAGAATACTTGAGACTATACAAGAATACTTGTGTATTACAAGACTAGTGTTACAAATACAATTTTAAATACTAAAAAGTGTCCTTTGAAAAATTGAGCCCAAATTTTTGTTTGTTTGATTAGCTTGCAAAGGTTTCTTGAACAGAGATGATAAACCCAGCTGTAATAGCCATAATAATGAGGTGGATCCTCTAAAGGACAATCCACAGTTTAAGCTTTGTCCTGCTCCTGGCAAGCCCAGCAATCGAGGCTCTAAGTCTTGTGGAGTGATTGACTGCAATGGACATCAGTATATTCTGGGAAAGAGGGAAGAATGTTTATGGTTTTCCTTTCTGGGACACGTGATCATGAAGAGGCCCAATCTCGTAATGAACGGGCCTCTGAGAGAACAGACAGCTCAGTTTAGCCACACATCTAGGCAAGGATGCCACAGTGAAAGTAAACTAGACTCCAGTAAGTGAAATGCTGCACATACAGAGGACAGGACCTATGAGTGATGTAAGCACAGATCCTTACAGGGTTCTCCGTTCTGTGGTCTCTTGTACTTAAAGTTCCTAATTCTGTCTAAAAACAGAACCAGGACAAACAAAGGCACAGGGAGTAGATTTTAAATCCCTCTGAGAGGCATAACTTAATCATTTACATTCTGCTATCAGCATCAGCACTGGTCAAATGATTCTATTCACTCTATAAATCACTAGTGAGTATAGCTGTAATTAACTGGTGATACACATGCAGCATAAGTCAACAGAGACTGTATCATGACTTAGTTTATAGCTTTCCACAGACTTGTTGGTACAAGCTATGGGCTTTTACTAAATGGTTTCATATCACAAAAAGTACCATCATAACTGACCTTAATTTATAGTTTTGTTATCAATTTCTGCAGAGAAACTAGTGTTTAAACACTATGAGCCATGATCCTTTTAATACTCTCACATAGTAGGGAAGGCTCATAATTTTTCACTCCTTCATTGGTCTCTGGCATGGCATCTGAGTGTTTTCAGAAGAACAAATTATTTGGATATTTGAGTTGGAACACTATAAAAAAAATGTTATCAGTATAAATTCTTAGATACATGTCTGATGTTTGATAGTTCGATAACATAAACAGTACAACAAGTGGAATCTCTCCTGTCATTCCAGGAAGAACTGCGCCCCCAGTTTGAAGCCAAATATTCCCAAGTGGAAAGAGTAAATCCCATCACAGGAAAAGCTGAACCTTTTCAGCCTTTCCCTGATAAGCTCAGTCGACTGATGGTGTCTGTCTCAGGAATATTCTTCATGGTAATTTTTAATAATACTGGAATTATTATAGTCTTTATCTTGATGTGGATACAAATGTACATCATGAATGCATTCCTAAAAATTAGTGGATATATATAGTATCAGGAGAACTGCTCAGCTCAATCTTAGTGCTTGTTTAGGGATATCTTATTTTTAAGAGATGCAATATAGTTACGTTGTAAAAGTACAGCAAAGAAATCCTGGAATCCTTCAGCTTAGTATTTTGGTTCTCTCAAAGTCAGCTCACCAAAACAAATCAGAGTCTTTAAAACACTTGTTAGTACAAATAGAAATTACTTGAGATAGCTTTTTCTTTGCTCTAATTTTTCTATTCATAAACATTTATCTGTAGATTTCACTGGTCCTCACCGCAGTGTTTGCAGTTGTTGTGTACCGTCTAGTAGCCATGGAACAATTTGCTTCCTTCAAGTGGTATTTCATCAAGAAGTATTGGCAGTTTGCAACATCTGGCACTGGAGTCTGTATCAATTTTATGATCATCATGTCACTCAATGTTGTAAGTCCAATTCATTTAAAGGAGGGATTAATTTTAAAGCAATTTATACAAGGTTACTGAGTTTATATCAGAAATATACATCTTCTTGTCTATTTATACAGCAATGTTCAAAGCTCATATTTCAGGGATTTTTTCCTCTTCTAATATTGTGTTTGTCAATGTTTTTCTCTACTGCGTACTTAATTTGTCACTACACTTCTTTGCTTATGTCACCAAGTCACACTCACACAGAGTACTACTTTCTACATTTGTATTTTTATTTTTCATGTTGCCTTTTGCAAAAAGTCCCTTCTCCAAATGGATCTAAATTACTTTCTTGAAGTAAAATCTTTTTTTTTTCTTCATTGTCTACTTCTGAATTCTCCCCTTTCTTATTCAAAATGCATCTGTGACGCCATTGTTGCCTAGTCCTAGAAGGACTGTGATATATGATTTTGGTTTAAGCTTTTCCTGTAATGTAACACCACAGCTTTAATCATTGGTTATGGGCATGCTGTGCATTGATATAAACTCTTATTTCTTTAACTGCAAGAGCATTCATCATTTTTCTATTCCTGTGCAGGCACAAATATGTAAGATGGAATAGTAGCAAGGCAAACAATGGCTTTTCTTTCTGTTAAAGACGCTGCATACTTAATGCAGTAAGAAAGCAATTTTCAAAATAGAGCTGTCATATATTTATTTCTGTTGTTACGTATGATAATTCCATGTCATAAAAAGTTCATTCAAGTGAACAATCAGACCAAAATTATGGACAAAACTAAGATGTTGTACTCCCTTCACTGTCCTGCTAAGTTGATGCCATAGGGCAACAAAACAGCTATGCTTTGATGTTTTTTTCGTTCTGTGTTTGACATCACAACATGCAGGATTTTCTGTACTTACACCACCTCTTATTTCTGCTTTAGGTATACGAGAAGGTTGCCTATCTCCTGACAGATTTAGGTATGTAAGTCTTTATTACTGGTATGGTTCTTACTAGCAGTGATATGTAGCTTCATACTTCTATAAAATAGGTTTTTGAAAACTTCATATATGCATACTAAAATACCGGCATTTCTGTTAGCAGATCGGTAATATCAGAGAAAAAATGTTATGATGACTTCGTTAAGGAAATAAGACAAAAGAAAAATAATACTTACACTTTTTTATGTTTTATAGTGTAAAGTGAAAAAAAATTGTTACAACAAAAATCAAAACGTTTTCTTTGTTACAACACTGAAACAGTTTTTTTTTTAGTTCTATCCAAAAGCTTTGTCATATTTTTAATTGGAATTCAACTATGGAAAAATTGTGTTAAGATAAAATTACATGGTTCAAGATAAAAATGTTGTCATAAATTTTAAACTATCTCTAATTCTGTAACATTACAAATTTATGCTAATGCTTCTCTTTGCTCTTTAATTTATAGAAAACAAGAAATTCCAGACAGCATTTAAGATCTCCTACTCTGTGAATGTTATCTTTCAGTGTTTCTTCTCACAATGTGTCTTTTTTATCCCATGTCCAAGTACACAGCTGATCTTGTCATATTTTAAAAGCAACCTTGCTGCTTAAATTTAATAGCTCCCTCTTCTGGTTAAAATATTGAAGAGCATACATGAAACATGCTTAAAAATGTGTGTGTTACAAGTAACAGGCAGCTGAATGTATTAGAAAGATTCAGAATGTGTAGTCAATTTATTCAAGTTACTAAAATATTAAAGTATACTTTTTTTCAGATCACAATTTTTCCCTCTTAACTAAATTTTTAAAACACATTGTTAGGTACTAGAGAATGGGAAAGAAAATAGTGATTTTATTTACATAGATGACCTCATTTTTCCCACAATACATTTTAAATAAAAACAGTTCATCTTGAATTAAGCATGATGAAACATCAGGTTCCATCTGTGAAATAGGTAGCTCTTCCTAAAGTGTTCTGCTTCCAAGAGAGGAAAGAATCCTACCTTCTGAGGAACATCAGTGTCCATCTGGAGAGGCAGTATATGTAAATTTGTATGATGTTTTATTTCAAAGCAGACTGCATTTTTAGAGGTAGACAATCACATAGTACAAAATGTAACTTAAAAATTAAGGCAGTTTGGACTTCTGAATCATATAAATATTTGGAAATTTTAATCAATGTACTATACTCCAAACTTGATGCATCAAAGAAATTTGAAATTTTTACACACACAGACACACAGTTAATATAATCTAGTTCTAATTCCTTACATTCTGCATTCTGTTCTAATTTCTTTACATTCTTCAAACTGTTAAGAAAAACATCCAAGTCATTGTAAACCTACACAGAACATTTGTAATCCTGATCAACATTTCTACAGTTTTTGCCAGAAGCACAGAAGGAACATCATTGTTTCTTCATTGTGTTACAAATTGTTTTAAACTTCACAAGAATTACGATAGAGGAACTGTCAAGGATGAATTAGTGGTATAAGGAAGTATTTAGAGGGTGAGATATTTTAGTAAGAAACCAACTGACTGTTGGTTGTCTCTTTTCCATCTGCTTTCCCTGGCAGTCTGTGGCTATTGACCTGCCGATACCACATGCTTTTGTGTAACTGTGAAAAATCAAGATTCCTCTGGGTTTAAAATTAAACATTCACGCTGAATTCAGAACTTCTTTACAGAAGTGAAAATATACCTCCCATGAGAGGTATTTTCACTCCCAGCTATTCTGTATCACAGGACTTGTCTCTTCTGTTTCCACACACAGCCATCCTAGCCTGAGCTGGGCATTTTGTGACCTGCAGCTGGAACACTTGGAGGGGAAAAAAAGTTAAATGCAACAGGGCTGGGCCCTATGACTTGAAACCATCATTTCTTTTGTTAGTGTTGATTGATCTGTGGGCAGTTAGGCATTACTCACTTTAATTTTTGTTTATATAATGTATACTGTGTCTTTCCATAGAACACCCAAGAACAGAATCGGAATGGGAAAACAGCTTTGCCTTGAAAATGTTCCTCTTCCAGTTCGTCAACTTGAACAGTTCTATCTTTTACATTGCTTTTTTTCTGGGCAGGTAAATTATCTTTGCTAACTGCTTTTAAAGTAAAGTTCACACAGAACTCATAATCCTTGGTAATTTTACAAGTTTCAAGAAAACACATTGACAGTTAAAACTTTAAGATTTAGGTTTGACACAGTTTCTGAGGGTAAATAATAATACAAATTGTTTCTAACTGAATGCAAGGTTTGGGCTCTTGAAATCTCAGAAATCTGACAGTGAAAAGTCTACTTTTTAAATGGGTGTATGTAAATGACTTTCCTACCAAAACAAGAAATTGGAACTTTTGAAAATACAGACGCTTCCTAAATGTGGATCTGTATTCAGCCCTGCACTAATAAACTTGATTCATTTCTTTTTCTCCCTTATTCACTTTTGGTTACTTTTCGTAAGACCCATTTCTATAAATACTAACTATTGTCTGTCAGGTATTACACAACATTAGGAGGTAAAAATTCTGGATCCACGTTCTATGTGTCTCTTCAGCTCAGAGCAGGAGTTATCAGACAGGTCTAACCTCATCTTCACCTGAGTTGCTCTACCATCGGATTTGCCTTTCTGACAGAACCTGCAGATGATTTCCAAGTAGCTTCTATAATGTTTCATAATGTAATTTAAACTAAAGATTGTTTGATTTTTTTAAAAAAAAAAAAAAGTTAAAACAAAGTACTTTTCTTGAGTAAAGATTGTTGGTAACACTTGATTGTTACATCCAGCAATACATTTGTCATACAATTTCTAAATGAGTATGTGTCTTGCTGTGTATTGTCTCTTATAGGACCAGGCCTCTTATTTTTTCTTTCTCCTCTGCAATTATCACTGAGGTTATGAAGAATTTTGGTTTAGTTCATTATGCAAGAGTCTGTTAGATCTCCTAGAAGGGTTTAGTTATGATGTGTTTGGAAGTCATTTTATGCTTTTATGTCTGAGGGTGCAATCCAGTGCACATTTCACTCGGCCAAGCAGATCTCTGTGCTGCAGTAAATTCCTACATATTGCAATAGTTTATCTTCTTAAAAGCAGATTAGAGAGTTTGAGTATCTAACATCTAAAACCTCTGAAGCTAGGATTTTTGTTCCGGACATAATAAAACCTTAGGATTGCTTGCAAAATGATGGTTCCTGTGCTTGTTTGCATTCTGAAACTACCATATCCCACAGATACCAGATTTAAGCCTGTGTGATTTAATCTGTTTATATTTCATGAGTTTGCTCAGTGGATGTTGTGAAATAACTACTGATACAGAGCGTTCTTGGAATGTTCACTGAGAAGCAGAAATTTTATTTTCTAGATTTGCAGGCCGCCCAGGAAAGTACAACAAGCTTTTTAACAGATGGAGACTGGAAGAGGTAAGCAATCCTGTTTTGTGTTCCTGTGAAATTTACGTGAGTAAAAAGGAAAAGGCTGTAGGACATGAACTATGTCCAGTTTGAAAGAGTTATTATTCCACCTAAGTGTGGTGAAGAGTAAACTCTTATTTATAGCAAAGGATAGGAAACAGGAGATGTGTTTTTCCTTCTGTGTTCTCCACTGTGCTGCATGACTGCACAACACATGCAATTCCTTCTGCCTCTCTCCTTGAAAAGCAAACAGTGATACTCTCTTACCTTCCTGGCACTACTGAATCCTAGGTGATCAGTATCTCCTAGGTATATAGAATTTTTGGATAGAGGACATATACGTGGTGCCATCAGCTTTCCTTATCATCTCCTTAAGTTCTTGCCAGTATGAAATGATTTAAAAGATGAAGAGTAATATTTTCAAAATTTAGCTTGAAAGTATGTTAGAATTGCACCTTCCTTGGGTGCAATTGAAGCTATCTCCGGATTCTGAAAACATGCTTCTGCAGAGCCTTGGTAGCCACAGAGTAAACATTATAACTTTGTAGTCTGTGGTCTAAAAAAAACTCTGTAATTGCCACACATGTTAATATGTTGCTTAATTTAGCATACACTGTTTTGGCAATTGATATGGTTAAGATACTGGTAGCAGAGATTCTGCTGCTAAGTCTCAGTTTGGATCTAGGCTATTGCAAATAAAATATTACTTCATTCTTTTTAAATCAAAACATATGTATTGGTCTAAAAGAAATGAACTATATTGTTTAACATATGTCTAGCACACATGCCCTTAGCCCGGGTAACACACTCCAGTTCTCTGAAAAATAAAATATCTAAAGAGTGTTCCATTAAATTCTGTGTTAATACTTCTGTTATTAGTATTTTTCTTAATATTTATTGAGTAATTTTCTCCATACTTATTTCAGTATTTTCCATTCAATCTGTGAAATAAATCAAAATTAACAGAATACTCTGACTTTAACTACTAATCTTTTTCATTTCAGTGTCATCCCAGTGGCTGCTTGATAGATCTGTGTCTGCAGATGGGAGTTATTATGGTTTTAAAACAAATGTGGAACAATTTCATGGAGCTAGGCTATCCGTAAGTTCTGTTGCTAATATTTGTTTTACAGATAGTGGTTCCATATTAGTGCTGATTCAGCAACAGGGAAACATTTTCATATGAATGGAGGGTAAAATACCACCTTCAATTAAAATTTATCATTGTCTTGATGAAGATCATATGCAGGTGCATTGCTGATCTCTAGAAGTATATTTTCAGAAGGACGTAAAATGGGATTCTTCAGCAGGTTCAGGTTTAAGTGTTCTGCTTTATCACTCAAAACATAATGTTAGTGTTGATTTTCAGCCATCCCCAAAGGGTGACAAGGAATTGTTACTAGTGTTTACATAGTTTTGTGTTCACTATTAGCTCTGAGGCCTAAAAATACAGTTGTGAAATATATAAGCAGGTCTACGTTCTTTCCCTACATGCTGTAAGAAACAATAGAGTAAAAATAGTAAACTTTTGCCAAAATAACTGTTTCAAGAACAACACATGGCTGGCGAATGTTTCCAGTGTTTGCATCTCACCATCACATACTGTAAATTTACTACCAAGGGAAGCAGTAAAAAAATAATAAATTTTTAAAATAGTTTATTTAAAATTCATTTTCCCTAATACAAACAGAGCTGTCCAACTACTGAAAAGAATAATGGGCTAAGAGTTACAGGGTTTTTTTGAAACAGGAAAAATATGTTTTCAGCAAAGGAAAAGGTTGCTCATCAAATGTTAATTTAATCCAAGTCTCAACCTTGATAATGTCAGAAAAGGTTACACTTACAATGTCCAGGCAGTCTGCAAATCATTGATACTGCATTGTTGTGAGATGTCTGTTTCTGAAAAGAAGAAATGTACTTGAAGTATCAAGCTTCCTATCTTCTCAGTCCAGAAGTATCTTAACACTGTCAAGAATTTATTTTAGAACTGCTTGTGTTCCTTTACGGAAAGCAGTGTTTTGTTTTGACAAAACCATTGTTTGCAACTGAGGTTGTTCAGTAACAAGACAATCAAGAGTGAAGCACTAAAACAGTTTGAGCAGAAAAAAAATAATAAAAATACTTATAAAAATAATTTCCCATATTTGGTCTCTTTTTTTCTTTCAGTAATATCTAGAAAGAAATAATAGCCTTTACCTGTGTCAGTACTAGATAATATTTTCCTATGTATAAGACTTCAATGTATAAGACCATTTAATATTTATAACTGCTTTGTGAAAGAACCTCTGCACAGCTTCATAAAAAAATCTTTAGCAGCATCTTTTTGGATACCATGTTGTGCTTCTAAAGGAAAAATGTTCTGTAGAACATCTAGACTTACAGGTTTGTTCAAAAAATAATAGGTATATTGTACTGTTCAAATATTATAGTGCCAGTGAGCCCTACTTACTTGATTTGTTTTTTACAGTATTAAAAATAAAGCACTTTTCTTTTAATGCTTTCAGTATGTGTGATTTGTTCCTGTTCTTTTTAATTGATACAGGTAAAAATCCTTAAAAAAAAAAAAAAAAGGCAGGTTCTGTATTCTGAAAAGCTTGTTTATACAATGCCTGACATGCTATGTTAAAGACAAAATTTAAACCTTGATGAAATGTTGAAAAGGTCTGAAAAATATTAGAAATTTATCTTAAACAATATTGGAAATATTTTCAGAAAAAAATACCTAACACTTAGGTGCCATTCAAAACAATAGCAGCTAGTATTGCAAATTACTGAGCAAGAACAGTCAATAATACTTCGTCTAATACAGTTTATTACAGAATTGGTGGTCACGACGCAAAATGAAGAGAAGAGGACAATCTATGGAGCATAAAATTTCTCTACCTCAGTGGGAGAAAGATTGGAATCTGCAGCCTATGAATCTCCATGGCTTAATGGATGAATACTTGGAGATGGGTGAGCAAATCTGTAGAGATACATGTTTTTTGTTGTTGTTTTGTGGTTTTTATTTATTTATTTATTTATTATTTTTTTAATTAGAAGGTGCTGGGCAAATGGGTAGGGAAAGTTTTACGTTAAAAAGTTTTTTGCACGTCCAGTTTCTAACCACGGAAATGCTTATCTAGTTTTACAGTTCGGCTTCACCACTATCTTTGTTGCTGCCTTCCCACTGGCACCTCTCCTGGCATTGCTGAACAATATCATAGAAATAAGGTTAGATGCATACAAGTTTGTCACTCAGTGGAGAAGACCTATGCCTGCAAGAGCAACAGATATAGGTGAGAGAACCTAACGATCGCTGTCTGGTACCATCTCTCTTTGTTGGCGTCTTTGATGTAACATGCCCCTTGAATTGGCATGTAACCTGCAGATATCAAGGATGACTGTCCTGTTAAGCAACAAAAACATACTCAGCTACTTAGCTAAAAGTACTTTCCAAATTTTCTTTCCATTTCCAATAAGGGATCGTAACAGTTAAAATTTTGAAAATAGGCCATTCGTTCAGATGCTTAAATGGCATTGCTTAAATGGCCCCTGTGTTAGGCTTCTGATTTGTGAAACTCTAGATCCAAGGTGCTCTCCAAAAGCAATTGAATTTTAAAATGAAATATAAGAATTAAATTCAGTTTTGCTTCAAAATGGAATTAAATAAAAATTCAGAAGTGTCTTTCCAAAGTCTTTTACTTGGCCTCTACTGCGTTCATTGCTTAGCTATTTCTTCTCAATAGGGTGTGCCAGACTTCATTTGGGTGTAGCCTGTCATGGCAAGAATGTGAGGACGTGGCTTAATCTTGACTGGTTTTTCTGACTCAGTATTTCTTTCTGAAGAAGCAAGGAAAAGTGTATGACAAATAATATTACTAGTATGACTTTTTATGACTCGATATCACTATTAAAAACTAATGGCTTTGTTATTTATCTTGTTTCTAGGTATCTGGTATGGGATTCTTGAAGGAATTGGAGTTCTGGCTGTCATCACTAATGCCTTTGTTATTGCCATTACTTCCGATTACATTCCACGTTTTGTCTATGCATACAAATATGGTCCCTGTACAGATCAAGGATACAGACAAGAAAAGTAATGAAGATTTTTTTATATATATACACATGCATATTTCAGTGGAAGCACATTTGCCTTTCTGTGTTAACATACTACATCAGTAATATTTCATCCTTTACAGCTTTACAAACCTTTTCAGGTGTTTGGTGCAAGTAGCTTAGCCATTCCAGAGAGTTTGCTGACTAGCTCCACAGTTACATCAGCAGAAAGTCCTTACTTCTCTTCTAAATGCATACAACAAAATTCAGTATACATGGCCCACAGTTCTCAGGCACATCCTAGATGAATTGTTGTTCTCTGCCATGGTTTTGGTCTGTGTTCTCCCACTGAGCTCCCACACGCACACCTATGTTCCCAAACACTCTTGTATCCTACCGTTCTCTGTCTATTTCTCTTCAGAAATACTTTCTGCCAAGGTACAGAAAGATTGGCCTTGACATTCTTTAGACTAGTTCCTTATTTAATGCTTCTTGGCTGCAAGCAAGGTATCTTTCCTATTTGGCACAATCAGGCCAGTTTCCTGAACTTCTCTCCAGACACTTACTAACATCTCTCAGTTTGAAGGAGGTTTTCCTTGAATATTAACCAGTTTTCTCGAGCCACCATTTCATGATCACTGCAGCCAAGGCTGCCCGTAAGTTTCACATTCCCCACCAGCTCTTTGTTGGTGAGAATAAGATCCAGCAGTGCACCTCTCCTCATTGCCTTCTCTTTAATGAGGACTGCCTGTTTAATAGAGAACTGTATAATCCTATTTACTCTCTTTCTTGTGATTGGAAGTACTACAGCAAAACTCTGGGGATGTAACAGATACCTTGTCTTTTTAAATGTTCTTTGCCTTTTAGAAGCCCTTTCATTACATTACAGGACACATTTTCAGTAGGACAGGATGGCCTAGGTGTCTGGTTTTCCAGGGATATGTAAAAATTACACTCCTACAATCATAATTTGGTGTACTTAAGTGATTTCTGACATTAACACCAATAAATTATTACCTCCAAATATCTATTTGGTATATATGCGCTGTTCTCTTTACTGTTCTTCTTTGATTTGGTTCATAAAACCTGTCATTTTTTTAGTATATGTTGCATGACTAGTGGCAGATTATGCAAGGACATGAAATTCTTCTCTTCTCTTCCTCTCTAGCCATCTTTGTAAGTTCAGTAGTTTTAAGAGGTAACAGTGAAGAACGCTATTTGTAGCAAAATGGTTTGTTTTATAGCTGCTAGTAGATAAGCCAAAAAAAACGAGAAGTGCTCAAAACATTTTAAAAAATTGTGTTATCCCTGAAACAGAAGTTATTTGATTTCTTCCAATAACACTTGGCCTCTATGCATAAAATTTTAGAATTGCTTTTGTCCTTATAAGCAAAGAAAACAGCATGCTCACAATATGTGATAGCAGAATATGCTTACATACAGAATTTATGCTATATAACCACTTTATAAAGAAAATCCTGATGCTATCTATTTTTCTTTCAGATGCTTAAAAGGATATGTCAACAGCAGCTTATCAGTATTTGATTTGAGTGAACTTGGAATGGGATATTCGGGATACTGCCGGTATATTTAAATGCTCCCCCTCTGTAATGTAGACATAGAAATTATTATAGACATTAAATGGAAAGTCAGTGATTAAATTACTGGCAGAAGAGTTTGATTTTTGCCTGTAAAAGTATTGAAGTTCAAGTTTGTTCAACAGGGAAATCTCAGATGTGAAAGCTGTGTTGCAGGATGCAATGCTAAGATGCTGGAAACCCATGTTCTGTTCTTAGCTTTTCCAGGACTCCAGTAAGCCATGTGTTACAGGCCTGTATGAATTATTTCATTTGGAAGTTTCCCCAGCAGTAAATAAGGCTAAAAATTCTTGTGTCATTTTGGTTCAGCACTCTGAGGTCTATTAATTAAAATACGCAAGTAAAATCTTTGTCTGTAGCCCAGCCCAAGATGAGAAACGGTTATGCCAGATGAATACGAGAAATTCAGCATAAAGATTAAACATGGCAATGCATAATTGTACTACTTCAGGTTTCGGATTTAGTTTTGTAGTGAGAGTGAGCCTGGATTCACTAAGCTCTACAGTCATGCTATGTTTATACAAGATTTGTGTTGAGAATCTCAACTGCTTATAAGAAACAATGAAAACCAATTTAGAGCCAGTGCATTTAAACTTGATACTCCAAGGTGTCAGCTGTGTAACAACAAAAGGAAACGTTTGCTCAGGCTTTTTGGAACCAAACAGTACCATCTTATAAGCAGCTGTATTTAATACCTGTGTTACTGTGGTAGCCCAGCCAGACCCAGTACAATTATAGACTACTACTTTTCATTGAATTCCTCTCGAAGTATGCTTTCAATTCAAGTTCTGTCCTTTTAGGCAGCTCTGGGACAAGCTTGAGAGCTCTTCATCATGTTCTGGGGTTTGAGCACAGACTAACTTAATGAGTTTTTCTTTGTCTTACAGGTATAGAGATTACAGAGCCCCGCCATGGAGTTCAACTCCATATGAATTCACTTTGCAGTTCTGGCATGTCCTGGCAGCACGGCTGGCCTTCATTATAGTTTTTGAGGTTAGTCGTGGAAAGCAGCAATTCCTTTCTATCTCTTTGAAGTTCAAGCTGATTTTTTATAATAGTCCTGTAAAGGAAGTGTCGTTATCATTAGTTGCTTGTTTGTTATAGTTGAAAGAGGGGAAAAAATCACTTGCCCCCAAACTGTTGTCAATCAGCTGCTTCAAAGTGAATTGGCAGAGCATGTGCAGATTTTAGAGTCCCTCCAAAATCATATTTTCTTAAGTCATCTTATAAATAATGTTGGTTCTCAACAAAACCATTGATGTTTTATTGAAAAATCAGACATGTAACTTCTGTGTACATTTAGCACATTCATTACAAGTTCAAGCGCGTTTCAAGAAAATGATAGGCGATTGTATCCTGATATAAAACTACAAATGTGTACTAACTTTGAAGAAGTTATGGTATACTGTCTGGGGAACTGGTTAATTACTTTGACTACAAGCTCTTAACAAAGACTGCTTGTATGTAGTGGTTGCTATTGTTACTCTAACCAGCAGATCCTGCTGTCTCATATTAATTTTGATTGCTAGTCTTACCTGTAGTTCTACTTTTGTTAAGGCTGCAGCATTTTCCTATTTCCAACAGACTATTTACCCGGACACGTCTGTATGTGAATATATATTATCTAGAGAGAGATTTTTAAAAAGTCACTTTTCAGTCATGAATCAAATCCCTGTTACAGATTTGCCACTGATTTTTAGGTCCTAAAATCTGGTTCTAGAAATGAGTATTTACGCATCTTTGAAGCAATTATTTTCTTTCTTCTTTTCAGCACCTTGTTTTTGGAATCAAGTCCTTCATTGCTTACCTGATTCCAGACATGCCCAAAGATCTGTGCGACAGAATGAGGAGAGAGAAATACTTAGTCCAGGAAATGATGTATGAGGCTGAACTAGAGCATTTGCAGAGAGAAAGAAAAAAGAATGGGAAACAATATCACCATGAATGGCCTTAGTCAATACCATGCTGCAACAAAAACGCTGTTTGGAAGTTCAAGAGTGCAGTTTCAAAATGAAGTCAGTCTGTCATCAGTGTAAGAGATTGGCAATGTATATATGTTCCTGCAGGCTTTGGTAGGAAGTGGAAAACAGGTGCTTCCGATTAAGAAAATGAAGAGCCTTATCAGTAACTGGTCTGTGGGGAGCACCAAGTACTGGCACTCAGGAATGTGCAGATGGATTAAAAATTTGCATACTGATTTTTAAAAAGGCAATGAACATTCGTGCTGTTCATGAAGGTACTAACAGCGTAATGAAAACAAAAAATTGCCTGTAAACTTATACGGTATGGGCATGACAAAAACAAATTACATGATATCCACTACAGCTTCTGATTGCTCAGCTGCATCTGTAATGCCTCTGAAGAAAAAAACAATTGTTGCCTTTGTGGCCATAACTGAGCTTTCAGGCTTACTGTTTTGTCAGGTTTGTCCTAGTCTCTTGTTGAGATTGTGGATGTGGTCCTACCCTAGAAAAGGGGTATATGGCTGCTTAATATATACTATGCAGTTTAAGATTTGCACATCAGTGTCATTAATTTATCCTTCTAGTTGAAAACCAAAAAATCTAAATTCAAAGAGAAAGCAGCACTAAGAGAACACTTTGCATTGCCCACACTGCAGCTGTATTTGAAAATGACATGGCTGTGAGTTGTCTTTCCACTTTTATGTGCAGAAAGGCCACCTCCACACACATCCAGGATGAAAGAACTGTCATTTCCATGCTCTGATGTAGCATGCAGATGTCCAAC
This sequence comes from Heteronetta atricapilla, assembly GCA_011075105.1. Lineage (NCBI taxonomy): Eukaryota > Metazoa > Chordata > Aves > Anseriformes > Anatidae > Heteronetta > Heteronetta atricapilla. The sequence continues at coordinate 11,827,705 of CM021735.1, forward strand.
TGTGTTACTGTTCTCTTTGACCTATCTGAGCAGTGATTCCATGACTTCACAGAATGCTAACTTGAAATATTCTAATACAGTGCAAATGACTTTGTTCTGAATATACAATTAACTATTTATAGTATGCAAGCTTATGCAGATATATATCAGACATACAGTATAACATTTTGACTTGCTTGTTCAGGGAAGGAGAAGCAGGGCACCTTATAACAATGCTCTTCTTATTGTAATAGTAAATGTTCCAGTAATGTGCACTTCTTTTATTGGGCTAAATAAGTCAAAGCATGGGAATTAGATGCAGGCAGATATGTATACAGATTGTATATAAAAGCACACACACAGACAGTGGTTACTTTTAGATTTTTTATTATTATTTGTATGCCTTCTTACAGTTTTGGGGGCCTTTTTGGATAAAATCACTCTAAAAAGTAGATGTTCATATATAAAGAATCAAATTTCATTTTTTATGTGCATACAGTATGGGGTAATGTTGCTTATGGTCAGAGTCACATTTTGGTGATGAAACTTATTAAGGTCTCATAATTGGGGAATAGAAAAGCACTTAATTTAAAATGTTAAAACAAGCGGGCAGTGTTCACTTGCAGAGAAGGGAGTAGGGAAATGAAGTTACAGTCATTCTGTTTATCTTCTACAAGTTTAATAATCGTTCCTTATACTGGATGAGAAAAAAATAAAAGCCAACAAAAGCACATGAACTTTAAAGGCTGCAAGTTTTAACATTATTTTAGGGATAAAGCTGCAATGAAATTACTGCTGACAGATATGAAAAGACATGACATTTTACTAGTTAAAATAGCACATTGAGCCAAAAAGTATGATTCCAGTATTCGCTTACATATATTAGAACAATCACTTTTTTTTGTATTATCCCATATAAAATTAATTTTAAGAGTCAAGAGCCCATCAAAGTAGATGAGTAGTATCTGCCAGCAGACCTAGTGTCATACCTTAATTTCTTCACTCATTTCACCATATTCATGAAATTCTGTGGTTAATTCCAGCTCTCTGTGACCAGACAAGGCAACTATAGGAGTATCTGCACTATTACACAAAGGAGGAAGGAGATTGGAAGGTATGATCTAATTAGATGTATTAGCCATTAGATCTATGATATCGGGCTGATGGAACTCAGTTTTCCATATTTTGGAAAGGCTTTTTTTTTTTTTTTCTTCATATTTTGGGTTGCACATTAAGTTCCTCAGGAGTCCTTTTCAGAAATATCAGCACTCTCCTCAGTGCTCGTAGATTCTTGCTATTTGTTAATTTATTCTCTCACTGTTTCATACTGTGGAATATCAAGCACCACTTGACAGCATTAACCAGGTGTCACAAGTCCCATTTTTGTGGCAGGTAGTGATAATAGTTCCGTTCTTCAGAAGGTCACAGATGAGCTCTCTTTTTAATGTTTTCTCTAAAAACAAAATGCCTTGGCTGGCCCAAGGTATAAAGATTTAGAATAAAATTTGGCAAAAGTCAGAAATATTGATTATTTTATACTTTTCTTGTTTCTGATGTCGATATTGCCACATGTGAAAATATACTTAGGCAAATTCCAACTGAATTTCCAAGTGCATATGAAAGAAAGACGTTTTGTATTTGAGTATGATTTTGGATTTAAATATATATATATATATTCGTAATGATTTTCAGCACTGGTGTACAGAAATATATCAAAGGCAAGTATGTAGATCTGACATAGTGCAGTTCATGCACTGGAAAAGCACAAGAAATTTTGGAGAAACACTGTGTGTTCCTTTGTTTCTGAAGGACACGAACAATGTCTGAAGGTTTTGCCACTACTAGCTATTTGCTTAAGCTGAGAACTTTTTGCTAGACTTCGTTTAGTATGCTGTTTGCATAGACTGCACGTTATTTTACTGAAGTACAAGGCTCACACTGTCCTCAGGAATAATGTATTTTATGAATGGTGAATGATCTTTTCATATTCTAAGTATTATCTTTCCAAAAAAAAAAAAAAAAAAGACCAGTATGAATAGACTTGCATGCAAGCTGCATTTGTGAAATCTGACAAAGCTTTAGAACTTCAATTTGTGCAAAAATGCTTTAGATCATTGCTGATCTAATCTATGACAACTTTGCTCTATGCATGCGCCCTTACAGAGACTGCATGAGCAACTAGATATTTTTAAATACAAAGAATTAGTCCAAAATGTCTTAATGATTCCTAACCCAAATCAGTGTTTTGATTCAGACAAAAGAAATTTTCATTTCAGAAATGAAAAAATCCACATACATCATACACATTTCTATTTACTTCTCATTCTAAATTTGTGCTCAATGTATGGGATCTGAATTTTGGTTAATAAAAATGAAAAAAATATATATGCATGGAATGGAAATGCATCCAAAGAGTTCTGTTTCACTGGCCTTCCTAATGAGAAATTCCTTCTTAGGGCTCAGCGTCCCTCTCCACAGAGAGGGATTCACCCACTGCTCAGTATTCACAGCTGAGTGCCAGCAAGGTTGCCTGCAGTTTGAGCAAAGGCTCTCTGTTTGTTATGCTGTCATCTAATTTCCTTACCAAAAAGACAATGCAGTGACTGGGTGTCCTGATAAGAGCACTAATATTTGGAAACAAAGCAGACCACACAATGGCTTTTTTATTATTTTTTAATCTTTTCTTTCCAATCCACTTTATATTTAAGGATTTATAGAAGAAATTTAGCTGAACTTTTAAGTTGGTATTGGTGATGACAAGGCTAAAATTTTGAGTGTGATGATGGATGATAAGTGGTTTGTGGGTTTGGATTTTTTAGACATTTCTTTAGAAGTACATACCTTCAGACCTACAAAACAGACGCATCAGCTATGCCCTTTTCTGACAGCAATTTGTGTTGAACTGTGTTCCAAGGATCTCATTTAAGCTCCATAGTGATCTAAAGAAAACTCAGAAGAAAAATATCTGGAGGGTCTAGTTGGAAGCAGGCTAATAGGTACTTACCTTAATGCAACAGTTCATTAATTTCCTGAAGTTTTCTTCATCAGAAGTTCTACAGGAGGAAAAACATCTTGGGAAACAAGCTTTAGGGTGAGTGTTAATAAGGGGAAAGGTAAAAATTAGTGTTGTGGGGTTTTTTTTCTTACTTTATTAAGATGACCAGTCTAATATAAGTAGTACACATCTGCAGTTTACTTCACTTTGAAGTTTAGCTTCAAACTCCAAAGGCAAGTGCTGCCAGAGAGAACTGCTGGAGCTATGGAGTCCGGTGACGCTACTTCTGAGGTGCCATGTGACATCATGGGGCTTCTTAATCTTTGAGTTTGTACAGGGGCAAATCAGTACATCCTTAATTAGAAGCTATTTAGAAGCATCATACAATTTTGATTGAGAATGATCATTGTCCATCAGAAGGAAAAAAATCGAGCTGTTCTCACATAGTTAACTTGAATGCATCACAAATTTTTATTTCAACTATTACAAACTAGGTTTTTTTATATCCACTGAGCAATGGTTAAGTAAATCAAACTTGCTTTGTACGGACAGCTAAATATGAAGGCAGTAAAGTTAATGGAAAAGCAATCATATTTTCTATTAAGTGTTGCATATTGGAGAAGAGACCAACAAAAGATGAGATAATTTTGGAAAAATAACAATCCATGTACCAGTGATCACTTACAATTACAGTAGTACCTCCAGAAACATTTTATGTTTTGTAATCCTCATGAACCACTGCTAACATTGATTTACTGGGGGTAAAGATTGAACCAAATCTAAAAGCAACCTTTTCTAATATTTTTGTTCAGTGTTACAGCTGACACTAGAATTCAGAGTTCGACAGTTAGACTTCTGAGAAAGAAGTTATTTTGTTAGTTCTAAAGTCTAGTAGGACTAAAATATATGTGGTAACACTTTCTCAAAGTGTTCAAGTGACTTGCAAACCTGAATTCCTGTGGCAGAAAACAGAGCAGCTTTAAAAGCTCTCTGTTGGTACTCACGCTCCTGCCAGCAAAGCCCACCTTGGTGACATGGAACCAACCAGCATTTTGAGGCAGGGGATGATCAGAGGAAGCAAAGGCCTAATGCTCATGAGACCATGTTCATGAGGAAGCAAAGGTCTCATGACACAAAGTGCTGCTACATCTGTCCCTTCTGCCACTTTCCCAAGCACTGCATTTTGCTCTCCTTCTGTCCCTCCCTGCACACACACATACATCCTGAAGACCCTACACAATTCCAGCATTTTTAAATGTAAACAAATAGATGTATATGGACAATTTTCTCTAATTTTGACCACTAATTGCTCTAATTAGCAACCACATTTACTAGAAATTTGTATTAGCGTGATTTTGGCATAGTTGCGATAGCACAATGTTCCCACAGCAGCACAAATTTATAACAGCATTAACAAAGAACTCTGGAGAAATCACTTTGCTGTTCCGTGTTATGCAGGAACCTTTTTAATGCGGGACTGGGATTTTGTTTTATATGGTATATGGTTAATGGTATATTCCCTCCTTGCTGCACTGGAAATTATCTTTTGTCAGGTCTGTTGGCTTGTTCTAACTTCTTGCCGTAACCTCTGTAATGTTAAATGTTCCCTGTAGTTTGCACTCTTACTGACATGAAATAGTTGTTCAGATGCTACTAGATGAGAAATTAGGATTAAACCCAATGCAGTCCAAAGCTAATGAGATTTTAAACAGTGAGAACAGGATGGTTTTTCTGTTAATAATGAAAAAAAAAAAATCACATCACTTTTTATTTTACGTTCTATTTAGATGACTGAGAATTTTGTACTGAAAAATTGACGAAACTGTTGACTCTAATTTTTACCTAGAGTAGTATCACTGAAATTTCAGTTGTTTGAAATAATCTCATGTAAAATCTAACTACGTAACATAGTTCAGTCATTTTTACTCTGATAGTCCTGGCTAACTTGCAATGTCATGATCATAAAAGATTTCTTAAAATGTGTATATATTTGAAATTTATGTAATATTTAAATACAACTTGGTTTCTAAGTAAAAAATTAGAATACAACTTCAACTATTTTTTCTATTCATAAATCCAAAGTTTGTAAGTAGTATTTAGAATAAGATTACCACTAAGTGTCTCAGCGAAAGTGACTTTTATGCACTACAAGCTAGAAGTTCCTCTGTCCTCTCAGCTATCATTTTCTTTTGTGTTTAAGATTACTTTTACAAGCCGATATGTACCCCAGAACTAAAAGAATTCACTAAGGAAAAAGCTGTTGATCTGATTAACTATTGTAAGACACTTTTGGCATAAATTTGTCTTTGAGATGCTGTTTACTTTATCAAGGTTTACATGTACAAATGCAACTACTTACTGTATCATACACATTTGAATATTGCATTTTTCAGTAATAAACTTGGGTATCTTTGAAGGAGACTGAGCTTCATTATTACAAATACTCAAAGTTATGAAAAAAATACACACTCTATTAGTGAGCATTCATATGCCTTCAAGTCATACGTTGTAAGGAAGTCATTTAAGCGTTAAACTTGACTCAGACACTTGTTAAACATTTAACAAATACTGTGGTCTCAGGGTACCTTTAGATTCGCTTTTCAAATTTTCAGTCACTTATGGTCTACTGCTTTCACTAATGACTAATAATTTCTTAAATTTAAGCTCCTGTTTGAATTGACATGTTTCTGGTTTCTTAATCTCTTTTTCTTTCCCACTCAGCTGCACAGGCTAGCTCTACTCTGGAAAGATCAGTGGCTCAGGACATAAAGCAAGCAAGAAGATAAGACAGCTTTAATCAACACTGAATATTTAATCAGAATGGTAATTTTTTCTGAATTCCAATTTAGCCTTAAATCTTTGTAGAAGACTGAATATTGAACTACTGATTAACGATTTTAGCCATCAAATATCAAGCCATGTGCTGAACTTAGCAAAAACCTGTGGAATGTCCGACTCCTTTACAAATACAAAACACATTTGGACTCAGTGTGCAGCTTTAGTTGAAACAAACCTAGTCCAGAAATACAGCATTAACCATATGCATATTTCAGCATATATCTGCAAAGGCATTCAGAGAGAATGCAGTTCTCACTTTTTTTTTTTTTTTTACATTAAGTAGGCAAATAGAATTTATTTATTTGTTTGTGACAAGGACTTTGAAAGGTACAAAGTCTCTGGCAGATATAATGCAAAGCTATTGTTAAACTTGTGAAAAAAAAAAATGAAAAATGCAAACAGGACATTCTTTGCATATAGAGTAGAAGAATACTACAACGAGTAGATACCTCAAGAAGTATTCGGAGTGGATTTGGTTGTTTCCACAGCTGGATGTCTCTTACATATCCTCCCACTACCAGTACAGATGGGTTTCTCCATCCACTGTCTAGTTATGTCGCTTGACACCAGTGTTTTGAACAACTTTCACTGACTTACATCCTTAAGCACAACAGATTATATTAAAAGAGCCTAACTGATAATGTGTATGGCCATGAGATATAAAAGATATAGCAGTAGTGTTCACTAAGTTTCAATCTCTGTCTTGCTAACTGTATCAAGGACAGAAGCAGGAACAGAAAGTATGCCACGTGAGACAACAGGCTGCCAGCCAGGTTCAGCTGTAAGCTTTTATGAGATTATAAAAGTGGTGTGAAAGGGATTAACGCAAATATTGACTTAACTCTCGGTTTGTTGACCAAGTGCCTCCCACAAGCAAGACAGTGTCACTTAGAAACTGTTATTTTTGTCTTCTAATTGAGTGTTCTGGGACTGTTCCCAGAGGTAGGGCATGAATACAGGCAGGGGAAGTAATTTGGAGGACCAAGTAGGACTATATCTTCATCATAAAGATGGTCCCTGATTAAACAAAAACAAGAGCTGGCTTCTTCAAAGAAGCATGAGCTATGTATCAGCTGAGTCTGTAACTGGCCGAGTTGAACTTGATATTTTCTGTCTTTGTCATTTAATGTTCGTCCATAAGGTACTCAAGATAAGAGGTAGTCTGTTGAGTTTGATTTACAGCCCAGCGGACTAGGTACATTCTTGCAAGATGTTCTAGTGCAGAAATTATTTCACCTAATCATGTGCCTTTAATCAAAATTCAACATGGATTCATGGATTCTCAATGAGGAGACATAAAATGTGGGTTTATTTTCTTTATTGCATGCAGTTTGTAAATGGATTCTGCAGCTTAAAAAAAAAAAAAAAAAAAAACATACACAAACATTCAACCAAACCAGAAGCCTGAAGATAATCTTTTCAAGCCAAAAGGATGTCTTTCCAAGACTAATATGGATAAAGAACAATCCTGGATTTGAAGTAAAATTTGTTAGCCTCTTCTATAGATTTGAATAAGACTTTATAAAGACATTTGTTCCACAGAGGAAGCAAGCACGATTAACTCAGTCAACAAAAGACCAGTCTGGTCTATACAACGTTCCTGTGAGGAGGCTTTTTGTGATACCTAAGAATAGGCACATTCTAGCTCAGCTTAACCTCCATCCTTTCCCCTGGGCTCTCTCCATCAGCTGTGGAGAGAGCATGCCCTCCATCAGAGGGCAGTTCACAGTCTCACCTTAGTGAGAGACCCTAGAAGCTTATCTGAAGTCTTGTTTTATCACAAGTTCACCTTTGCACGTTTCCCTTCAATGACTAGTTACTGAACAGAGAATGTGGTATAGACGTATCGCAGCTACTTCCTAGTAGGAGTTTCCATGAAGAGATTCATGAAACATTTCTTCTGAAATAGCAGTGCTTCCAAAAACCCTATTGTTTTATGATTTCCCAGTTCTGTCCTGAAATTCATAAATAAAAATCTGGCCTTTATTGCTATAGAGAGAAATTGTTCCCTCTTGGTCATCTATAAGCTGGTAAATGCAATATAAAGAGCTCTTCATTTCTGAAGCTGGAGAAATAAAGTTTGATTAAGTGTCCCTTGTTCCTCCGCTTCTAGAGACGAGATTCTCTGCTCATATTAGTATAGGATTTTTCCTCAGGATTATAACCAGGTAATTGGCTTCTGTTTTCTTCATTGACACTATTCTTGAAGGTGATGTCTTCTGTTCCAGTTTTATTTGGAGTAACTGTAGGCAGATTTTTTTCAAAGTCCACCTGAAAAAAGAACAAAAAGACCCTAGTAGTTTGAAGAGTGCATGCACCGCTTTTTTTGTTCTGTTTAGAGGGTGTCATGTTACATGGTGAAATTTTGACATCCTTTCATGCAGATCTGAGTACCTCTCTACTTAAAATGACTGTCAGACCCACAAATGGGTGCTGTTTAGTGTCCTGTCTCCCCACACTCACACCCCACGCCCTCAACAGTTACAGATTTTTCTCATTCCCCCATGGAAAGTCTTTAATAAAAGCAACAAATAAAAGCAACAGAAACAACTTTCAGAACTCCTCTGTTGATGTAGAAATCTAGAAATAGGATTTTGGTGTGTTCCCAATCATTGAAATCTAGTTTTTCATTAGCATATTTATCTGCATTTTAGTGGTCTGGCTTTTTGTCTGGCCTACACTTGCCTCAGTGGTTTCACACTGCAACTACTTAATTAATGTTGTTATTCTATATTTTGAGCAAATACAAGGGGATAAATGCATGTGTGACTTTTTTTTCTGCTTTTATTAATGTGGGGATTTATTTCTCTGTAGAAAGTCTCAGTTGAACACCTAAAAGCCAAGTCAAACAGCTGAAGTAAATCTAGAGCCACAGCTGTTCTCCAAATTAGACCATCAAATGCAGCGTCAAACTTGATGCAAGCTGTGTGGGGAGGGACTTTATTGCCAAATACTGTGAGCCTTGCAGGCTAAAGATTACTTTCAAGATTTAAAGTTACTTGTAGATGTGTCTGTAGATGACTCGCATCTCTGAGCCTAGCCGATTTTGCTATGATGGAGCAATGTTGTTTCTATGCAAAATTTTGTGGTAGCACAAGAAAATGGGGCGCTCCTCCCTAAGGAGCGGTGGAGCCCTGGGGCACCTGGGGAGGAGCCATTATCTCCCCCAGGGGCCTGGCGGCAGCTGCAGGTGCCCGTGGTTCCCTCTCTGCATTACAAGCTGGCCAGGAGCATGGCTGCAGCGCGGAGAAGCTCTGTTGGCTTTGGAGGCTGGGATGGCAGCGGGAGAGCTCCATGGACACGTGAGTGCTAAAAATTTTTCTTCCTGTACTCGGTGGAAGGAGGCAGCAGCTGGGTGAACCCCTCCCTAGGGTGTAAAGTGCGGCTTTGTCCCTGCTCGGCTGCCTGAGGGGGAGGTCAGCCCTGTCCACCCACAGGGAAATAAGTGACCTATTGTTGGCTGGAGCTGAGCCTGGGTTTGGCCAGTCTCGGTCCAGTCATGCAGTCGCCCCTCGTGTGACTGTAACAGGGGCTGCCGGTGGCTCCTCAGCTCCATGCGAGTACTCACGTCCTGGCTGTCGTGCCGCACGCCGCACCACAGCAACGTTTTGAGCCTTTCAGACCAAAAGCAGAACAGGTTGCAGACCGGCTTGATTAGCACCGGGGGGATGTCTTCTCCTCTGGTAGGGCCTGAAAGGAGGGGATAGGAAAGTTGAAGGTACGGCCATAGAAAGCCGGGTGTGTGCTCCGGGTGCCCCATCCCGTGAGGTGGGGCCGCGGCAGCCACGCTCCCCTCAGGCTGGGCCTCGCTCACAGGGCTCCCCTGCTGCTCGTCAGCCACAGAGCCGGGTTCTTGTGTAACAGCGCTTTGTTTTTGTAAAACACCAACCTGTTACAAAGCTGATCAGCAGCCCTGTGATGGCACAGCCCAGGCAGCCGATGGCACTGAAGTAGAGGTAGGACAGGGAGTACCAAGTGTCTGCCAGCAGCGGCCTGAGGAAACATGGTGGAGAGAAAAAAGCCGCTTGTAATGGCTGCTGCCGAGGGGCATGCTCATGCTGGGCTGAACCCACGGTGATGGGGAAGTACCTGTCAGCGGCTGCCGTGGGGGCCGCTGTGGTCAGCAGGCTCGTCGTGTTTGCCAGCGTGCAGTTGACAGTCAACAGCTCCAGGGGAAGGGTCTTGGTGGGCGGCGCGGGATAAATGAAGGAGCCGATGCCAGCCCAGAAGGCCAAGGTGATCCCGGTTAGGAGGCCGCCGATAGCGCCCTTGGCAGGGAGACAAAGGAACGGTCAGAGATAGGAGTGCATGGGAAGCACAGCCCAGCACGTTTGCGGTCTCCCTGTCAGCATATGTCATCTGGGTTCTCTCTGGGTGCCAAACACAGTGGCCTGTTGTCCTCTAGTGAGGAGAGCTGCAGCAAAACGGTGGTGATCAAAACTGCAGTGATGGAGTAGAGTTTTATTCCTGGGTAAACGTGGTGGGACTACCTGTGGGGTAGTGTGAAACGAGCTCATGTTCTGCTTTACCCAAGTGAAAACCCAAGTTAGCGAAGGCAGAGTGATTGAAGTCATTTTGCACTTCCCAAGGTGGATATGGGTTTGGGGGGGGGGGGGGGGGGGGGGCATATGTTATGTGGAATTATTCTTTTATTTAATAAAAGAGAAGAAACTGAAATATTTATATATTTTTTTTTTAAATCATATGTCGATCTAATTATTCCAGTTAGGTAGAGTTAAATTCAAACTGGATACATGCAGGCAGGTAGAAGGGGTTTCTAAACAGTTCTCAGGCTCTAAATCTGATAGCCAGCTTGGACTCTAAATCCAAGTCTAAATCCACAAAAATAATTTTCATGGTCTTAACCAAAATACACCAAGGTGTTCTTTGTGTTCGTTTAGTTAATAAGGATTTTTTTTTCTTACCTTCCAGTTAACACAAGGAAAGACAATTCCCAGGGTAAATAATCCAAGCATGGGACCCCCGCACATCCCATGAATGGAGAGTGCAGCCTGTGGACGCAGAGAAGAGACATAAGCCTGAGCAACAGCTGGGGGAGCTTAAGCAATTCCGATCGCCATCTGCAACTTCCAGTGGGGGAGAAAGGACAAACAGCAGCTTGGACACACCATGAAAGAATCACAATCAGTATCGCTTCTTGGCAATGAGTAAGTAGCAAAAGAGATTTTTTTTATGATTCTTTTTTTCCTAGTTATTTCTCTTAGCAGATGGGAAATTAATATGAGTGTCCACAGAAATTGTTCAGGTAAGCTAACAGGCCCCGGGGATGTCAGCATTACTGGTTCAGTTCATTGCATTTCAGTTTGTTAAATGTTCAGTTTGTTGCATTTCTGAAGCATCAGATACCTGCACGATTCCTCCCAGCAGTGATGCTGCTGCAGCCATTGAAGTGCACAAGGCGCCGTATAATACACCTGGAAAAGATCAGGCAGAATTGTCAGTGCTGTTTCATAGTGCAGTCCATTTGTAATCGACATAGTGCCATAAGTAACCAGGCAGCATGGAGGAATTTGCAGTTTGGGTTGTGATATGTAAAGCAGACCATTAAGCACTCAGCAGTGTCTCGTGAAGTTATGTTGGTTGTGTTGGTTGATGGGTTTTTTGTTTGTTTTTATGAAGTAGAATCTAGCAGTGGAGTTGACCTAGAAGTTACGTCTTCTGGAGAAATGTTTCAGTAGCTGTTGCCTTTAAATAATATTTTTTAATGATCTAATGAATGAATTGAACAATGATAAACAAAATGGCTTTTTTTCATTCTACACCTGTTTTAACCTTGTGATAGACAACTCTGTTGTAGAAGTCTTGAGTCAAGACTCAACAAAATTTCTTGTGTGCTAGCTAACCTTTGTTAGTGGATGTAAAAATGGTTATATAACTGTACTAACTGTGTAAGCTAAGAAGTAAGTGGTAAATCTGGAACAAAATGTCAGAGTGGTTATGGAGACAGAGTATTGGTTTTGCCCTTCTGTGATGTTACCAAATGCCAGTAGTGGGTTAAGATGTTAATACAATACTTGTAGAAGGATTATGACATTACTGCAGTGCTTCTAAAACTGATCTTAGAAATTCAAACCGCTTTGGACTTGGTTTCGACAGTTTTTTTTTTTCTTTTTCACATGTTCATGTCTTCTGAAAAAAATTGAAAACCTGCTCATGTGATTCTCTAAATTTGAACAGAAATGTCTGATTGTGCTACTTCCTGTGAAGTAATACTATTCAGTAAAACTATTGTAGGCCGATGTGGTAATTACACTCATATTCTTTCTGTGTTGTAAAGGAGTTCCCAGAATCTTCTCCAGTATCTTCAGTACACACACAAAAAAATTTGAAACTTTTCAAAAAGATTGTGCTTTGTCATTGTTGCTAGCCTATATTTGTTTCTGTACCATGAGAATGGTACAGAATGTGCAAAATTTTAATGAAGCATTAGACTGACAAAGGATTAAAGGCTAAGGTGGGGTTGGAAGCAGAAATGGATTTCTGAAGCACTCAATACAGGCACTGCCCTTCACTACTTGCATGAGTGCTGGGTGGTTTTGCTTTGGACTACAGCTTCATTGTCCTGTGTGAAATAACTTGCAGGCTTCTGCGAGCTAGCAATCGGCCTCTTTGTTGCTCCCTTTCTTCATTTTTAGCCTCCGAACTATAGACTAGCTTAATTATCTTTAGCTCTATAGGTCAAAGACTGTCCTAGCAATGCAGTCCTTAATTTTACTCTGAGGAAGTGAGCACAATTCTGTAAATACTGCATACGTTCACTAGCAAACTTCCTGAATGCACGTGACAGAGACAACATCGCCGCTCAGTGATGTGGTTGTTCAGATGTTAGTGGACCATATTGTGGCACACAGTTACAAGAGGTGTAACTTCGTTCTATTCAACTTAATTTTAGTTACTTATCTGAGGAACTTAAATTAAAAGCATCATCTCTGATGGCTTGTTCTGTGGTTAACAGAGATGTGAGGAGGAGGAAGAAGCTTTTCCAGGGGGTAGAAGAGATCATAGGCAGGCTGCTTACTCGCTATATAAGCCTTTCTTTTGCTGTAGACCAAGTAGAAAGCCTAAGGCAATAAATCTCCTTGCCAGAGTATATAAAATCCTGTACTATATCCTGTAATAATAGCAACTGGGGGGCAACAGAGACCTTTGCCTTTAAACAGATGGATTCCACTTGGGCTACCTACATAAGCCTTTGCTGATCCATGTGCTCCTCTTGTCAGAGAGGTTTGGCAAGCACTGCTTGACCAAGTCTTCGAAGGTAACAGTTGCTAAAGCGTTGATGCTTGCCGCCACTGTGCTGTAGAAGGAAGGAACAAGGATGTTAAGTAATGCAAAGCTGAATTCAAGTTGTATTTATAGAGAAATTCAGCATTAATACTATAAAATTTCTGGTTCTTGAACAGCGTTTTTACAAATGAAGAGGTTGTCACTGAGGATATGGGGATTTGAGGGGTGGGGGTGAGGGTGATTCATTGCTTTTCATAGCAAGTGTTAAATTATGCAAGCTTAGGTTTGGCATGAGGTCTTATGAAGACTAACATCTTCCAAAATTGTAGGTGGTTTCCTTGTGTCTGGCTATGTATGGTGCGGATGCTGGTGAGGTTTCCGCTCATTCTGTGATTGCTAGGGTCCCTGCTTCATGCTGACACAGAATGAGATAGAAACGCATTCTAACTGACCCTCCAGTTTACTTACCTGCAAAATTTAGTGATGTTTCAAAATGAAGATAATAGTTTTAAATCAGACTATGCATCTATGGATGTGTGGGCAGTATGTCTTCACCATTACTAGAGGAGAATAACCATCTTTTACCTTGGCAACCTGCTCTAGGGAACCTGCTTTGGCAGGGGCTTTGGAGCCAATGATCTCTTGAGGTCCCTTCCAGCCCCTACAATTCTGTGATTTATGATATAAAATCATCATCCTTATTATGTTGAGGCATGTGTAGTAAAGGGTCCTGGCTTGCAAGTTTATTCTCCCTCAGCTGTGTGAAAGAATCTTAATATCCAGTAAAGATAAATCAAGAAAAATCAGCACTGAACTTGCAGGGTTATAATTGCAGGCACTAACTTCTGCAATCCTCCCAACCCTGTATTTGCACGCTGGGGTCTCATACCAAGGGACGTGACTTATCCTGAGATACCCAGTACTGCTTACTCCAGAGGTAGTGTGCTACGCTGCCACAAGATGCCTGCTGTTTTCCCTCACAGCTGAAAAATATCAAATGGAAGTAGTCTGACTCTTCTAGCTAGATGAGTCAATCCGTATTTGGCAAGCATAAACTCTGTGACCTTGTTGTGGCAATATGGCAGGAAATGCAGCATCAAGACTTTTTTCACAGTATTTGGTACTCAGTGCCCTGTGCTCTGTAAGCCTCCTGCCCAGAGCAGCTGGTGGGCTTTACGCATATTTTTTCCTGTCTCGATAGCTCTCCTTGCTGTACGTTTTCTACAGATACAGAGAGTCTTTTGAAACAGCGCGTTGGTGACTGACTCTATGGCATCTAGTGGATGCCATTGTGAATTTGCAGCTTCTCTCTTTCTACTGTCCCGTGAAGTATTGATGTTTGGTCTGTAGAGAGCAGAAACTGCAATAGCATGCAACCTTCTGAGTTTCTAAACTTACTTGATGTCAACTTCTCTTCCTAGTCTGTTTCATGTACAGACAGGCTTGCTGAAAAGCTTTCTGTTCCTAACTCTGATATTATGGCTGTCAGGTTTTCAGTTACTTCAGTTAGCTGAACTCTTGTATGAAGAGAACAAGCGTTTCCTCAGCTTTGTTATACACTTTTATTTGTGTCGGTCACGTTATTCTATCTGAGATTTTTTAAAAAAAGATATTGGAGATGTGGAGCCAAACTTTGGTATAATATAATGCAACTTGGCAAAGTACTACTGCTTCTTTCTGGAATGTGCTAAGAAAAACAGCTGTGTATTACTTAGTGTTTCTTGTTTTGGCCCTGTTCTATGTCCTCAAGAAATCAGTGGTGTATAGCTAAAATGTCATTTCATACCTCAACGTTCCGCTGAATGCACAGGCAACAAATAGTCCCGGGATCCCCGGCATCGAAGAAAAAATGTCCATAACAAAATATGGCATGAGCTGGGGCAGAAGACACAGAAGACCAGCGTAAACAATCAGTTAAGGTTTTCCTGGGTAATAGAAGAGAAGTAGCTGCTTCTGATTGTGCTGATTAATTCTGGTTTTGTTCCAGCTAGCAAGTAGTGTCAGGTTTTGAGAAAAGCGGATGTTGTGTAGCAAAACCACTCCATCAGATGAGTACTGCAGGAGTGTTAGGATATATGTATGCTAGCCCTGACTGGGCAATCACGTCAGTGCCTGCAGAGCGACCTGAAGCATCCCACAAAATCTAAATGGTCTTTATTCATGCAATATCTGGGCCCCACACAGCTCCAAATTATAATAATCTGTATCTGTACCTGATCAGGAGCTGAAATGAAACCAGCAGTCCAGGGGTCACAATTCTTGTAGTGAGAGTACATCACTAAACCGCAAAATACTGCACACACCAGGACTATCCAAAGTCCCAATAAATTCAGGTAAAGTGCTCTGGAACAGAAGAGAAATTCTATTTTACACAAGATAAATATAGGTAACTGTTATGTGTTAATTATTCATAAATTTTTGAGACACCTTGATCAAAGCTAGCTGTACTACTACTACAAAAAAAAGTGAAAAATACAGCCTGTTCATGCTATACAGCAAAAATACATGTTCTAGGTAATGATGTACCATTGGAAGAGATTCATGCAAAGGCAGTAACTGTTCTGTGCAGCACAGGCTGCACCAGACCCTGGGGCTGTCCCTCCTCTCACCTGTATGAGTCTTTTCGGAGTCGTTGCTCTTCTCCCTTCAAGGTGCACAGAATTTAATTTTGCATGGACTCTGTTGTGGTTGCGATGCTACCGTGTGAAATAACGTGCTTTTCTTGTGTAGTCGGGGAAATTGACATGAGTGGTAGCATCTGCTGGGGAGGTTGTGTGACTGGTTGAGTAACACTGTAGTTCCTGGGAACTACGGATATTCTATGATTCTATGATTCTATATTATACAGCCTATGTTGTGTATGGTCATCACCTTTCACAAGGTCTCTGGCTAGGGCCAGTTGCAGTTCAGAGCTATGCTGTTGGGACTTGAAGGTCTTTCTGGACCTGAAGCTAGTGATGTTGTCACTCCCAAGCATTTGCAGACTGAGTTTCAGTAGGCTAAATTCATATAATCTATCATAACATTAAGAAAAATGAGTATGGCTACAGCTAGCAAAAAAAAATAAAAATAAAAATTAAGCATTTGAAGAATAAAAAAAAATAGTTGTTTTTATTTTAACCAAGTGGGCAAGCAATTACCGTTAGGCTTATGAACAAGTCTGGTTGCTTAGTACAATGTGTTGCACACACTAGCTGTGCACATACTGACATTGAACTTCAGGAAGCTAGCAGGCAACCTATGGCTATATTGTCAAGTTTAGCTGTTCTGCAGTAGTTCTGTTTATTTAATGTATGTTTTATAATTTTAATCATTCATGATCCCACTTTATTTAGATGATGCCTTGTTCTATCGTTCTCCATTAACTCAATAACCAATATCAATAAAATACAACGTATATAGAATTCCTGAAAGAATGCTCTTCCAAGAAAGGTACAGTCAGTGCTTCTTCTCTTTGGGTGTCTTAGCCAAACTCTGCTTCTAAGATTAAGTTGGCAGCTTGGCACTAGATAAATGAAATGTGGATTTAGCTTACCCATTTTTCTTTCTTAATGTACTTAAGTTGTTTACAACCGGAGGGAGAAGACCGATAAGCCAAACTTGGCTAACTACCACCCAACATTGTTCCAATATTTATTTAGACAAACTGCTAATATAATTCCATGTCTGTCAGTACGCTTGATTGGTAGAATAGGTTAAGGATAGGTAACTTACACCTTAGCATGCTTCTCGGATTTGCAAGAAATGCATCTCTGTATTGTGGACTGATTAACGCCATAGAGTCCCAGCCATGTAAATGCTCCACCAATGACAATTGTCCAAAAGGTATGTCGTCGTAACGGATCTACATCAAAGCTACGAAGGAGAAAGAGAAGCAGTTCACTTACTGCAACATGATTTCATTCAGCAAGAGGTAGATGACTTTCTAGGAATATCTTATCCATTCTGTCATCCGAATCAGAAGTACTGCACTGGTAATGCTGTTTGGCAGCACAGAGATTATCTGATGTGTTCTGTTTTAGGTTTGGAGGGCTTTTTTAATATTGGAACATAATACTGTCAAGTCAGGGTAAATATATATTATGTAGATCAAGCCAGGACTAAGAAATAAATAACATCTACAAGGTTTATGTTCAAACTTCAGATCTGTATGTTACACCAAACGACCGGCAAGCCATCCTGCCTGGGACCCCATTATCAGCAAGGAGTAAAGCCATATACTAAACTCTTAAAAATCCTCCAGGCTTTTAGTTACATCATCCTGAAGTATTATTTTCTTTAAAAGATTGCTTCAGCTGTGGTGTTATCTTTTTTTAACAATGAAATTTCATTACTCAGCAATTCTAACCATTATAAGAACATCTGTCTGTCTTACATCTGTCTTCCTTGCAATTCTGTTAATACGTGTTGTAGATAACATTTGACCTTGCTGCTATTTTCTCTCAGTGACTTGCCTTGATCAATGAACTTTTCAGTCAGTGCCCCAAATAGCAAAACGAAGGTAAGTTTGCTATCCCAGGGCCTTGGTTCACCATTTCTAATGGCTGTGGTGGGTGTGCTTCCAATAGAGTGCCTTTTCTATGAACAGAAAATGACAGATGTATCTGATTGGAAGGAATAATTGGGTAGGTTTGTAACTACACAAAGAGAAATGCTGGAGCTTCCTTTGAGATCGGCAGGGCTTTCATTTCTTCAGAGTACGCAATGGAAAGAGGAATTTCTCTCTCCTTGGAGGCCAACTGCATTCCCAAGATCTGAAGAAATAAGGAGTAGCCTTTTCTGAGGTGGTTGCCTGTTAGTCATGTACTATAGTATGGTAGAGTATTTGTGTCTCGGTCAGAATAGAGTTTCTACATGCCAAGTGTACAAAAATAAAAGGTTTGAACCATTTGTTTCTTACTCAAAGATGCTTAGTCGTGATCCTTCATAGGCATCTTCCCAGACCTTGGTCGATCCGCCGCTCAGAACAGTTCCTCGAATCAAGACCGTCACAAAGCCAAGCACCATAACCACCATTTGAAATGCATCGGTCCAGACAACAGCTTTTAATCCTCCCTGAAACAAACAGAAACTGTATGTTCTCATCTTATTTCTTGTTGCTCAAATACAGTGGCAAGTAAAAGTACCCCTTATTTCAGGAGCTCATGGACAGTCTATCTAGCATATCAGGCCTTTTCTTAAACTTCCTTTATATCCTCCCACAAAGGTTGTATTTCTGCAGGTCAAATGATGAGACAGCCTAAATGGCTTGCCCAGAATCGTATGAAAATATCTGACCTCTAGTTAAATGTGCTTTTTCTGCCTTCTTAATATGCATTTGAAGAATATATCATGGTGTGGAACAAGCTTAGGGAGTACAACGTGGCCGATGTTTGTGCTTCCCATAGCACTCTGTGTACTTCTTAAAGCCCAGTGGTCCACAGTTAGACTACTGACACAGAATACCTACCCCCCCCCCCCCGCCCCCCCAGAATGTTTGCAGCTCAGCTTTCTTCTGTAGATACTTTGATATTTTATCAAATCTGTGCTAGAGCAGCATAAGTAGCATTTCCAGCACGGGTCGAAATAGTGACAATATTCATTGGTGGTAGTAATGTCATGACAACCAGAAATGGCATGTTTCCTGAGCCTAAGCGCTCTGCCACTTCCACTGCAGTGTTTATCTTGGTTTTGTTACCCGAAGTCTCACAATGCTTCCTCTCAGAAGCAAAGCTCTCTCCATGACCTGTTGGCCATCCTTCCTAGGTTTTATCACTCTGCACTTGATCTGGGGTGACGCCAGAGGCACATTTTTCATTAAGGTGTTTTTCAGTCTGTAACTTGTAAAAGATAAAGCGAAACACCTCAGAAGATATAGTATGGCAAGGGGAGGTTATCACCTCCTTATCTGCACTCTGACTTAAACCTTGAGACATAGAGCAGTGTATTTGGAAGAGATTTTTTCCCCTGTGAATAGACTTAGTCATACCACAGTCTGAAATAAGTATCTCTCATGTTCTACTACCTGAAACACTCAGACCATGTTTAGAAGCCTTACCTCTGTAAGAGGCTGTCATGTATAAAGGATGGTTGAATTAAAAATCTGTGCTTACACTGTTTGGTTATGCGTGTTACATACCAGGGTGCAATAGAAAGTGCAGACAATTCCCGTCGCAACAACAGAGCCCCAGAGATCAAATCCAGTGACTGTGAAACCAAAGAAAAACAAGTGGTTAGCAACATGGGGGTAGGCTATCTGGGTGGTAACAGAAAAGCTGTGATTCTTTAGCCCTGGAAGGATGAACGTAAATAATAAATTTAATCTCTGTTAGGAGTTTTGCTGGATTGTTGAGGTTCTTTAACCCTACTGGATGCTGTTTTGCATTGCTGTTTTCTTGCAAATTCGCTTTCAAGTGTGCAGAAGTAATGCATAAGAATAAATGCAAAAAATAAAATCCATTCCCTGTGATTAGGAACAGTTCAACGCTAAGCCATACTGCTGATGAGTTGTTTTCATGCATAGTATTTTGCATGTATGCTTTACTTCACAAAGTTTCTATATAAAAGATGTACAAATTTCAATTGGGTTGTAATGGAATCTCTCCCATCAGGCACAGTTTGTGAGGGCACATCTACTTACAAAGGTTCTGTTGGTAATAAGACTAGCATGATCTAATAATGAACATGAACTGGGGTGACTCACAGCTGTCACATAACATACAGCTGAAGTCCAGAGGGAGGAAACTCGACGGCATGTGACAGGTGGGATCAGACGAATCAAATGCAACTTGGATGATGAGCAAAGCAAAGAGCTTCCTAATCTCTTCCAAATCAATCTTAATTAAAGCAGGTATGCCAGGAGTTAGGCCCGGGTGATTCCCTGTGCTCTGTGATGGTAAATTCACTAATCCTTTCTATGGTGATGGATGCTGCATGCCTGGTTTTCAAAGATGAATGAAAGAAGTATGTGAACAGCAGCACAGCATCCAGCTACAAGGAATGGGCTTAGGCCCATGGGAATCAGAATGAGAGTTCAAGTTTTGGCATCGTGCCAAAAATGCAGTAGGATCTTTCAACATAACTGTTGCCTTCAGGAGCTTGACTTTCATCTTGCCTGGAAGATGAAAATCCCTTATATCCCTGCCAGAAAACAAATTCCCTCAGCATCCATAGGGGCATTAACTCAGTATCATCCCTAAATGAAACTGCTCCCAGCTGCTTTAATGACTGGTAAGATGCCTTACTCTCCCATGTCTCTACACACAGCTGGGCAGTTGCAAACACCTTGAGACAGAAGAATCTCAGCTCTGTGCCATAGGTACTAACAGTAATAGCAGCACGGGGAGACAGGGAACGGAGGAATCAAAGTACAGAATACGGTCTTGGGTCGTCAGCTTGTACTGTGAACTTTGTCAGGATGTTGAGAAATTGCTCATCACTAACTTCTTTGCGTTGTTACTAAGTGCAAAGCAGAAAGAACAGCAAATGTTGGACACCGGCTACTTTACTGGTATGAGAGGGGCCTCATCAGTCAGAAACTGAGAGCTTCTAGGTGCAGACAAAAACTTGCTGCAGAAGTTTTGAGAACTTTCTTGTTAAATGACTCTTATCTACTTTCCTCACTTTGGCCACTCTGTCTCGTGGTGTAGTTATTTGGGGTAGCCATGTAGGCATGGAAACTCACCTTGGTTGAGAGCCAGTGATGGAGCATAAACCACTATTCCTGTGTAAAGGATCTGAAGGAGAAAAAGTTTATGAAACAAAAGTGTATGTGAATCATCAGTGATAATGTTTCTATTTAGAAAGGGGCTTAGAGCAGAATAGACCTAGAGGCTTTTTTAGATCAATTTTGTATTACTTTCTGTTTCTATCTTTACAAGATAAAAATGTTTAATTCCTTTCACGTGGAAGGACTATTATCCCTCTTGATATTTCTTATTTCATTCATTGCTAAGATGAGTAGATGTCCGAACTATCCTCATCAATACAAAGAGGAGGATGCGGGAAAACACAGCGATGGGGGAGTAGCTTGTATTGGATTTTGGAAATAAAACTTCACTTGTTCGGTTGCTTGCGAAGTAGCTAACGTGGTGCCCTCTGTGCCTTCACGTGTATGTTCTGACAGACCGAGAGTGAAACATTCTGAAAGCAAATGAGCGTTTGTATCTATTGCTAAAGGTCCTAGAATTAATAAAAATGGATGGGAAGTAAAAAGAAATGTCACCTAATGTCCCAAAGGTTTTCATCAAATACAGTGTTAATATTTTGAGAAACCTGGTGAACATTTACATCCAAGGGCAAAAAAATCCATGTGCTGTCTACAGTGGTGTTTTGGGTAGCTCCACAAGTGTTTTTTGGGGTAAGTAGAGCTAGTCTCTGCTCAGCCTCTCTGCCCAACAGCCAGGAACACTATATTTTATCTTTACGTGCAGGGGTGTGGATGGTGCTGTGTGGTAGTGCAGAGCAGTCTATAAATGTGGGAGTCTGTACATGCTAAGCAGTGATTTCTTCCCTGTGCTCTGCTGGGCTTTGATCCCGAGACCTGTTGCTGGGATCAGCCCTTTTGGGACTGGGGCTTGGATGATGCTACTCCTCCTGCCGCCTGGGAGCAGCTGGGCAGGCACTGCCAACTCATCTGCTGCTCCCTTGTCCTGGATAGAAAGCTGGGAGGAAACCCCAGCTGCCCCCTCAGAGGGTTGCCACTGGGACCATCACAGGGCTGGAGCCAGCCGGGCATCCCCCAGGAGGCGCTGCGTGCAGCAGCCTCGCAATGGGGTAGCCTCATCCCAGGGCTGTGAATGGGTAACGGTTGCACTAAGTGTGCCTAATACTGCCCATCTAGTTTCTCAAGGAAGACAT
Source organism: Heteronetta atricapilla (assembly GCA_011075105.1). Classification (NCBI taxonomy): domain Eukaryota; kingdom Metazoa; phylum Chordata; class Aves; order Anseriformes; family Anatidae; genus Heteronetta; species Heteronetta atricapilla. Next base: position 11,849,603 of record CM021735.1, read on the forward strand.
AATTCGCTCTCTTGGAAAGAGAGGGATTTCAAGGAAACAGTGGGACTGAGAACTTGAGAAGATGTGCGAATTTAGCAGAACATCTGGGTGTCGAAGGCAAACAGAATGATTTTAATCATAAGCAGGAAGAAAGTAGGGAAGCAACTATCCTTTGTTTTTAACATTCACAGTCCAACTGTACAAAAAAAACTCATTAAAGCATCTCATTAAAAAAAGTGCAGTCTGACACGAGTACTTCAAAATAAGTATGTTAGCTGAAATGATCACAAACCAAGAGGCAATATCTTCTTACCGTCTGCAGGATGTAGATCAGTGTTGCAGCAAGACGGACGATCTTGTTAAATCTTAACTCCAAATACTAGGAAAGAGGAATTTCAGTAAATTGCACATGTAGCATCTGTGACACAGCTATTAACCTTCTGTTCTCCCTGAGTAACAGCTTGCTGTGCAAGTAAAACTACTGGCAACCGACTCTGCTGCTGTGAGTAATGAACAGGAGAGCATAATTGCTATCACACATAGAGATAATTACACTTCAGAAATCTCTTCCTCCACAAAATGTAGTTGAAATTATATTCTGGGTTACGCTATTCAGTATGTTTGTACTGGAAAAGCCCAGGAGCTACAAAGAAAAAAAAACTTCAAACTTTGCATGGAAGTACATTCCAGCTGTCAGAAGAGGAAACTCAAGGTCATCTCTACTTGAAACAGGACAAAAATAGTGGTGGAGCAGATGGAGGAGCAGCGATGTAGAGGCCTTCACTGCCCCCAAACTAAGCTGGCTTTGTCACTTGCTTTGTCTTAATCGAAAGCCCAATCTGCCTATGATCTACAAGTCGGATTCTTCGAGGTTCCCGCTGAATGTAGTGAGGTATTCCTTATTACTGTGCAACTTAAACGTGAGCTCTGGCCCCAAAAGCCCAAATTTTAAACCAGAGTCACCACCTAACATCTGTATGTAGAGCCAACTGAATAATGAAATCTGGGTTGCTAAAGCTGTGGCAGCCCTTTGTGGGCTGGGCCATGACCCTGTGCGTTCCCCATCAGACGCTGGGCACAGGCTGCACAGGCCTTTACACGTCTCTAGGCATAATATTTTAAAAGCAGCCCGTTTCTCATGAATTTTGATGATAATCTTTTGTCTCTTGCATAAGAAGCCTCACGGTTTGCTGTACAAAGGAATAGCTTATTTATGTAATTTGACTTGTTTCCAAAATTAATTCAGGAATTCAATAGCCACCTTTCCAGTATGCTTCAAGGGACTGTGACTACCACGACACCTCCTGTGGTTCAGATAAGAAAAGTAATTCTTTCTCAGATCTTGCATCGAAACCAGCTAGACCATGCAGTCAGTCCTGGCAGTGGGAACAGATGCTCACTTTTATTTTTTCCTGCCCGTCCCCGAAATATTCCCAAATACCCCAGCAGAACAGTTTGACAGGACAGAAGTTTCTTGGAAAGGTTTGGGCATAGAGAACATGGGCAGCCTTCCCGTTACCAGGAAGCTCCTTCTGAACTGACGTGGCTTTGCTCATTCAGTCCTTGCCCAGCCAAAACTGCCCACAAACGTGAGCAGCAAAATCTGCAGCAATTTATTAAAGGGGCTGGAGGGGTTCCCCAGCTATACAAAAGCTTTTTACAATGTAACTTCTGCCTTCAAGTCACGCGGTGTCTAACTCGTTTGTATAATGCAACCCATTTTTTAGCATAATTCCTGTATCAATACATTTGTTCTGCAAAATATTGCAGAAAGTCTTCTGTCATGATTATTCTCTAGAAATATCCATACTCCTCATACTGCCTTTTATAGTGGAATGAAAGCCATTTAAATACATATATGTATATATTTACTTACCTCGTAAGTGCTTGTAATGCCAGACTGGTAAAATACAGGTAGGAAAAGCTCAGCAGTAAAAATGATGACAATGGTATACGAAAGAAAGAAAAGGACGAAGGATGCCCCGTAGCGATACACTTCGGAGGGTGTCCCCAGCACTGTTACCGCTGACATGAAACTGGACGTGAGAGAGAAGGCGATTGGCCCGTATGACATCTGCTTACCGCCCACCAGAAACTCCTTGGAGGTTTTCTTTTTTCTCCCTTTAATTGCAAAAAAGACTCCGATGCTAGCACATACTAAAAATAGCAGAGCAAAGACAACGTAGTCCCAAGCCACAAATTTGTTAATTTCTGGAGCTATAAAGTTGGACATAGCGCCAGCTGGGCAATTCGCTGATAGAGGATTCTGATAGACCGGGGCTGCTGCTCGGAGCAGATCTACTCTTAGCAGCAAAGGTGTAGCTTATCTACAGCTTATCACCGCCAAATAATAAACAGGCTATTCACCTATGGGCTTTTTTTTTTTCCTGGTCACCTCTGATGAGGGAGAAAAAAAAAAAGGCTCGGGATGGGTTCGGAAGGTGCCGCATGCACTTAGAGCCTAGTGCTACTGATGGTTCTGGCAGGCTGGGCCGGGGGACGTAGCTGTGAAACCTGTGCTACGCTCCCTTTTTATCTGCGAGGTTTTAATTTGCGGTTAAATATTAGCCTGACAGATTGACTTGATCTGACTCTTTTCTGACCTCTCAGCATTTTTAAATAATAAAATGAGAGCAATAAAAAAATAAATAAAGGAGAGGGAAATGAAGGAAAGCTCGTTGTACAGACCTATGACCCTACCGGTGAGTTTGTTTTCGAAGCAGCAATTCCTTCATATGGTTAAAAACTAAACTTGAGCATCAGCGATAGGGTTAGCTCTTGTCCTCTGGCATTTTAGGTGTGCTCCTTGACAGGCGCTCTGCCCTAGAGAACCGGAGGCTGTAATGATGCAAAGTAACTCTAATGCTTCCCTTAACCCCACGGCCCGCTCGCCAGGTAGCCTGATGTGTTTGGCTACCCCAGCAGTGTCAGAACCAAAATGCACTGAAAAGACAGTGCAGACAGAAGGGGGCCATGCTGGGTTTGGGGATGACTTTCATTTACCACCTGAGTTTCCCTGTCGGCTAGGAACAGCAGTGTCACAGTTTGTACAGGTTTGTGTGAGAGGTGCTGGTTCCATTTTTCCATGGGCAGCTTGGTCGGACCTGCAGGGCCAAAGAGAAGCAGCATTTCTTAGCTACATCTTTGCCATAATTTCTGGAATTCAGTTAATTAGGGTTTCCTAGTGTTTTTTTTGTTGTTGTTAAGTAGGTAAATACTCATTCAACCGCAGCCTACAGCATGGCAATGCATTTTTCCAAAGCGGACAATGACTTGTCATTCCAAAGGATGGACTTCTCGTAGAAAGAGGCGGTGTGTGCAGTCACAGCCCTGGGGTGAGGGTGCAGGGTCAGTTGTAGGGATGCTCACAAGAGATGCAGGAGCCTGGGGTAGCCTTTAATAGCCAAAGTCCTTCTTTTCGGCCTTGCTTTGGCTGGGGATGGATGCACACCACCACACCTACTGAAGTTATCCATAAACTGAGGCGGTCTTGCTGTGTTGGTTGTACCCAGCGAGTTAGTGGGCATCCGGAGCTGATGTTTTGCCTGATCCTGTCCACCTGCTCAGGAGGAGAAGTTCGTGCACAGCCACCCTCAATTCCTGCTGCAGAGTCAAAGAAAATCCGGCCTGTGGCTGGATCTGGCTTCCACTTCTGTCCCTGTGTTCTGCAGAGTGTGGGCGGTTTTTGCAGTTGATTCCAGCAAGATTGAGTATAAAAGGGGGATGCTCAAGCCTGTTGCTGCTGCAGAGCATGGATTTAAAAAGACCATGCAAAGATATTTCTCAAAAGGCAACGCTTGATCTATAGCTGAAAAACCTTTAGTCCCCAGAAGTTTTTAAAAAGTGAAGTATGCATTTGTGAGGTCTAACCCAGGCTGTTAATTAAAGCCGTGTTTGTTGCCACAGCAATTGTTTGTGTGCTGGAACCTGCAGTTAGCCCGATGGAGGGACCAGATGAGAGAGCAATAAACCAGCTCGCGTTGAATCAAAGCGAGCCGTTATAGGTAGTGCTCTGTAAACTCATCTGACTGCCTTACAGTAATTTGTTTATCTAAGTGTACCCCCATCGCTGGTTAATATTTCTCTTTTGTACAGAACATGTCTTAAGGTGTGTCCACTTTCAAAAAAGCATTAACTTTCACTTGCCAGGCTTTCTTCTGCCTTTTTTTTCTTCTTCTTCTTCTTCCTCTCCGTATAACAGCAAGAGCACAGACGTTTGCTGTAGGTTTGAGATTTTAATTCATACCTACAGAGTCAGGTTAACAAACGTCTTCGGCAACGGTAAAAGCCATGCCATTACAACAGCAAGATTCTGGGGTCAAACATCAACATAGGCTGGCAGGAGGCTGATTTAGTGGGGTTTGGATGCAGGCATGGAGGGCTAAGCGAGCAGAGCGTCTGCGTGCCTCTTCCTGTGAGCCACAGCTCCGTGCGAGCTCAGTGATGACGACGATGTGTGAATTCACAAAAAGACATAAAGAAATGAACTTGTGGGTATCTCCTCTTGAAAGTGGGGCACTAAACTGTAGTATGGCAGCATCGGTCTAAAACTGAAAAGGGTGGAAAACTGTTTGTGGTTTGTAGGGTCTGGGATTGAAAATAATAATGAAAAAAGCAGCAATCTGCGTCAAGAGATTGCTGTGCCAGTCACGTTACAAGAGCAACTGTAAGTGGAAGATCGCTGTAACATCTATTCTAGGAAAAGAAGTGTATTATATTATTACTGGCTTAAGCACATTATTAAAACGGTCTGTTTGCCATCAAAAAGTACTGCTAATTAGCAGTGGGGCTGACACAGGAGTTTGGGTTGGATTCCAGGAAGCTTTTCCAGATAGTAATATTCCTATCAGCATAAATGTAGGCCTGCAGAGATCTCGTTTGGTTGGTTGGTTTTTTAATGGTCTTTTGAGAAGAAAAGTATTTTGGAGGGATGGTGTTTTACGCAGAAAGCAGGCAAAAGTCAATGGACAATAAGCTGGAAACCAAGTTAGAAATGTCAGTTGTGTGTTTAGGATGCTAGAGCCCTCTGATACGTTTTCAGCATATCTTCACGGTATTGTTCAGAAAAGACTACGTTCCACTTTAAATAAAAGAGAGCTTAAAATGCACTTTCTAAAGGAGAAATACCACTTTAAAATAGCACCAAAGCACTTGTTATTCTCTAGATGATATCCTTAGCTGGGAACATTTGAAATTGCGTTTCCTGGGAAAATACGATAGTTTTACATTTTTCCCGTGGAAACCCCTGTGAAATGGAAGTTTCATTTAGCCAGGACAGCCCAAGGAAGCAGCTTGACATCTTGAAGCTTCCATATAACCCTTCCGCTATAGACTGAACAAGAAATCCAACTCAAGCATTTGAATTTTCCTCTTGAGGCTATTTGCAGCTGGATGGGCATCCAGGGCTGAATTACACGTGGCGTGAGCGTGAAGATCCCGGTTCAGCAGTACGATTCTCATGGTTGCCAAAACCTGCTGCTGCACGGGTTAATGGAGCGAGGCCACGAGCGCATGAAGCAGTTGTGGGTTTGGGACAACCACCACCTTTGTAGCCAATTCTGTCTTGGCTTTTTTTTGTGGCAGAGGTACGAGGAGAGTTAGACTGATAATATCTAAGCATCTGTTAGATTCTTCTGTCTGGATTGATAATATTTAAGCGCTTGTTGGATTTTTTCATCATATTAAATTAATTTAGCCACAATTATTTACTCACAATTACTTCAATTAAAAGCTTTGCTTTAGAGATTCCATTAAAGCGTGAGGAAAATCCTCCTGCTATCAATTCCATGACTGCAGTGTCTCATGATAGTTCATATTTGGATAGTTACAATAATTATGGGATTTCCTTATTTTCTGGCAAATTAACCTTCAGAGCTTGAATTTGCTAAGTCCTTTTGCTTTCTATCCGTATTAGCCTATGAGGCCAGTTAGGTATTAATATGAAAAGAACATGTTCAAACTGAGACGTCTGCCAAGGTTTGGTGCCCACATGCCATCCACGTGGGGTGGCGTCATATTGCGTAACCACTGACAGCGCGCATTGGGTGTAAACCACTCGCTCCAAGGCCATATTTGACAATACTCAATGACTAACCAGCATTTCAGAAGTGATTAGCACTTAAACTTTCTCACTGTGAGGGATTTGTCGGTAGATTTTCAGATAGCCGGGGGCAATTACTTGCAACAAATGCTTTTTATGGACTTCAGTGCTGCTGGCTAATGAAGTCTACTGATGGCAGGACTTCAAGGCTTTTGTGAAGAGAAGAGATGTCCAGAGAAGAAAATGTGTAATATATGAAATAATTGGAAATGTGTTAGGTGCAGAATTTCTGAAGAGTTATGCTTTACCATTACAAGTCGTTAGCATCCTTTACCTGAAGCTGTGGTGTTTCACAGGTGATAGCATATGAGAGGAGAATATTTTCCATCAAGTATTTGTTTGGAATTGTATCCCGTCTCAGGCTGTGTGCATTACCTGCTTTTGTTCATTTCAGTGAGATCCTTTAAGTACTTTTGTTAACCTATTTTGACATCTTTTGGGGGGTAGGATAAATAATTGGTTGTATTTGTCTTATTTGTTCAATAAATGTCATCATGTAGGACTGACTTTTCAGACTTTCTGCTTCCATTAACCCAAGTTCTAGCTGTAACCCTTTTCCAGTCCGAAAAGGGAGATAATGGCTTCATTGTAAATAGATTTTTAGTGTTTCGGTAATATTTGAAATCTTACCATATTAATGCTTACATCGATTATTCAAAATTTTAAGTCATATTTCAGTTTGCAAGAGCTTTTTCTAGTAAATAATCCCAGGTTGGGGAATGCGTTGTGTGGGAAGAGGCAGCTTTGCTTAGTAGAATTGCATCTACGCAACTATATTTGGGGTTTATACTGAGTAAAACAAACGCCTCAATCAAAACTTTGCATGACGTTCTTATGCATCAGCCTGAAATATCCCTGTAGATCACAGCTCCCAACCTAACTTATGCTCATTTGTAACTAATAGGATATGCCAAGTATTGGTCTTGATACGTGTCTGTGTCTTAAGGGTCTGATTTTGGGCAGAGGGTTCTTGTCATAAGAAGCAGTCCATTGCATTTTAGAAGACGCTAAGAATTTTAAGATCAACCTTACTCTTTGGTAAAGTAGAGCCTGCTTTTCAACAAAGGGTAGAAAAGTAACAGCTTTTGTTTAAAAAAGGAAAAAAATGTGATAGTCTTTCTGCAAGACAGCATCTACAAAAATGGTGAGCTCTAACCATGGACAGAGGACCGAATAGTTTACTGCAAAACCTGTAGAATGTAAGTTTTCAGTCCCAAACGCCTTCCTGGTTTTGCCCAATGACTTCTCTTTAAAAATATCCCTTTGTGTTCTGTGGCAACATCCCTGTTACAGTGGCTGGTTAGTCAGCCTTCACAAGCATAAAGAAATGCTCTGCGTGAGCAGTTTCCATGACGCTTTCCTCTTGAGGCTGGGAAAGGTTTTTTTTATTCTTCTTGCCTGCTTGATCCTAGCCTTCTTCTTTAACAATAAATGCATAAATACATACTGGAAATCCCAAGCAGGGTTCATAATATTCTTTAAGGAAGTACCTGTAACGTATTCAGTAGTTCAGTTAACGGGTGACAGGTTGGGTTTTGGCAACTGCCCATTCAGGACTCAGTAATCCCAGTGATTTGGGGCAATATCATTAGGTGTGGTGGAAGAAGAGGGCAGGTAATGGTGAAAATGGTCCCACGTGTGCTGACTGAGAAACAGGAGGACAAGAAGAGCCCAAAGAATAACCAAACACAAAGTATGTTGTAAAAGGTGCACACAGATAGATGAATAAAGCACTAAATGCCAGGAGATGCTCTTGGATGGTCAGGTGGTCTATTTGAGACACCTGATGGGGCTTGAATTAATGGGACCCTAATCTGATTGAGGAAGTAGATACGTGGCACAAAGCTGGCCAGATGGTGCCCTTTTTGACCAGCCCTTCCTCCTTGCTTGCTACCATTATGTAGCCACAATGATACTCGAACAGATATCTAGGACCAAACACAAACAACAGAATTAATCCAAGATAAGGGTGTGATGAAGTTGCTTTCTCTTTGTCATAGAAAATTTGCTTTTGCAAGAAATAACATGATTTTATTCCTTAAGTCCATAAAATGAAGGCAAACCAGTGCATCCTGAAATTCTGCTCTCCCTCTCTCCCTTATGGTAGAGAAATTCAGGATCTTGGAGATAAATTCTTCTTCCTGTATGAGAATCCTCACGGAGCACTGGAGAGTTAGAGACCTGAGATACCAACTTCTCCCTCAGCAAGAAAAGTTACAGCGTGGTGACACCCAGTCAGTGTTAAAGAGGGTGACCTGCTGCATCCAGCCGCTTGCCCTGCACGTGGTACGGGAAGAAAAAAACCCAAACCTTGCCCCTAATAGTACTTACGGAAGCCGACCAGGTAATGTGGCTAACTCCATAGGGAAACAGTGCGTATTTAAGAATTCCTTCCCCTGTGGTACCAATTGTCTGTTGTCTATTTATTAATGATAAAAGTTGGAAATGTTATGCATAAAAGCTCAAAAATGCAGCCAAGCATCTGAAAGCACAGAGAGGTTTTTAAGATTCATGCATATATAAAATATTGAATCTGACAGACAGATTTTACCTATTTTGTATCTTTTTATCTTGAATGAAGAACGGTGCACTTCATAATCAAGTCAAATAGCATCCAGACAGCACCTTCTAGCACACAAGCTGGCGCACATGCCCAGGCTGCTACTGCAGAAACTTGAGTATACTTCTGTTCACAGGAATCTTTCGGTATGATTTTTCTTTGTGACAGCTCCAAAATTTCTGATTTTCACACACAAATACTGGCAGCTAATCTTGCCTATCGTACTGCTCTGAAAGTGAAAAATTATTTTTTCTGGATGGGAGACGTTTCCCACTGGAGTAAGCGCTGGTTTCAGATGACAGAAGTCATAGCTCTCTGAGGCAGCCAAGCATCGTGTAGCCTGATGCTCGGTCACCAGACCATGAATATTCTCGCTAGCTTCAGCTGAGTTGGTCTGTTGAATACTTTTGTCATGAGTAACAGGTCCAAATCCTGACCCTTGGTCACAGACTGATTGTTAGTACTGACAAGAGGTTGAGTTTTCCATTCCTAAGTGGCCTAAAAAATTGTAGTTTCTGCACTCTGGTGCTTGAGTTAAGTGCTGGAGTCTGGGATTTGTCAATTATTGTAACCATGAGAGTCGTTGTGGAAGATAATATCAACTCAGGCTTAACATGGGACGTTGACTTGCTGGTGCTGCTCCAAATGCCTACGTCTATACATACATCTAATTCAGCTTTCAAAATTAAGTTGTTCTTGCAGCTATAGAGCTTGAATAGTATTCATAAAGAGTGACAGCCTCTCTTAATAGGGTCATAAAAATACATACCGCATTTTTTTCTCTCAATACTTCTTTTCTCGCGCGTGGATCAGGACGTTCCTCTATTTGGTACATACTGTTTTCGCCCAAAAGCATGACAGTGTGGCTGTCGGGTACGTAACTGTTCACTGCTGAATACTTGAAAAACACTTCTTCCTCCTGCTAAGGCAGAAAACGAAATCAAGTCTGTGAATGAACTGCTTGTTTTGCTGCATGGTAGGCAAGTGTTTCTCTGCACCCTGCCTGACTTATTTTTCAGCTTGCCCCTCAATATATTTCAATAGAGAACCGTCAAAAAGCCATTGGAGGATTTAAGGCAGGTATTAAGGCAGGTGGCTGAAAAGGAAACGGGAACTCGTTTGTTGAGAAACAGCAAACTTCTGGAGCGCAAAATGCATTCAAAATCCAAGGTGTGTCACTAAGAAGTCGCTGTTAAACTTACAGGTTACTATCTTTCCTTTATGGTGGACTTTGTCTTTTCTTAAGAGGCTCCTCTTTAATGATTACTTTTTCCTCAGAAAGACACGCTTATTTATCTATACAAAGATCCTTACAACCCGGTAATTTGGGGAGCTGGAGGTATTGCTTATAGTTTCAAAATAGCTTATTCCTCCGGGACACGAAGTCCTCCCCACAGGACCGCTCTTCCCCGGCGGCGCCGGGTCGCGTGAGGCTTCCAGCCGGGGCTGCCCGCCGGCACAGCCGAGTCTCAGCGCTCCCCCCGTGTCCCCCCCCTGCGTGCTCGGGTGCTTTCGGGTGCACGGGGCCAGGGACGTGGAAAGCCGGTTGCATGCTTGCTGAGCAGGGTCACTCGGGCTGCACAGGGGCTGCTCTTGTTGCATGCCTGCTTACAGAGAAAAACGCAGAGCTGGCACCGAGGATACGATCCTGTTCTTCAAGAGCAGTGAGCTGGCGAGCTGTATGAAAATCAGCTTTAATCTGGAACACTGGATTTCAAATAATTGGGGTATTCTCAAAAAAAAAAATCAGCTGAAGTTGACTTTCAGTGCAAAATGCACTCTGTGAGCTGTGGTGTCTGTACTGGCAGTGCTGGGGTGCACCTAGGAAAACTCCGTGTCTTCCTTTTGGGGAAAAAAAAGATGAAGTCTCAGCTGTGCCTTTCAGCCCTTCCCAAATCTGCCCAGTTTTTTTTTTTTGTTTTTTTTTTTTTTGTTTGTTTGTTTGTTTTTTGAGGGAGAAATAGCGGGTAGGAAAGTAGCTTGCTATTTATCTACACAGGGTAGTGATTTGTTTTCCAGTAATGACACAGATACGGTGCAGAAGGATATTTTTCTCCCAGTATGGGTCACAATAAGTTAGGAGGTATTGCAGCCAAGCCCGTGGGCCAAGGAGCCCCTGCAGTAGCTCCTGTAGCAGGTACGAGCTGGATGGAGGCACTGACCTGATTGCAAAACCGAAGAAGTCAGGAAGGCCGCCGTGCTCCTGGTGACTGAACAAAGACTGAACGAAATTGCAGTGCTGTGCCCTAGCTTGTTTTAAAATGAGGACAACGTGCAGCCAAAGTAAAACAACACGCAAGCTGAGTTAGCTATCTGGTCAAAAAGCGTTTAAGGAAGTATGTCGCCACTGGAGAGGAAGCAGAGAGCTGAGATCTTGCAGCAGGTGATTTAAGGATAAGGAAGCACAGAGTGCACTCAAAAAGGATAAAAAAGCAGCGTGTGCTTCGCTATTTCTGTGCTGTTAAAAGCCTCAGGAACCAAGGTAATCTCAGCATTGCTCTTCAGTTGTTCGTAAGCAGTAAGAATCCTGCATCTGCCCTGCAAAAAACACTTAGAAACAGTTTCACAGCAAACTCAGGAATACAGAAATGATGTACCCTGGAGGATCACCATTAATGAAATGCTGTAGTATGTGTGGACTGCTTTAATAAGTGTCCCCGCTTAGCATAAAGCTGAGGATCACAACCCGCCTTCACGTACCCCTGCATTATCATGCTAAAGGAGAAGGGAAATTGTGCTGTGCGAAGTATGTTTTCCCTGCATATTTCATAGAAAACCCAAATCAAAGGAAGAGATTTTTTAGCAGGACCTGGAGATCAACCACTGATCTTTTACATGTTTTTATTTACTTACTTTTTGTATTGCTTTCGCTTTTCTTTCTGAACGTACTTCCAAGGGATCTCTTCATCACGTTCTGCCTGTGTAATTTCACTCTCCTTATGTACTCACATCCTTATCTCGATGCAGGTTGCTAACTGAGCAACAATACCACGCTACAAAAAGGTTTTGTGTATTGTTCTGCAAAAAGAAGAGCTTCTCGCGGTCTGCAGAAATACTCTGTGTCATCACTGTAATGCCCAAGCTATCAGCCCTTCTGTATTTTTTTCTAACCTTAAACAAAGAACTAGTCATGGTTACAAATAGTCCAGCAAAAAAATTACTTAAAAGAAACCAAGTTTGTGGGCACCTGACAGCGTATTTCTCTTGAAAGGCCCATGTGGAGAGCTGGCCTGGTCTGGTCTTGCCTCTAACACGTGTGGGGTGAGGAGGAGCAGAGTTGCGCCACTTCTCTGTAGGTCTGTGCCCAGTGGGCCTTCTCTTTTGTCTTGCATCCGAGGCCCCAAAGCACTTATTCCTTTGCTATAATTCGTTCATTAATTTGAAGCATGCTAAATGGGCTTTGGTACGCACCTTGATTTGGGCCGACTTTAAGGCTGCAGAAAGCTGCTCTCCTTATTCCTCTCTGAAGGGCCAAAAAGCAGAGAGAGAGAGAAACTTCTGGAGGGCACCAAAAACCAACGCGACGTGAAGTGAGCGATAGGAATGGGAGAAAACACGTCTGGCTTGAGGGAAAGACGGTGGATTCCCCAGCCAGCAGGTAGCAGCCGCGTCGGTGTGCCCCGCCACGCTAGCCCGTGCTGGTGAGAGCTGAGCGTGTGCTCTGTTCCTCACGTCCTCACGTGTGGTGCGCTGCCGCCGTCACCGCTTTGAAATCAGGAAGAGGGACATCACAGCGGCACAAAGAGCTGTAAGGAAGCCTCTGCAGCCTGCTTCTGTGAACAATTACTCCTCCAGCTGTTGGTTCTTTCTGATAAATCGCTCCGCTCCGTATGTGCTATTGACGGCAGGACAGCAGGGATGCTTATTCTAACTCGTTTGGGGAAGTGAGAGATGTGACTGAGCGGTGGCTTAACAAAATGCGTGCCCTGCTTTTTTGGGGGTGGATGGTGCAGATGAGAAGCGTTTGCAGGGTACCAGGGCCGTGCCCGTGGCAGTAGGAGGGGTGCAAGTGGGGCTCTGCAATTCCCCCCAGTGGGTGGGAGATGCGGGCCGGGATCACTCTGCATGAAAAATCCCCTTGTGAAGTAAAGACAACTGCAGCGAAAATTAGGGCTCCGTTCTGAATTAGCTGAGCTCCCAGAGCAAACATCCCAAGCATCGTGCTGCATGTGACCATATCCTCTTATAAAAAACGTAACCCTCACAGTTACCTGGTCCCCCCCCTTCAGTTTTGTTCCTTTGTGTGAGGGGGTGTGTGTGTACAGATGTAAGTGTATAAAGCACCCCCCTGTAGGAATGTTGTGAATTAGAGGGGCCGTTAAGATTTGGTGTGTTTCTTCTTCCATTGATAGCGTTGGTTTGGGAACTTCTGTTGTTGTTGCTTTTTTTGTTTCTTTCTTTCTTGCTTTATTTTTCTTGGTTTTGTTTTCTTCGTGTGGTTTTTATACGCCACAATTCTTTGGGGCAGTTCTTAGTGCAAACTACAGGGATGGAACAATATTCTCATTCAGGTTGGGTCATTTTGTCATCCAAAATCATGCTGACCAGTTTTGGAAATCTAACCCCCTGAAGTTAATCTGGGAAAATAAAAATCTAAGGATAGCGTGTGGTCCAGGACCAGTACTAAATTAGGCATTGAAATTTCAGGACGTTGGAAGTAAAGTTAGGTTCACTGATAGATTCTGGATCTAAATGTTGGCTACGTATGAAGACCTACAGTGGAGAAGTTGAGGTTTAAGTGCGGAATATTCTGTCCAGGAAAGATGAGGTTTTATTCCTCATACGAGACGTGGTGGACTCAACACACATCTTTCAAGAAGAAAAATGTTTCCTTTATGTTATTTAAGTGGAAGCAAGACGTCTCTCCTTGGTGCCTGTTGGCTCTGTGGTGCCTTGATAGACAGCTGGAAAACGAGAGGCGGGATAAATCTTCTGCAGGCTTGAGAATGGATCAGTTACTTTGCTCCTACTTTATAATTCTTTTGAATTTGTAACAGGCTAACCAAAAAAATCAGGGTAAGTTGCTTGCTGTCAGGAGTCAGAGAACTTCGTGCCACAAGAATCTTGGATGTGGAATTGTTTTGGACATGAGTTGTTTTTCAGCCTTCTGTTTGTCTGGTTGGCTTTCTAAATTTGCAGCTGACCTCGTTGCTGCTCCCTCCTGGATGTAGTTCCCCCGGCACATAGTAGCAGCATGCAGAAATTTGGATAATCTGTTTACTGCGACTGCTTGGGTTTTTCCCCGCTTGGTTCAAAGTCTGGTTGTTTTGGTGGGGATTTGTTTTTGGGTTTTTGTATGGTTTTGTTTTATTTTTGGTGTCGTTTTGCACAGGAACATCTGTGAAACAGCAGCTCTCTATTGCTTTTCATTTGGAAGAACGAAGGAAAAAGCAAAGCAGAGACAGCTGTTGCTCTGGTTTTATTTTTCAAATAGTGTTTGAGTGTGGGTGAAGACTTGGAAACTGGACTTCTGATCCAATGCTTGCTCCTGCCGACTGGCTGCACAGCTCTGGGTTGGTAATTCAGTCTTTCACGTCCCTTTTCCGTAGGGAGGGCAGGAAAGGAAAAAAAAAAAAAAAAGGCAAGATGTGCAAATGGAGATGTAGGAAAAGGCACAACCAACCAGCCTTTGAACAGGTAGCCAAAGGTTGTTGCTTACTGAAGTGGTGCTGCACGGGGAAACGCTTTCAGATGTGTCCAGATCCCACTTGTAACGCAAAAATGCCCACGTTGCTCTGTCCCTCCTCCTTTTCTCAGCTCCATCTGTAGCTGTCAGCACGCATTTGGAGTTAGGACCTGAATATTCTTTAGAGGCTGTGTAGCTTTGATTTGAAACTGTGGAACAAGCTGTAGGACACTTGGGTCTCAAAATATTGTCTGATCTAGTATTGCAGTTATGCTAACGCGGATGAATCCTCATGGAAGTGCTGTTGGTCTGGACTCCCACTGCGTGTGTTCAGCCTTTCTGAAATCATTTTGCGGAGTGTATGGTTCATTTTCACTTTTCTCCAGAAGGTGAGCTCGGTGCCTGGGTACCAATCCACCACACAGAAACAGCTGATCACTGCCTTGGCTGGGGGAGAAAATGAGGAAGGAATGATCTGGAGACGATAATACAGGAATTCGAATTTAGCTGTATCGAAATCTCGGGCTGATATTAGTTTAAAACAAGTGGCTGAGTCGGTCTTTGCCTGTTGGGGCCATGACTGAAATCTGTAAAATGGGGTTTCCTCTGCTTTTACATGATGCAACAGAAATTAAGGCAGTGTGATTAAGCATCTTGCTTACATGTGAGTAGTAGCAAGAGTCACAGGACAACTTGAACTTCACTTTCATGTTTATATCATAACGTTTTTTCTCTAAGCATTGGCTAATTTAGAAGAAAGGGCTTAAGGACTGTGTATAATATCTTGAGTATGCTTGGAGTAAAACATATAAACGTGTAAGTGGGTACATCTCAAAAATACCACAGCAGGAAAAGACACAGTGCTGCTGAGCAGCAGCTTTGAAAGGCAAGGCACGCTTTGTGTGTCGAGATGAATTTCTAATGTAAGAGCATGGTTTGATTGATGTTAGCAGTGATTCGTTGGCATGAGAAAAGCCTGTTTGAACAGTCCTGAGGTGATGAATGAGTCTTGGCATACACAAATGCATGTTTAGGTTTCCTTCTTTGTTTGTGCTTAATTTACGTGAATGTAAATGTAACAGAAAAAGAGAAATTAGATGTCTTACCATTGGAAAATGAACTACAAATGCTTAACCTTTTGCAACTCCAAATGTTTTTTTTTTTTTCCGTGGTCACCTTTCTCCTGAATGCTGTTTGATTTTAACTTCGTTTTACCCAAAGATTGTACTGAAAGTACAGCTAAACCCTTGAGAAAAAGACATGCATTTACTCGTCATCTTGAACGCTTAGGGGCTGGTGACAGCAGCTTCTCAGTGCAAGAGCAAAGTGTGTAACGAGGCTCAGAGACGCTGGCAGGAGCTGTTCCGTGTATGGGGCAGGGAGGGAGGGAGGGCATGGATGCTCGGTGAAGTTATGTCCATGTTTATCTGGTACTTGTTGGCATCATGTGCTGTGCTGATACACCAAACGCAGCAGCTGTGTGTACAGCCAGCTGCAGAGCCACACGCACCTGGCTCCGGAGTGCTCCGTAGCTGCTGTGCTACTCAAGAGAGCTGTTCTGTACTGCTAAGGGTGGTTTTTGGTTTGTTTATTTTCTATCCACTTCTCTACAAAGCTTTGCTGCCTCAAACGATGATGTGCCAGACAATATAGTTGCTCCCAAGACAAAACTTGGGAGGAACCAACCCAGGAACTTGGCAGGAGAGCCAGGACTGGGCACACAGGACTGTTTGATCTTGGATCTTATGGCCTCAGGACAAGGTGGAGGGACTGAGGGACTGGGCCAGACACCAGAAGCCTCCTTGTTGGTGCACTTTCACATGTTGTGCTAGCTGAATTCCCGGAATATTTCCAGTTGTTAGCAGAGGACAGAACCTCTTCAGCTCACATTTTACTGCCTAATACCTACTGGCTTTTTATTTCTCTTCCATAGCAATACAGTCAGGCTCTCCTCCTCAGTCAGAGCTCACGCTCTGTCTGGATGCAGACAGAACTTCCCCTTCCTACTGTGAAGATGCGTGTGACATAGCAGAATTTAAACTAGGAAAAATACATTTCATATGTTACAGTGATCGCTCATTTCTTGGACAGTCTTGGAAAGTCTTTTTCTGTACAGTTAACTCAAGTACACATTATTGAAGGTGGGTTTTGGGGTGGTTTTTTGGGAGTTTTGTTTTATTTTCTGGGGGGTGGGAGGGTAGGATTTTGGGGAGTGTTTAAAAATGGATACTCAGTGGCATCAGGAGGACTGGGGAGGGAGAGCCTCCATCACTGCTTCTCAAACCGAGCACGTATGGTCCTTGTCGCTTTCAAATACTTCAGGCTCTTGATGGCCTTGAAAAATGTGTGATGTGATGGGACTTTCCAATAATTGAGGTGTTATGTGATGGGACTTTCCAATAATTGAGTCACAGGGTGAATGTTATACATAAGGAAGTGGAGATGAAGGATCATTTTATCTGAGCGAAATACAAACCCTTACGGTGTAGGACAAGAAGACTGTGAAACGGAGGAGTAAAATCATTGCCTTAAAATAATGGGGCTTTGCTCCTATTTCTTCTGTTGATGAAAATCAAAAGTCATTCCCATAGCTGCTTGGCACACTCAGTCTCTCACTCTATTCTCACTCTATACTCTGAGAATTACCTTCCAGGTGTAATACTTCATAAGCGATGTTTTGGCTGGGATGCAACTCCCACAATATTAATTTCTCATCTTACCTGACTCCCACATACACAAGTGGAAATGGAGAAAAATGACCTCCGGTAGAGAGGAGGTTGTGCTTATGTTACACTGAGCTGAGCTGAGCTGCTGAGAGGGTCTGAGCTGGGCAGATTTCATAAATAACATGGTTGGCTACGTTCATATTCCATTCTTTTCTAGAATCAGCAGAAGGTTAATAATCTGAAGTTGAACTCTGAAAGCAGGACATAATTAAATGCAACAGTAATCACCAAAATTAAATAACTCTGAGGTAACAAATGTCATTGGGAGTATATGTCAGTATCTGTGATATTAGGAACATTATGTCCTAAGCACTGATCTATCAGACATATTCTCATTGCACAGAGATAAGAGATAGCGTACCAAGCTTCTGATAACATAAAAAGGGCAGAGGTCAGTGGAGCTGTTCAGACACATGCCAGTATGCTATCTGCCTCGGTATCAGCATTAAATTGGTTGCCTGATAGTTCAGGAGGTAAGTGTGGCCATGTTTTGTTCAGATGGTCTGAAAATGATAATTAAATAGAAAATGCTAAACCCCAAACGACACTGAGCTGTGATACCAGGCGCTCTGTTGTTTGGAATGATTCAAGGTATGGATATATCATGTAAGAAATTCTCAGCGTCTTCCCGCAGTGTTACACAGAATCGATCAGTATTGAGGAAATACTTTTTTTTTTTTGAAGGTTCACGAGCTACTTGACACTGAGCATAATGTTACTGCCATCTTGCACCGTAACGGCCCAATCCATTTTTTGCTGCCTGCCACCTCAGCTCCTAAGTCAGTTTTTACAGGTATAGCAAATATTTCGGTACAAACAGCTTTGTGCAAAGAAAGCTGTAGAAGACTCGTCAAGACTGTGACTGGACTCTCTTGAATTTAAACATTTAATAAACAGAAGCCAAAAATAAGTTAGGTTTGGATAAGCAATGATTAGATTTTTGTCTAAGAGGCAACTGATGGGAACCTGTGCTAAAGTCATCCCTAGATAACTCTCAGGTAAAACACAATTTTGATGCTCAGTGAAAGATTTCTTTGGTTATTGCTGTCCTGTACAAAGTTGTCTGGAAGAGGACAGGCCATGCTTCCCTGCCCGAACTCCATCTATCAGACTGAAATCAGAACCCATCTGGAGGGCTTTCCTTGTTGCAAATCAGCTGCCTGGGTTTGCCATGTGTGATGATGTGAAATGAAAGGAAAAATGTTTCCTACCTTAGGAAGTGTTTGGAGGGGAAAAACAAATACTTTTTTTTTTAACGTGTCAGATTGCAAAACTGGGATCGTGTTATTCTCAAGGTACCTCAAAACGAGATACTGCTGCTCAGTCTCATAAGCTCTGAGTTCTCCACAGCTTTAGTTCGAACTCTGTTTTCAGTTAAGTCTTGTGTGAATCAATAGGAAACATTCTGAAAACAATGGGATTGCTTTTTAATTCAACAGGCTGGTGTGCCCAGTAGCCTACTTGATGCCACAATAAATGTCAGAATACATTACTTTGATTCATAGACAATGGTCTTTTAATTAACTACATAAGTTTCTATACATAAGAAACTACAAATCAAGGATTTCTCTTAATTTTTAGGAAATAAATTGCCAAAGAGTCACTGGCATTCCCAACAGAAGCACTTTGACAATGGTGGTTACTGAGCTTTGAAGATGATTTTGTGGATGAAATACATTCACACTAACGCACGTTTCTCATACTCCATTTACACATATCATGTCTGCTATTTATCAATTCTAGATCTTTTTCATAAGCTATTTCAGTATGTTTTAATTCTTCAGTATATGAAGCTCCTGGTATTACGTCTCCATATGCTAATTCATGCACCAAACCAGACTGGAAATATTTGTGATGTTGTCTTTCTTCTGTCCCTGCTTTGTGGTGTGTTCTGTTTCTCTTACCTTTCTCCCTGCTCTTTTTTTGGGGGGAGGAGGGGGACTTTGTACAAGTTGTAAATTCTTTGAGGAAAAGGACTTGTATTATTTCTCAGAAAGGCAGAGCTTCACTCCTGATTGCAATTATACAGGAATTGTGAGGGAATAAATGCCAACAGGGCCTCCAAACAGAGTGTAATTCCGTGTTTTGCAAAGTAGTGCTGAAGAGTTCAAAATTGCTTGTCAAGATAACATCAGTGAAGGAGTTCTGGCAGAGTCACTGCTTCTAATTCATTAGAGCTCCTTTCCTTCCACCACCTCTGGCATCTGCCACAACTGTCTTATTGTTTGTTTCTGCTCTGTTTATTTGTAAGAAAATGTGTAAATCCCACTGAAATCAACTGCGTTCTGTATATGGGCACTCAGATCCCGTCTCATCTCAGCATGCCTGAACAAGAAGCAGTGTCCTAAGTTGTTAAAACAGAACAATCTGCAAATTTGATTTAATTTGCAGTGTTAGTGTTTCATCTCTATCTTGTGTATCAGTAATGAAAATAGTGTGCATGCCATTAGCCAGTATCTGAAGTACAGAAGGGAAATAGAGCCTCCAGAGCCCCTTGCCCAGACTTCATGCACAGAAAAAATGAAATTCTTTTTCAAGGAACTCAGTAGAGAGAGCCCTTGGACATGTCGACCTATTTCTGTACAGGATCCTTGGCGATAGTGAGTGTGTGTGTGTCATTTTTGTGATGTGTGCCGTTTCTGGGGAGACATTTGTAAGTCAAAAGAAAAGGTGGGACGAGGCAAAAGCCCATTCTAAGGGGCTGTGATTAAAGTCCCATATGGAATAGAGTACGGAGGACTTGGGTCCTTATGAAATGTACAGGGTCTGGGTTTTAGGTGTGTTTTTTTTTTTTTCTTAATAATAATAATAAATTTTAAGTTAATAAATTTTAGGGCAACATCACCGTAAAAGGAACAGTTGTGACCCAGACTTTATGAATCTACTTTCTATATGTTCCACTGGGATTATTTTAAAATCGCTGCTATTTCTGGAGAACTCAGACTATTACACATGGCGTTGTTGTCTGTGGCATCATAAATAACCAAAGACAGAAGGGGTATGTGTGTGCAAGCGTGTGTAAGTTTGTAAGACACCCTGTCCTGCGCTGTTACTGCCTGTTAGTTGGATAATATTTGATAGTTTACAATTAAAAAAAAAGGGAGGGGAGAAAGGGTGGAGATGGAGGGGCAAAATGGAATTGCCTCATTATACACTACTGCAGGCAGTGTCTGGTACTAATATAGTTGTAAAGTGTAAGGTCTTCCCCAGAAATCTTCACTGAAAGCTTTTGAAAAATGTTCATATGTGACTCCAGCAAACCTCAGTGCCTTTGTTAATACAAGTTTCTTCAAACTGATTCAGCCTGCCTTGCCCAGGGAAAGCAAACTGGACGAGTTGATTGTGTCGGTCGATTGTCAAGTGAAGGAGCGCATCTGCTTGACAGACCTACCCATCACTAAGAACTGGCAGCGACATGGAAAATGCGGAGGATTTAGTCATGGGCACGTCCCCTGTTGTTGTCGAAGGCAGTCGCTGTGATCTGTGATCTCAGCACTCTAGAAATACATGAGATGCAGCAGACAGCTTGAGAGAGATCTTCTGGGACAGATGCCTTTCCTGTCAGACAGCTGGCAGTGTGTCAGGCAGACGTACAGGGAGATCTATGGGTAGCAGTAAAATTTAATCACTGATAGTGCAGTGGCAGATATGTGTATATATAGTCAGATCAATTGGAGACTGTGGGCTCTGTGTTGTTTTTTTTTTTGGTTTGGTTTGTTTTTTTCAGGGTGTGGGGCAGTGTTGATTTGGTCTTGACAGTCCGTTGCCTGGTGCTTTCAATGTACACTTTCAGATTTGTTCCATCCGATGTATGCTTTTGAAGCTGAAGGTAGTGGATTTTGAAAACTGAAGAAAGCTGAAAATAACGACAGAATTGTAGGTAACTGCTCTGTTCTCAGTCGTACAGGAAGGAGTCCTCAGCTGACCATGTTACTTCTCAGAGTAAAATACTTGAATAAAAAAGAACACCGCTGCCCCCCGGACCCACTGTGTTTACCTGGTGGAGAGTCTGGGAAGACCGTTCAATTTACCACTAGCAATAGCAAAAATACTTCCTTGTGCAATATTCTTACTTAAACACAAATACGTGAAATGTCAGAATACCATACTTCCCTCAGAATACCTTTCGTTCTGCAGGCCGTGGGACACCCGTGGCTCTGGGGTTCATGTTCTTTTAAGGTTATAAGATGCCTAACCCGGAGAGAAATGAATGCTGAAATCTGCTATTTGTCATGCCTTTGGCTAAAATACGTAAAACTAACTGCTACAGGTTGATCACTTAGATGTCAGACTTGGACACTTGGAGACTACTTACTGAAATGGGTTTGTTATCTTCATTATTAATACCGACATGCGAATGAAAGAAATGGGAATTGTCTCTTCTTAGTAGTACCATGTAGATACACAGAACATTTCTTCCTGCTGTAGTCTCAACAGTTCATAATTCTTGCCTTTTCAAAATGCAGTCCTAGCTATAATGCTTCTTGTTTGTGGACAGTTTGACTGAAGGAAGGCCAGCCCTAATCTTTCTGGTTTGCTAATTGAATGTGCAAGGTAACATAGTGCAAATGTTAGTTTCTGAGTTGTAACAAAGAATGCAATGTTCTTCAGCTTCCAAACTGCTCACACAACTCTGCTACATAAAATTTTCTGTCAAGAATGGTTGTCGTTTTAAGATCTAATCTAACTCAAACAAGATGTATTCACACACAGGAAATCTGACTGGGTGGTCACATCTGTTCATGGTGGCCTAGTTATTTCCAGAGTCATCTTCTTCAATACAATATTGAAACTTCTTCTGGTACAACTCTAGCAAGGACTTTGCAAATCTTGGTGAGTGATGCGTGTAGCTATTCCTCAATAATTCCAGCTTCTGCACCAGAAACTAAGAGTCTCACAAACACGTGGAAGGTCTGAGGGAACCCAGCAATGGGCTGAAGCCTTGTCTTGGCATGCACCCGGAAAGCATGCCACAGAAAATGGGAGTCTTTCCTCATTCTGGGAAGAAAAGCTCAGCCCCTTGTGGCATCATGCCATGATGTGCAGAAGTCATTCTCTGGCCTAGGTGTTTCCAGATGCACGTGTATTCTTCAGGTACAGTGCCATACATTCATTTTCTCCCCTGTATTCTGAGAACTCCTTAGGTTAACAAAATTAGACAGCAGGAAATAACACAGCATGCTGAAAAATTGTCTGCCTTTTACAGTCCTTCATCTGGAAAATAAATCAGGTTGAAAGAAAACAGTAAATCAAGAACACTTTGGACTTTAAAAAAATAAAGTTAGTGTTAATTTAGTTAGGAGGGGAGGCTACAGAAATGATCTTTCCTTCTCCATTATTTTTTCTAGTTTTTCAACTCCCTTCCCTCCGCTCCTCATGTGGAAAACAGAAATCAAAAGAAATGGGAAAAAATGACCACAGAGCCAGAAGTGCTTAGTGTAGGAATCGTGTAACCTGGTTTTCCAATTGTCTGAAACCCTTGTGTATGTGTGTTGATGCAGGTATGCCTAAGTGTCTCAGCTTTAGAAGCAGATCATTTTTTCAATACTCTAGCCATTTCTGTTAATGTTCTCAATTCTTCTGAGTCCTGTGATTGAGAGTTAGAAATGTAATTTGTTTCTGCCCAGGGCTTTGATTCTCCTTCTGCAGCGGACAAGTAAATCCTCTTAAAGTTGATGAAGATTTGTAGATGTCTTGTAAGGGAAAATTTGGGTTCCTGCTTGCTGTATGTGTCTGAAGTCTGAAAATTTGACTACAGGGATTATTTTAGTTTACTTATGTACAAAAGGCAAACTTCATTATAGTAGTCCAAATTCTTGTTTGCTCAGAAACTTGTTGAACACCCCCTTTCAGGGGGTTCAACCACATTAAGGTTGCCTGGGTAAAACCTTCTGTTTCTTTTAAAGGAGAAGATGGAGCAAAGGGCAGTGTGTGTTTCTCGAGAGGAGTTAAAAAGCTTGCAGATTGTATGCTTTAAAATGCAGATTCATTTAAACTAAATTATTCTTTCGGATTGAAGGGAATGCTGTCCTGGGAAAAAACAATATCTTGTGTATAGCGAAGATTTATACCATATTAGTAAACCTGGTTCTGTCAAAATAGATCAGACAGGAGATAATTTAATACTGTAGATGCTTCTTACAGTTGTATCACCCAAGTAAGTTATCTTCCTGGCCTGAGTTTTACTAAATCTGAAACAATAAGCTGAAATCTTTTTTTCCCCTCTCAAAAGTAATAACAAGTGCTCTTAGGACACATAATAAGCGTTCATGCTTTTAAGGTTTCCAAGCCCCTGATCTCATCTCAGGAGTGATGTTGACGGCTTTCCCCTGGAGATGACCAGGACACCCATAGTCATGCACTTCTTGGAAGCCCGCTGAGGCCGGTCTCGGATGAATAATATTCATGGCTTAAACTGGTCTGAAGTC
The DNA here is from genome assembly GCA_011075105.1 of Heteronetta atricapilla. Taxonomy (NCBI): domain Eukaryota; kingdom Metazoa; phylum Chordata; class Aves; order Anseriformes; family Anatidae; genus Heteronetta; species Heteronetta atricapilla. Next base: position 11,873,022 of record CM021735.1, read on the forward strand.
TTCTGAAGAATAAAATGCTAAATTCACAGCATTTTACATGAGTAAAAATCATGTTTATATAAAGTTATGCAGTGGTGCTTTTAATTAAAACCTGGGACATCACATTTGCTGCATGAACATCTTACGACACTGTAGAGATGCTGCTGTTTAGCAGCAGCTCCTGCACGTGTCTGGAGAGCAGGATAACCTCAGAACAGAATTAGGGGAGGAAGGAATCTTGGAGAACCAGCAAGTTTACAAGAATGTTCATCATGGGTTTTGAAAGGAGATGGAGAAGGAAAAATTTGGAGGTAATGAAAGCCAGCAAACTTTCCCAGTTCATACGAGGTTTTGGTGCATTTAGATGGTTATAAATGTGGTACCAATATTCCAATAATTGCTGGGGAGTGGAGGGCCACTTTGAAACACTTCGAACCATCAATCTAACATCTGCATCTTATAAAAAAGCATGGAAATAATACTTAGGGCAAATCAAAAGAGTACATATGTTGTAGAAATAGTGTAGCAGAAGACAAATATTTCTTAGGCAAGAAAAGGTTAGTGCCGTTTGCTTCAGTTGGTACACACACTATGATATGCAAGTGTCGTAATTAGCATTGCATTTCAGAAAGAGTCCAGTAAGATGTCAGCATGAGAGACTGCTCCGTGGTGCTGACAGCAGATTAGGGACAGAATGACACAGGACTAAACCACCACTGCCTCTTGTCCTAGGCTAGGTGGTGACGTCCTTCTTCTCTTGGGAGTTCACTCTTTAGTCATTAATAGCAAGATTACTGTGCCTGGTCAGATCAGAATGTATATTTCACTGGGAATGTTGTAAGTTTTCTTTAATGTCAATCACAATATTAGTTATTTCTATGTTTATACTCGGCTGGCTTGTGTTTTTGGTGGTGGTGGTGGTGGTTTGTGTTTTGTTTTTTTTAATTGCTTGTAGCTGGATTAGTGTTGTAAGTGTTGTGGTGTGTGCTATCATAAGTAATTATATTGACTAAACAAGAAATATTTCAGTTCTGTCATTACATGGCCTCCACAATCCATGAAGAAAATGTAAGCTGCTGTCAAGCCTTACCTTATCAAGACACTGGCTTTATCCAAATCCTTGTCCAAATCTCTTTGACAGAATCGCAAGCTTCGTGCAGCTTAGAAAACAGCGGCAGCTCGAAGGTCCACAGACAAGCTCTCAGTAAACCTGATGTGTTTCTGAGATGGATTGCAAATCTCTGTAGGTATGAATCGTTTGTGGGGATGGTAGTGTACTGCAAGGAGAGCTGGACCAGCAATATACTGCTTGAAGAGGAAGGAGGGCTGGCCAGAGGAGTGTCACTAGGTGTCACTAGTGCTGACCTGTTGGACACGGCTCAAGAGATTGCTTCCCAGTCCATCTTCTCTCTCTCGTCCCCATTTCGATGATACTTGGATATATGTTTTTCACCATCCACCTCTGAGGACTTAGAGAGTACCTTGACCTCATCTGAGGGCTCTCAGAGTTATTCCCAAACACGATCGTAGTAAATCACTGTTCTTGCTTTAGCACGCTTGGAAGATAGAGCCTCCATGACAGAGTACTCTCAACATGTGTTGTAATTCTACAAGACTGTGCACGTCCAGTCCAGGTTTTTGTTCTATATATAGTGCTTGGGATTTGGAGCAAGGGAATGCTGTCGGGGCTCAAGCAACATTTGGTCCTAATTCTAAAATAATTCAAACTGTGTTTAAATGCTTACTTGGAATATCTCGCTGCTTGGAGATTTTGTGCTGGCAGTTGCATGAGTTACCTAAATTGTAGAATCATGGAAAAAAGGGTATTTTTATAGAAAACTGGTTCATTTTATTGTAAGCTGGCTAAAACCCAGAAGACACTGGCTAGGAGATGAACTTGTTCAAAATGGAAAGATATTTTCAGTTGACTTGTTATGGCGATTCATTTTTCGTTTCCAATATATATTTTTTTTAATATTTCTGAAGTTGGTTCTGTCCCTGAACTCTTATTTTTCTCTGTCCATATCTTGCTGACCAAAGCCATTCATGAATATGTCTTCTGCTAGCATTTCCTTATTGATGATTACCAGACTGACCTCTCTGTTTTCAGTCTGGCTACTTCTGTTCAGGCTGAAGTCTTGGTTTGTTTGAGGTATTTCCCTGGGCCTGGGGGTTAGTTTAAATTCGCTGTGACAAGACTGGGCCGCACAGTCCTCCACTCCCAAAATAAGCTTCGCTCCTGTGTGCTTCTCTCCTTCCTTGTTAACTACAAGGACTTCAGAAATGCAGTCTGGTCCTCTTTGAGACTTCTACCAAAATACTACAGGAAGGACAGCTTTCCTGGCTCATGCCATACATTACTGATAAGACTGAGAGGACTTCATCAACTGGTTTTATACCCAGTGCTTGTCTCTGTCTGTTCTGCTTCACACCTGTGTCTTAGCTGTTGATGACTCTGCTGCTGTGTTGCCAAAAGGATGGAAAGGTGTAATTTCCTAAATAGGGCTGAAATGTCCCAAAGGAACCTGCAAGGCAGCCTTTGGCTCTTGGGCTCCATGTCCTGTACCCATCTCTGTTATGACAACTAAACAAGATTTAAAGAAAAAATAAATCAAGAGGTCAGACGGGTGGTGTGTTGTGATCCCTGATGTTGCGGTGTTCTGAATGTTGTGCTCTCCCATTCGTTCCCTGCATTAACCTGTCGTCTCATTCTTAGCTGGTAAGAGACGTGAGGTGGGACGTGCAATTGATTATCTGTGTGCTCAGTGCATAGCATAAGGAGGTTGGAGCCTGTAGGACTTGATAAAATATAACATCTATATGGATTCATAATGAGGGCAGGGTAGTTGAAGTCTCCAGCTGGCTCTCATAAATGAGTGGGAAGAATGATGGAAAGAACAGGACTTACATATGTGACAGAATATTTGGTGAGGTATATGTCTGAGTGAGAGCTAGAACGGCATCTAAAATTATTGTGTATAAGAAAGAATTCAACAAAAATGTTGGGTTTGATAATGCAAATGTTCACTGTTGAAGTTAAAACGCAGCTTGTAAATGGCCAATTAGCAAGAACATATATTTTGAGTCTAATGGTAGAGCAGGTGATCCTGATTTCTGATTCTGTCAAAACGAATAAGCCAATACCGGGTCACAAGTCAGACGCCAGGTACGTACATCTGTATAGAGAGGCACACAGATACCTGGGCACATGATAGCTGTTCTGTGGGTGTAAGATTACACCCCGGGCACCCTATCCAGTTGTCAAGTAATAGCACAAGAAACGAATCAATTTCAGCGACCAACTGCAACTGAATGCAGCCATGTGCTCCTGCAAACAACAGCAAGAGTCAGCCAGCGGCAAGGAGGAGGCACAACTTACCCAGCAAAATGCTTATTGTACGAATCGCAGTCGCCCTTCTCCTTTCCAATGCAAGCTTGTAGGGCCTTTGACACCCCTAAATGGAAGACATTATTTTGAGCATTGTCAGACGGAGCACTTTCCAGCACATCTGAGCGTTGATTTCCCCGAGGTAAACGAACCTAATTTGGGGATCTGACACATTTTAGATGGATAGCAGCGTTTAGGAATTAAGTGGCGGGGGCGAGGGGGTTCCCCTGTGTCCTTCCACTTCCTGCTGCAGTGACAACTTCCCTGGCAATGAAACATCTTGGGATCTTGTTTCCAAGCAAATGAGATGCTGATGACTGAAGTAATCTGGAAGTAGATGGAGAGTTTACAGCGAGTATGCTCATAGCGTTGAAGAAACTATCCTAAGCTGTGGAGAATCCAGTTCAGTTAGGCAGGTTTAGTACTTGAGAACACTCATGAAACACGCTTGGAAATAGGATCATAGCTAGCACGAGCTGGTGACTTTGTGTCTGGAGGAGTCACGTGGAAGGAGAGGGGTGGTGGGTGAGGACAGGGGGAAAGCAGCCTCCCTGCGCAGCCCACCCCTCTCCCAGCACTGCCCCTGAGCCCTGGGCTCTCGCTCCAGGAGCTGCCTCCAGCCCTTCCTGTCCTGAGGTCTCTGCGGCTTTGCCTGCCCTTAAGTTGCCTCCTTTAGGGCAAGGCTTCAGGGCCACTCATAAGAAAATAGGGAAGAGCTATTTCTCTAATTGCTGTATTGTCTCTGCATTCGGCTTCTGATCACCTGTCGTGGACAGGCAGCGTATATACGCATGATAAACGGAGTCACATTCCTTGGACGGCGATACATTCCACTTCCTTGGAAGAAACCGCAAAATAAAATAAAATTAGAAAAGAACGAAAGAAAACGAAAGCCAAACGCAGCTGCTTCAGTAAGTCAGATAACAGTGCTCGGTTCAGGGAGCTGCAGCTCCAAGGTTTTGTGCGCACGGCGTTGCTCGTGTCAGAAATGGCAGGTAATGAGAACATTGAACCTGCACAGTGAGGGGTGCCGGTGAAATGCTTGCGGGCTTCCCTCTCTCCTTATTCAGCTCACAGATGCTGTTTTGTGCCAGGCTGGGGGGGGGCTTTTTGTTTTCTTTAATCTCATGAACTTCGAGTGTCATGTTCCTGGCTCAGAGCACCCTGTTCACGTATTCCTCTCGCAGTCTAGCGAGCCAGCAGGCAGCTCTGCTATTTCTCATCTATAAAACAGAATAAACAATTTGAGCTGCAGAAATAGTTTTCGTTTCTAGTTTCAAAGCCAGAGTTTTTCCCAACATGGCAAGAAACCCAGTGGGTTCAGCACATCATTAGGGGTTTGTTAAATGCATCTTCAGGTTGAAAAGCTGGATGCAGTATTACATGGAGAAGTGTCTCCACTTCTGCTGCATGGGGATTGTTCTAGAATGTGATTTGATTTGAGCTGCTGCCTGTAACTCAGCGATGGCAACCAATGAGTCGATGGTTGAACTGAAGACTTAGCCTGCTGGCTGCTTTCCTCTGGAGGAGGGTAGAGCATTCCGCATGGTTCACTGGAGCAGGATTTCTTCCTAGTGAGGCCAAAATATTTAAAAGCTTTGCGGAATAAAAAGTTCTAATATTTTTGTCAGGCTGATTGTACCTAGGCTGGTTTTGTGGCTACTGTTTGCCCTGGTGTTTATTCATTCTTGTAGTATCTCCTGACTACCAGGATATTTTTGCTTTTTCCTGGCCCTTCAGGCCAAGCCTCAGTCAGCTGCATCGGCATGGGCAGCTTTCAGGCCACCTTGTTCCCTGCCCTCGGGGAGCTCTGGAGCAGCTGTGCAGTAAGAAACGGATGGAGCTCTTAGGAAAAATAAAAAAATCAAAGGCACTCCTAAATAAAAATACATAAATACATAAATAAAAAGGCTTTAAAAAGTGCAAACCATGGACAACTGGCATTGTACTTGTTGGTTTCTGAAGACGAGCCCCGTCACACAGCTCTATCAGATGGAGCCAGACTGATGGCAGTCAGCGTCGTCCGCTGGTGTCGTGTCTGCGCTAATCACTGCGTCACCCTCAGCTGCAGCCCTAATTCCCAGTAATTAGGCTTAGCCTGAGCAAACATGAAATACCTCCAAGTAGGAGGTTCGCAAGTAGGTCAAGAGGAGACTTTATGATCTTGATACGAAGGTAAAGTTCATCTTAAATTTTTGTCCAGGTGGTACGAATGCCGTGAACCCGGTGGTTGCTGTGGCATGGCGCTGTTCTTGCAGAAGTGCATACCTTGCAGAACTGGATCTTGAGCCAAAGCCAAGACTTGCATATGCACACGTGTATGGTTTCTGGGGAGTGCAAGGCAAGTTAAAAATTTTCCAATGTACTTTTGTGAATTACGAGGTGGCTTTCTGTCTTCATATTGATCAGGCCACATATTAATAATGTTTGAGTACAAACGAGTGGAGTTTTGGGTCCTTAACAGCTGAGTCATTTGAAATGAAATGTTGGGGACACCTGCCTTGTGATCCCAGAAGCGCGTCAAGGTTTAGATGTGAAAGGCCCCTAAACACTTGGGAAAGCTTTTTAGGCAGCTCCCAGTAAATAACTGCGGGTGCTCTTTCGTGGCCCTCAGACTTCTGAAATGCATGTGCGTAGCCTCTCAAACGTGCTGGACGTGAACGTGCACACACACGCACTCTGCAGTCTCCCGGCAGTATCGGAAAGGCCTTGATCTCCACGGTCGGTTTTGTTTCTAATTTCTTGAATAATTTGATCTTCTACTGGAGAGGTTCTGTTAACGTGCCCTTTCCCTGGGCGCACACACTGACATACACATCGTCTCACCGACGGGGCTGCTTGGACACGGGCTCAGAGCAGCTAAGGAACAGCTGTTGGGGGCAAGTGGAAGCATGTGATTTTCTCATGTTTATCTTGGCATTTTAAAGCAGTCTGAACTTTTCCAGACTTGAGCATTCACTAATACTAAGGAGAGGAAATAAGTCATTCGTGTTCAAGTGAAATAGAGAATTAACACAGAAATATTTTTGGCTGACTGTAAATCTAGCATAGCTGGGAGACTTGTAGGGGTCGAACAAGACCTTTAACAGCAAGTAGGTAACGTTTTTAGGGTAGGGATAACACAGGTTTTAACATAAGGGAAATTTCTGCACACCATACTATCTTTGAAAGCGGAACATAGCTGGAATAAAACAGATAAGCAGATATTCACTTCTCAATTCTTGGCCTTTGAGTCTGTTACTAGGACCTAATTAGAAAAGGTTTCAAAAACAAGTTTGCAGATGAGACCTGCGAATGTTTCCACCGCCTTCCACCCCTGGAAAAGCTGTTCCCTTTTCTCATTTGTGATCAATCTGCAGGAATGTGTGCAGAAGGCATACGGCCTTGAGTATCCTATGGGAAAAAAAATTCTTCCATCATCACATCAGCAGAGAAGTGGCTTCAACCAACTGGAGCCCTGGCAGCCATTGCCAAATGCCCCCTCTCACTCTGCTCCCCTTTTGCTAGTGGGGAGGGCTGGAGAGCACAAGCTAAGTCTGCTCTAGCACAGCCGGGACTGGGGAGGCAGCAGGGGGATTTCCTGATCCCTGAATTTCTGAGTGGGAAGCCTGTAATTTCGGGTCTTCAGATGGAAAACACAGCTGAGCTACCCCAACCCGTGTGTGACCGCCGTGCCTGCCTGCTTCAGGTCTGGACTCGTGTGTAGAGCAAAAAGGACAAGCGTCTCTCAGCTTTGCCTCTCAGCCCTTTGCTGAACCTCTCAAGTTCCTAACAGCTGCCAGGTTTAGCGATGCCAGAGCGTGTCTTTAAGGCTATTTAGATCTTAGCCAGAGGGAAAGCTCCTGCATGAAATTTTAACACTCCTGAGCGTGCTGGCATCTGCACAATAGCTGCTTGCTGTGGACCACCACATCCACACCTGGGGAGGGCCAGCAGAGGGTCCTTCAGGGGATATAGGTTCCCTTTTTTGCTAAGGTGGAGGAATTTGGCAGCCTGGCTGCTGCCAATCACGCTCTGGGGCTTTCAGGTGCTTTGGGGTGTTCACTGGAGTAACACTGTGGAGTTAAAAATTCATTTTGCTGAAGGAGGGCCTTGTCCCATCAATAAATTTTATCAATGAGCACAGTCTTTGTTCAACCGAAAGCGTGCTGATAGTTGTAGAGGATGTCTCTAAAAAGGACAGTAAAGAGAGAGCAAGGAGCAGCGTCCAGATCCTCGAGCTCAGTATTGTTGTCTCATCTTTTGGTCTCCCTATTACTGTAACAGATTGACTGAGTCCCGGAGATTTCAAGTTTGCAAGACAATTTAGAAATCATATATGGTCCATGTTATTAAAACGTGCCTAAACAATATCTCCTAATTTTGTGTCTGAAAGACCTGCAATTTCCACAGTCCAAAAATATTTAATTTACTGTAATTTAAAAGCAGCTTCGAGTTACTAATAACTACATCCATATGTCTTTGCATGCTAGGATGGTGAATATATGAGCTCACAATAATACTTCACTTGCTGAATACGTACATCCCAAAAAGTTCATCTGGAGAATTATTTTTTTTAAATGAACAACCGTTTCTATTGTTTCTCATTGTACGATTCAAATTACAAATGTTTTAAACATGTGAGCTGGGCCTCCTAAATAATAAGATTTTATCTTGAAAATAAATATATTGAAATGCTTTAAATGTCCAAGTAAATTGGTTTTCACCTCCAATTTATCGTGTCTGCCACAAAGAGGGTGGCACCCAGATGCAGCTTTCTGCATGGCAGGGCAGACTAGGACTAGTGTTACACGGAGTGAAGCGTGTTTAGCTCTAGATGCAGAATGAATTGTGTTTGCTTTTATAGTATTGGTTTCTTCAAGGCTTCTGTCTAACACAGAGATGCCTTGTGTTCTAAACAGAGATAGGATATCAGGGTGCTTAAATCCTCTTCCAGACAGGATAAATTATATTATGGAGTTTTATTAGCTTATTAGACTGAAATAAAATCACAAATAAATAAAAAGAGTACAATAAGCTTGATAAAAACCAGCCCTTTCAGTAATTCCCCAAGTTATCTTCAGTACATTGTGTCTTTATTGTAGCAGAAAGAAGTCAGTTCATTTCTTATCATTTCAGGAAACGCCAATAAATGGGTTGCTCAGCCCATAGCGCTAAATATCATAATGCATGTATCAAAGTTCACTTAAATACATAATACTTAATTAAATCAATATGCAATAAAATTCTGGATTGCTCATCTGCTAAGTTCAAGAGACAGTATGCGGAAACATCGTCTATTTTTCATGTTCGGGTTTCTGTCAGGTTGATTCATTCAAAACCAAAAACTGTGATCTAGTATCCAGCATTTTCTCATTGGCTTGTGCAATGCTCCTGGAGGCTCCGTTAATGAAAGAAGAGGTGCAAGATCTCTGTGGAGCTTTGCGGAAGGCATCTGCTGGTTTTACATACCCCAAGCCATTGACTTTACAAGTTTTTAATCTTGATGGGAGGACGGCCTAGTGCAGAGCCTGTGCTGTTTCTGACAGTGAAGTCCATCCCGCTCCATGACATAGTCCTAGGTTTGTTCAGCTAGCTTGGGTTTCTCCAGGTGGTAATAATTTGTTGTACTGATTTTTCTAATTCTTCCAAAGAGTTCAAGAAAGAATCCCTTTTTCTCCAGAAGAAAGTCAAAAGTAGCAAATTGATGTTCACTTCCTTGCCACTTTTCCAGTAATTGCTCAGAGCCCAGATGATTGTCCACTGGTCGTTTGATGCCAAGTCCATTTGAATCCTACCAGCAGTTTATAGAAACTCTGCAGGACAAAGACAAATGTTTGCCATATGTAATTATGCTTTTAAAAACACATTATGAACTTAAATGGAATTGGAAATCATCAATCTTTTTTTTTTTTTTCCTTCAGAGGGAGGAAACAGACACTGAAAATGGAAATATAAACTTGCTGGACTTTCCAATCTTGAAAAAAGCGCAGGTTCTTGTTCCCAGTTTACATAACACCTTGATTTCTCTCTGCATGCAGTTTCAGACATACTTCAAATTACCGAGTCTTGAAAGGGCCCCCCTCACAAGTGATTCCTACTTGTATTATGATCTGACAACATCAACAGCTAAGTTGGCCAATTAAATGTTTACCAGATGTTCATTGCATTGACACTTGCCAAAATATATCCTGTAATTGAGACTTTTTACTCAGCTTACAGTTTTCCTGCTGTTTCCAGATTGTTTCCAACACACCACAGTCAAAAGAGGGAGTGCTACAGAAAAGCCAAGCAGGACCATTATATAAGCTCAGAAGAAGATACTGCTGCAGGTTTCTTAACTGGAATACTGATACGAATGACATGAATACATTTTAGGTATTGTTGTGAGGAAAGAAAGAAAGAGAGAGAGAAAGAATAAGAAAGAGAAAGAAAGAAGCGTTGATTTACTTCTGTTGTACTTGTGATCTATTTTTATATGATTGTGGTCCCAGCTTTAGAACAGTTCAAGGGTTCAGAAAGTGAAACAAATTCATAGTCTGGAAAGTTTTTTTTGATTTCCACTGTGTGCTGGATAGAAATTGTGTGTTTGCTCTGTGGCTGATTTTCTCTGTGGCTAATTCTCTCCATAATATTTTTCCCTTCTTTTTAACCAAAAACAAACAAACAAAAGACACAAGGGCACGCAATAATGTGCGTGGAATGAAAGGTAAAAGAAGGCTGATGAAGCAGAGAAACTTGGGATTTTAGGCAGAATCTGAATGAAACTGGTTTTCCTGAACAGAGACACAAAAGCGAGGCAGAAGTGAAAGAATGGAAGGAAAACTCTGGGCAAAACTAGGCAAGCTAGAGCATGAGCAAACCCTTCTTTATATTAAAAAATAATGTGACCAGTTAAGCATGAATTTAGGAACTGGGACTGGTGCTTAATCAGAGCAGTGGCAGGGAACAGACCTGCAGGGCAGTGCAGATTTGATTACTGGGGAAAGGACAGTGCAGAGCATTTTGAACCATCTCTGGAAAAGATGGTTTTCCCCCTAAAACAGCGTATAGATTGTTCTGTTTTGTTTTGTTTTGTTTTGTTTGCTTGCTTGCTTGTGGTTTTCTGTTTGTTTTAATATCCTTAGTTAAATGATACTTGTATAGCTCTGAACATAAAATCTTTGCGCTAAGAAACTTCCACGCGTTTGTTTTGGAAGGTCGTCTGGTGCACAAGGCCTTTTGAAGAGTGCGCTGTGTTTTGTTCTCCATCGTTTCGCAAGGAGAGGAGGAAAAGAAAATTCCTAGTTTTACAGCTGTAGGGAGACCAGAATCCATTCTTAACCTGCTTCACAACGTGAGATCAGAAATTACCTGAGCACAGATTAGTTGAAAATGAATAAATTAAAGCTAAACTGCTCCACATAGACTAATAAATAAAATAAATGGCCATAATCCTGGATGAAATACTCAAGTACTTCAGAAAGTGCATCTAGCTGGCATTTGCTGCTGTGCTGCAGCTCCAAAGGAGATTCATTAGGTTGGGAATAATGCCCTATATCTTTTTAACTTTTATTCTCATGATCTGAAAATAAACAGATTGAATAGATTAATTATGTTCAAAATGTAGAATTTCTTTTTCATGAGAGGTGTTGGTGCTGTCCGTAGGCAGGAAGAAAAGCTGAAATATCACAGCTTTTTGCAACATAAAGCCTGAATATTTTGGTTTTGCCAAAACCCAAATGAGCTTTGTAGTGTTTTAGCAGGGCTGTAATTGAACTGTGCTTTCTATATTCACCTCTACACTGACATTTAAGACTTTCTAAGCAAACTACATTTCTCATTGATCTTGTATGGCATGAAAGTTACAGAAAATTTCCTTTGTGAAGAGTATATTTTCATTAAAATTAGTTGGCAAGAGAAAATCCCTGCAGAAACCGCAATTTGGGTAAATTAAGTAAACAAAGGAGAAAATTACTGTTTCTCTCAGCCATTTGTACAGACTATGAATAACGCAAATCACCATGTGTTACACGTAGGCTGTGTGTTAACGCTCCCGGGATTGTTTTTGTTTAAGTAAATCAGCGTTTTTGATGTTGTTGTGCTTACTGTTACTAGTGTACAAATTATCTGGAAATCCCAAAATAGTCTTAGGTACTCTGCATTAATTGTTCCAAAATCAAAGTAAAAGCCCACAAGCTTTTTCGTAAAGTAGGAGGCTAATTTTTTGGTTTATTGCCACGTAAAGGAGATGATGTTTCCACACATGCAGAAGTTTTTCAATCAGATTTCGGTTTTAGGATGCCTTTCCATCTTTGTTCAGCTAGCTGCTTACCTAGCAGCCACTTCAGCTTGCCTTAAAGAGCCGTAATCTGGGCATTTTGTCGGAGATCTCAGCAAGACTGCATGGACGTAGCATTCACCTGCTGTGCTGATGCCTCCTCCTCCTGGAATGTTTTGGGTCACAAATGAGAAATGGGTCTCTTTGCAGGTAAACTCAAAAAAAATAGATAATCAGAAATAAGAAAAACCTTTCTCTGTTTCAAGATTCTGAAACATGGTTTGAAGCTACTTGATCCATTGCCATCAGTTAACAGCATCACCTGCACGGCCGTTCTGGCCGTGAATTTTTTACAGACAGCACTGATGGGAAGGGTGAGGGAAACGTGGAAGTTGTGAGGCTGGGAGGTTAGCTTCCTCCACAGCTCTGCCCAGGGTCTTTCCTTGTAAGTTTGGAAGTATCTGTTTGAATCAACTGAAAAATAAAAATGTGGTACAGCCTCCTGAAGTTCTCAGAAGGAATTGTAGATGTGTGTGATGCGGAGGGAGCTGAAGAGCAGACAAAATGAGCTAAGCTGTGCTCCCACGCAGCTCAGGGGAAAACCTTTTAAAATAGGTGGGAATTAAACCTGCAAGCAACAGAGCGTAATACAACTCCGTGTCTGCTTTCAGGATTTGCCAGTGAGCTGTGGACAAGATGTATGGAGGGTATAGTCTTACAGAACTGTACTGAAAGTTGTCAAGTAAACATTTTTGGTTTTTTTCTATTTTAATAGAGAATGGACAAAGAACTGATATTTTATTAGTCAAACGTATTTCTGTAGGAAGCTAGTTAATTTGCAAGAGCTAATTATCTGCAGGGCCTAACTTTGTGATCAGATAACTATGAAAATGTATATATGAGATTTATTAGATTTTATAAATAAACCTCAAGGAATATCTGCCCTCAGGTGTGGAGCGGATCAACGAGATCGCTCGTTTCTTAAATGTTCCATCTAAGCAAATATTGGCTATTCCTGTTCTAGGCTATTCTCATCTCCTGTTTGTTTAGCTGAGCAATAGGCAATGTTCTAAGTCCTGTTTAGTTAGCTGAATTCAAAGGGATGTGTGACTGGAACATGTCGGTGCCTCTCGCCAAGAGACGCACATCAGCACTGTCAGGGATTCTCCAAGCAAACTCATTTCTAGTGTAAACATGTTACCGAGTGCTTGTAGGCCTATGCATCATCTTAAATCCATGCCAAAAAAAAAAAAAAAAGGAAATAAAATGAATAAAGTGACTCAATATGAATGCACTGTAGCACCACCAACAGAATGAAACTCAGCCCTCCAAGCATCAGGGTTAAACTGAGTACACTGTTCCCCCCTAAATCAGGTCATACCTCAGGGAGATAGGCGAAGGACACATACTTGCTGAACTTTTTGTGCAGCAGTCTCCATGCAATTCTGACTTCTCTTCACAGCTGTAAACCTGTTTTGCCTTCCTAATGCCGCGCAGTGCATTGCCCTGGCCTCGCGATGGCAGGATGCGGTGAAGCTCCTCTGAAGCCACTATTCTGCTAAACAACTTCTTGCCTGGTAAAGTTGCTTTCTGAGTCAAATCAATTGAAATCTCTTATGCTAGGGAGATCTTTATAGTGCCATAAGAATTGAAAATTTTCTTTTCTTTCTCACATCTTTGATTATTTCTCCTTCTTCCTCCTTTATAGATTCCATCTGTAGCTTCAGCATGCTCTCTTTTAAATTACAGCAGAGCTCTCCTTTGTGAAGTCGGATCTGGCCTGTAACTGATATTTAATTCCTCCTTCTAAAAGAAGAAACACCTGACCTTATCAAAGAAAGAAAAGGAAAAAAAAAATACTAGTGAAAATTTTCCCATCTTTTCCTGCTTCTTTGGAGCTGTATTGTATTCAGTAACTGACGGTTCTTATTTCTGTGAAGTAACTGCCCGATTGCGTCACATTGCATCCTCAGAGAAGAAAATAAGGATCTTGGTAAACGCCTACCTTTGAAGCTGTTTCAAGTATGTGTTTCTGGCTATTTTAGTTACGTGTGTTCTTTATACAGGCCCTCAGGCGACATGATGATCAAAGACAAGCCAGAATATCCCAAGAATTAATTTTTATTATTTTTAATACTGAAGAACAGGAGAATTAAAAGCATGACAGAACCAAATCAATAAACCATGACTATTCCAGACACATTCTTTTGGATCAGATCTGCCTGTGATACGTTAACAAAGCTATTCCCCCAGTGCTCTGCAAGTCTGTCAGGCATAGATCTGCTGCAAAGTTTGGTGAGGAAAAAATTATTTTCTTCTAGCAGTTAGCTTTTTGCAATAACAACAACCTTTGCAGGGGGACTACAAACGCACTAAGAAACTCTCACTTGTTCCTAGATGAGCAAAGCCAGTGTTTGTCTGCCACTTAGAAGTCTCCGTTGGGAGGCACAGTCTTTAGGTTAGTGCTCTGTACCTCTCCCTGCTTCCCAGGTGGTACCTCAAGTTGTATCTCCTGCAGTACACTCTAAACGCTTGAATATCTCACCAGAGAACCTGCTCACGTTCCTCCAAGCAATGCAGCTTCTGTTCCCTGAAAGTCTCTGCTAGGAAAACAGAAAGAAATGTTGAGTCGCATGTCTCCGGCCATGTCTTCCAGCCTCGTCTCGCCACCGCTTGGCGAGGCCGTCCAACGGCCAGGGGCGCGGGGGCCTGGCCACAGCCTCATCTTTTGCTCTTTGTGCGTTTTTTGGGCCGGGGGCTGCAGGCTGCCATGGACAGGGTGTTCACTGCAAAGCAGCCGGAGCAGGAGGACGCGGCTTCCTCGGCCTGGAGACTTCTCCGCTCGCGTAGAAGGGAAGCATTTTTCCTGTCTGGCTGGACTCTACCTACGTTCTGGTTAACTATTCATTGGCACCGTTTCACAACAGGCTGGTCTTGGAAACAGCTCAAGGGGGAGTTAAATGTGTATTCAGCATATTTGCACTCACCTTTGCTGTTGAGAAAATGACAGTGTTTACCTTTAAGGTTTTCATATCTTTAGCATTTTCTTTTTTTCATAACACATTTCCTGAGCTTAACTTCCCAAATAAAAGCTATGTTTACATTAACCCGAGCAGACTTATATTTTGTACAGCTGTATTTCCAACTGTGAAGTTGGAATAAATTTGTATATACTTAATCTTCTAAAAATATCTTTAAACCTAACCACAAATCAAGAAATCACTATACTTTCTCTTTTTAAAATATGTGGACAGGAAGCTCAACTTTCTAAACTTTGATGATGACTGCACTTACAAGTTCTCAAAAAGCCATTTTTTAATTAATGAAAAAAATTACACTCAGCTGTATAAAGCAATGTAGAGGTGAAGCATCAAATATTTTCACCTATTGATTTCCCAGTTCACATAATGAAAGTGGCAGGTTCTTGCATACAGTTCATACGAAATACTTGCAAATATACATCTGCAAGAGAAACCGCCAGAGTCAGCATGAAAACACGCATCAAAAATAAGCAACACATTTGGCTTAGTGTTTTCTAGTAGTTATTTTTCTTCAGTTTGAGTAGTTTATAGTACTTATAAAATAATTACCTTTCAGGAGACAATTTTTGGACTTGAAATACAGCTTTTGGTTGAAAAGACAATATAAGATGTTTAAACATATACACAATGCATTCAGACGGTTTACGAACGTGGTAGCAAAACTTTGCTACCGCCAGCACGACCCCCTCTCCTGTGCGTGTGGATGCCTGCAGGTACTACAGATGATAGAATAGTCTTGCATTTTCAGAAGCTGGAACTCTAAACCGACTTAGAGTTTCATTTCAGAGATGTGCATCCCTTAAGGGGATCCTGTTTAAAAGCCTACCTGACACAGTGAAGGTGGGGTTTCAGGTCAGTGTTGACCAGAACGTGATTTTCCCACTTAGGAAGGACATTTGCTACACGTATAAAGAAAAGGGGATTTTTAAAAAAAAAAAAAAAAAAAAAAAAAAAAACCACTGTGTATAAATCAAGATTCCAACAGCCAGTTTTAGCTTATACCCTTCCAAAAAATCAAGAAAAAGAGAACAGCAAAGAAAACCAATGCAAAACAGGAATAATAAAACCCTGCTTTTCAAAGACGTCACAACCACAGTAGGAGATTACTGACAATAGTGGTTTCTCTTTTTTTTTTTCCTTTTCTTTCTTTTGGATGCCTTAGGCATTTTGTGTGGCAAACAAAAAGGAAAATATTTCTGGAGTATCCTTTATTTGTCTGGACATCTAATTTAATAAAAAAGCAGAACTAAAATACAGCTAAATTCTTCAGAGATCATAAACGTAAGCAGTGATCTATTATAGCAATAAGTTATGTAAACTAAATTATGAAATGTTTTATCATTATAGCCGCTGGGTTCAGGATTGTTTCGCAACAGAGACCCTCCAAACAGATTGAGCCTTTGTGTAAATAACACACCTCCCATCTGAAAAGACATGAGACTAGTTATTGCCCTGTCACTGTGTGAATCCCCTACTCTAGAAAAAAAGAAAATAAATCCCTATTTCAATCTAAAATCAAGATAAATAAATTCTGCCTGATTGTGGCACAGTAAATTCTAGCAGGTTTAAGTCTGCCCACCACTCCTGAATGGCTGTGACACTTGTTTTGTGTCACCAGTCCATAGAGCAGGTAGCGATCTAAGGACATTTTTTTTTGGAAAAAAAAATGGATAAATACCATTACGTGTAGGGGTAAGTCTAACGCTATGACATGGAAATCTTTGTTGTACATACATGTAAGCAGCAATGTTGGTTTTATGTCGTCCAGTAGTAGGACTCTTCCAGATGGTTCTTTTAGACCCATCCTGTGATCTTAGATGTCTACGTGCACTATGGATGTGTGGGTAGGGTGCATCTGTGCTCAGTTAGGACAGACCCATGCAAGTATTCTCCATGACTTCAGTACATTGTCTCGTAATAATGGTAGTAGGACCACGTTTATAGTCAGCTGTGGGTTTAAAAATTGAGTGAATCAGGAACTTTAAAAAGTAGATTTTGCTTTTGTTTAGAATGATTTACACTTCAAACAACCAAATTAAGTATACGCCAGGGAAGGGCTTAGCTTACAGAAACTGAAGCCAAGAAATAAAAGCTTGGAAATTAATGACACTGAACTATAGGAATATTACCCACTGTGTTATCCTGTATTTTATCTGTTTTGTGATCCTTAGGGAACCAACGCTTGTGAGACAGGCGAAGTGACAGCTGAATCGCTTAGGAGCAAACAGCTTCGGGCTGAGCCTCCCGCTATGGCGTGTGCTTTAGGAGTGCTCTGAGTAAAGCAAAGCATCTTCCAGCTTCAGGGAAGATAACTGCCTGTCAGGCACGGCAAATGCTACCGTGGGGTTGGAGAGAGGTGTGCTGCCTTCGGTTTTGTTTTGTTGTTTGTTGTTGTTGTTGTTTTAATGTGGAAAAACAGAGCACACCAGGCACAAAAAGCTCTCATCGTTGCCGTGCAGCATGACTTCTGGTGTTGCTATTGCCCTCTTTTCTCTAACAGCTTTGCATCCTGCCCTTTAAATATGAATGAACTAGGTTAGAATATTGCACTTGAGTTCCTAAGTAAAGATAATACCCTATAAAAGTTGTACAAAACCAAACCTACATTAAGAACTCTGTTCTAGAGCTAGTCTGTGGAGAAAAATAGGCATTTCTATGGAGCAGTTCATCCCAGCGGGGTATATGAAAGAGATCAGAAGTAGGAAAGCTGAAATACCACCCCAGGCACAAAATATTGCTTCATCTATGCATATCTTGTTATCCATATTCAGGTGAAATGGGCTGAACTCGTGTGTTTTAGTAGTTACTTTAATGATGATTTATGATCAGCTCGAGCAAACTGCATAACAGATGTGGTTTTTTCTCTTTTTTTTCCTTCTATAATGATTGCATCTTGTTTTTATAACTGTTACATACTACTTGCTCTAGGCTTCTGAAACAGTTTTTCCATCTGTTTCACTGGGATCTGATAAAACCCTAAAAAAATTACTTCAGTAACGCGTTAAGGGCGTGTCCTGTTAAGACCCTTTAAAAGAAGGAAAAGACGCGTGCTTTGTGGAAGGGCTGCCCGGAGAGGCACAGTACCTCATTGTATTTTGTTCGTGATTAGGAGATGTAATGCGGAGTTAGTTCAGAGCTCCTGGGGACCCCTTCAAGTTCCTTACACCACACCCCTCTGCTATCTTGAGTTTGTACAGCATTCATCGCAGCATGAAGGCTTAATCACCTGTCCCATAGGGAAGTTACCATATGCTCGTATCTCTGCAGTGGCTCACGCAGAGTTTTGAAAGCTGGAAAATTCATTTTCCACCTAACTGTATGCTTTAGCAGTCTTGTGTGATAATGAAAATAAAGGTGTTCTGTCTTGCAAAGGGACACGTGAAGTCAGGCTTCAGAAGGTGGCTTGGTCTGAGGGGCTTTGTGGCGGAGCAGCAACTGAGCTTTACCTTTATTTTTCCATGCAGAGATTGGCCTGGGCTGTGTCCCGTCAGACAGCAAAGCAGTACGCTGCACGAACTTAGCAAGTACTAAAAGGTTTACTGATTTTTCAAAAAGAGAAGTAAATATACAAGGAGCTAGGAGAATGGTAGCAGTGGAAGCACAGGTGAAACACCCAAGCCTGTGCCTCTGGGCGTTTAGTCGGTAGCGTCAGTCTTGCTGTTGATAGTGAGCATCATCTAGCCCAGTGATCCTAAATATTCTGGCACATCGTGTACTGCAAAGGTATTTTCTTTGCAGTGTTACTTCGGTAACACCTTCATAGACATATAGTTTACACCAGAGGGTATTTGAGAGATTTAAGGTAGTGGGATAATATGGAAGAAAACCGAACGCCAGGAAAAATTAACTCTTCTTGAAATCCTATACGTTACGGTGCTGTATTCCAGCGCTTAATCCTGCATTTTCACTTAGCGTGCTGGAGCTAACTAGCCGGGCAGCTGAATAGGTGGTTTGTCTTTGGCTTGCGTGCAACCCAAGCATCCACGCCGGGCTGCTAGTTAACGCCAAGGCAAACATTGCTTGCCTCTGACTGCGCCGAGCACTGTTTGCACCCACCAGCGCGCTGGGACTGCAGTGCACAATCTGCCACTGTAGCAATGACCTCTAAGAGCTCGGGTTGAAGCAGGTTCTGGTGAAGTAAGCAATAACAAAATGCAGTTTTACTGAAGTGTTACTTGTTTGCTGGTTTGTGTCTGAAAATGCGCACAGTGTCAATACAAACAGTGTTTGCCCTGTGGGCTCTTGCTTCTCTTACAAACGCCCTCAGAAGGGTTTAAGTAACGTAAAGACTGTCCAATATACATCTCCATACATAAAGCCTACACAAGTTCCTTCTTTTGGGTAACACAGGAGGGCAATATGCGTGTCCTTCATGCCCCCCATGAGAGCGCTGTACGCAGGGACCAGCAGCGAGGGCACTGCAGGTGCTGAATGCCGGGCTCCAAAAGCACAAAGGCAGCCAGTGCAGCTCAGCGCACACCGATCGCGGGAGGAATTACTCTTCTGAAAGTGTACAGATCTGTAAATGTCTGTGTAGATTCAGATCCTTTTGGCATACAAGCAGTGCTGTTCTTCAGAAATGACTAACTTCACAACCGCGTGCCAGAGTTTGCCATGCTATTAACTTTTAATTCAATCATGTAGGTGATTTGCCCGGGCAATTTTCTTGTTGTCTGGAAAAAAAAAAAAAAAATGCTTTCATAAACCTAATCAGGGAAGCAGTGGATGCAAACATCAAATATGAGTATTTTTCCAATTTAAAAGGGATACATGCTTTTGTGTAAGTCACTTAGCTGAGTGGCACATAAAGGCACATTAAAGCCTAAATTCCACTTAAATAATCACTTGAAACTTTTCAGAAATGTTAGGTGTCCATGTAAATGTAGCCTTCTGCCTGATAACCTTGTTCTGCTCTCATGGATGTCCCAGAGCAACCTAATCCATATGTCTTTCTTGTTTGTCATGCCATCACTAGCTATCAGACCCCACAACCTAAAATATATATCGACATCTCTTCTTCTCCTCGTTAGAAATTTCCAAGAAACCTTTTAAGGGAAGTCTGGGTAGAGAAGATGTGTTTGGTGATGGAGGAAGCAGCACCACCGGCACATTAATGAGGTGAAATCCTGTCCTGATGCTAAGGAGGTGGCACAACCTGCTACCAAGTTCCCCAGGGCTAACCAGCACCGGTGCTGCCACAGCCCAGTATCACGTCGTGGGGCCAGGCTGCTGGGTGGGCACGGGGTGAGGAGGTGTCCAGCCACTCAGGGCCAGGGCAGAAGGGAGAGCCTGCAGAGATGCCAAAATCCTCCTGCCTGGGCAGCTGGAGTGAGGGTGAGGGTCCAGCTCGAGCATTAGCAGGCTTCCATTCACCTGGGGGCATTGCTGATACCCAGACTTGTTGCAGAGTTGCTGGGAGCGCGTTGTCCTGTGGAGCAACCCACAGCCTGGCTGTTCCCAAACCCCCAGCGCAGGCACGCCTGGGAGAAAGCTGCACAGCCTACAAAGAGATTATGGCCTTCTAAATTTTCCAACCCGTAATAACTAGTTGCATCTTGTCAGTGCTATCTTGATAATGAATAACCTCTACTGTTCTTGCCTCCCACTGCATTAAACACACTCCCATTTGTAAGAAAGCCTACTGCAGAATTTCTACTTGTGCTTTCCACCAGCCAAAAATCCTCACAGCCACTATTGCGAAGGATCAATGACCTCTGGATAGCTGTCAGGTTAGCCTGTCGGGTTCTACTAATGCAAGTTTTTCTTTTTTCAGAAGGAAAAAAAAAAAAAAAAGCTTTTTTTTTATTAAATATACAAATTTAAAAGACAGGCCAAATGTTACCTCCTGTCATAAACTGCACATGTGCACATTCAGCAGTTTTTCCATGTCTGTATTGGAATGTCTTCACCCAAAGCAAATTGTTTCCACATACACCTAGGTCATTTCTACATCCATTCGGCCAGGGAAGCCGAGGTGATGAATTTTACAATATATGGGTGAAAGGCAACACCTAAAATATCTGGACCAAATTATTATATCTAAGACCTGCTTGTGAATCTGGAATCATCTCCATATCCTAAACAACCTATATCTTTTAGTAAATACTGCAACTTATTTGTAAGTAGAAGGAATTGACTCCAGCTCTTCCTATTCTTTTACTTGGAACAGCAGTGGTCATAAATAAATATGGTTAACATTCCAAGGGTTTGATCCCCCCGCCCCCTGCCAAAAGCATGGATTTCCCTTCTTCATTTTATGAAGAGTTTAGAAGCAGATATTTTTCCTTTCAGCTTACCAAGGGATTAATAACATAAAACTTGGCAAGGAAATTGCCGTCTGCGAACTGGAGCTAATATTACTTGATGTAATCCAGATATAACAGTTCCTTGTGCAATCTGTACCGTGTGCAGTTTAAAGAACATAGGAACGGTTTAGTGGCCTGTGCAAATAAAGAGGAAGCAACTTTATTTGTAGGTATGAAGGAGGGTTTTTTTTCCCTGCAATAAGACAAGGTATATTTAACGCTGAGAAAATAGGATTTAAAAATAGCCTCAGTTCTGGAGAAAAGATCCACTTGAAAGAATACGAAATTTGGTTTGGGGTTGTTGGTTTTTTTTTGCTTACGCCTTCCAAATTTATGTTTGTTCTGGACTGAGATGACACAAATCTTGGTGGTTTCTATGCCTTGTAGGAAGAAAATGAAATTAGACGTTTTGGAACGTGCCAGCAGCAAATGCACAGCAGTAGCAGCCGAAATCTGGAGGTAGACGAGCCCTGCCACATCCCTCGGCTGTCAGTGTGATAGAGAGGAGTGGGTTGGGGGGGTCATGTTGTCATAGTGCCTCATATCCAAATGTTGTCGCTGTGAAACTTGAGTTCAGAGCACAAACGTGACGTTTGTCGTCTTCTGTTCCTCTGGAAATACAGCCCTGACGTGGAGGTTTTGCTCCCTTACACACACAAACGTACTGCTCGCAGGAAATGCGGAGCCCCAAGTGCTTCCTCAGCTGGGGCGTGCAAGGGGATTGTCTATCGGGCTGCTGTTAACCTACTGCCTTTTTAATCCTAACCCGAAGTTATTTTTCATA
Source organism: Heteronetta atricapilla (assembly GCA_011075105.1). Taxonomy (NCBI): domain Eukaryota; kingdom Metazoa; phylum Chordata; class Aves; order Anseriformes; family Anatidae; genus Heteronetta; species Heteronetta atricapilla. The sequence goes on from CM021735.1 coordinate 11,894,758, forward strand.
CACGCATTAAATCACTTTTCTGAGGCTCTGTTGCGTTATTACATATACCGAGGGGTCTGCGCTCTCCTGCCTGCGTGGTGATGGTGTGCACGACCATTTGAATTTGATCCAAGGATTTCAAGCTCTGTTTTTTTATACCTTTGATTTCTACGAGTCAATATATCTTTCCATATATCTGCAAAATATCTTTCTCCATCCTCAAGGGGAGAAATGGATCACACACTTAAGTCTGGATGAAGTCTTGTTTTTACATTTGCTGGTGCTCAGAAGGCATTCATACCAGCGCATACGTTCACCTCATCCCAGCAAACTGCTTATCTCAGGGGTCGACCACTAAATACTCACCTCTTTACAGTGCAGCTGTGATCAAAACTCCCAAGATTTCACATTAAGCCAAGGGCATAACCGCGTGTAAAATGGTTTGGCACCTCTCCACGAGCACGTTGCTCTAACGCCTTCGCACAGAAACTGCTGGCCGTGTGTTTTACTAGTGGAAAACAATTCTCTGAAATTCATTAGCTTGCTTGCTCAGCCCCCGTGCTGAACTGATGGTCTCCTTCATTCGTATCAGCAGTGTAAAAAGGGAGCGGCAGAAGACAGGAAAATCAGCCAGAACAAAAAATAAAAAATAAAAATAAATAATAAATAATTTAAAAAAAAAAAAAACACAGGAGGGGGGAGTGGGGGTCGAGGGGCTGGGGTAGATGTTCCAGTCCTGTCACTTAATAAAGCTCAGATATCCAAAGATGAAGAGAAAGGGTGCACGAGTTGTTACAGTCTTTGGGGAATTTTGCTGTAATTTGCCAACAGATTCTGTAGGCTTTATGTTCACAAATGCTCATCCGGTTGCTGAAACACACGTATACACTTTGGCAACGTGTAGATGACATTGCACACACCTTCTGCTGAGATTTTTGGTGCTGTCTTTAACAAGCATTAGCAGCAGCCATACGCAATGCTAACGGCAGCGCTGCCTAAAAATTGTAGGCTCTGTGGTGTGCTGATATTTGGTTTTCTTACTTCTTTCTACAAAAAATGTCAAGCATAGGCTTAATCCTGTAATTAAACAGAAACAAAATATTGTCCTTGATTGCCGTTTTTGACAAGTAAACAGGAGTGTATTATTTAAGATTAAGCCCAGAGACAACGGAACTTTATAAAAACGCCATTCTTTGCTAAGTACTGGAAATCATTTTGAAGTCTCTTCGGTGATTCTCATCGATACTACACATTAGTGGAACTGGCAGTGCATAATTGCTGGGTGTCTCTTCCATTAATGCTACAACAGGAACCATACTCCTTAAATCACACTTTCTCTCATTTCATGGATCTGGTAAAACGTTAACATGTTTAACAGGATGAAACAGATTTTATTTGTAATTCTACTGATAAATAGTTTATTATTCCAAAAACCTGGCGTGTTAAGAAATAATGGGATTTTTTCTGTAGTTATTTTAACCATTTATAGAGGAAACTTAATACTCTGGAACTCTCAGAGAAGACACCAAAAGGAGTTATTTGGGGGTAATCTTCCTCTGAATGCTATCTGCAGTCCCAAATCCAGCGAAGTACTTTAACATATGTCCATTCCTGTTACCAGTATCATTTCAACCAGTGCTTTGCCTATCCCATTTCGACACACATACTCCACGTGCAATTGGTATTCTCTGGCACCACAGAGATGCCCACATTCTTGCATCCGCTTTGATCAAGCCACCCCTCTCCAAGAGGGAGTGCTCCACGATTCAAGAACATTGAAATCAATGCTAGTTGTTACGGCTGCAGCTTGAAAAAAAAGGAAAAGAAAAAACAAAACCTGTCCTGCTAGCATGGGACCTGACTTTCCATCCAGAAGGAATGCTCTCATGTGTCAAATGGAGCACGTGTCTCTCTTTGTAATGTGTTTGAAAGGTACTTGTATTAAGTGTTTTTTGCAGAGGGGTAGTCCGGCAAGGTCGGGCAGAAAGACCTTCTTTGTCTGAACGTACTCCGCAGCCATTACGCCTCACGGTTCTCTCAGGCAGCTGCCTTTCCTCCTCAACTGTTTGGCTCTGCGGAATATGACTGGTTTCTCTTTAGCACTGGGTGAATTCATTCTTATCGTTATTTACAGAATCAGCCTTTTATATTTTACCATCACCATAAGTAAAACAAATCATCTGCATTTCCATAACTGAAAACCGCTGTACTTACTGCTCATTTTTCACTCTGTGTTTGTTTAGGGTTTTGTTGACGTTTTGTGTGTTCAGGCTCTTTTTGGCAAGAAGAATGATATACGTCCTGCGTACTCGGGACAGTGGCTGGCTGAAAGCACTTTGGCAATAACCGCGTGGTTCCGATTCCAGCTTGAAACCCTACAAGAACTCCCTTTTTCACCCATCAGTTATATTTCTTTAAACTGTACCAATGGAATTAGCACAAATACAAAGACCTGTAGTCAGATCTTGCACAATGTGCAGTTGTCGTGGCACTTCTAAAGCTGGCTCTACTAGCAGCCAGTCAGCTGCCATGGTTTATAACCTGCAAGGTCTTCCCTGCCAAGAGGAATGGATGTAGGCTTGCTTATTTTGAGCATGTATTTTCATTTAGGTATTTTACTGTGAAAATATGAGAGAGGAGAGCTTTTCAGGACCAGCTGCACTGAAATCAAAGATCGTGTTTTAAGCTACTCATGCAAAGCTCAGGATCGCTTTGCCAAGGCTGTGAAGCTGTCTGTGTAACTAGAGCATCTGAGCATTGAAGGAAGATAACTGCACATATAATTTACTTATATTTGTGAAAAAATATTTGTGTGCATAGCTGTTAGAACCGTTCTTCGGGCATTTTTCATACTGGCATGGCCTCGCAAGCTGAGGTTTTGCTATACTGGTGCAGAGGTTGTGAATAATAATTTAATATGTAGATATATCGATGTCATTTGCCATTGATACATTACCTTATATTCCCCTTTCATCAGCTTGTATCACTACCCGTATCGCAGGGTATTTTTAATGGAACGACAAGAGTAAGACTGTCACCTGTTAGTGCAGGTAACATGACTGTCTTCCTACTTGTATCAGGGGTTCTGATAGGTGATCAGGGCTTTACGGGAATGAGCTGCTGTGGAACCAAAACCTGCCAGTTTATTGTCATCTTGTGTCATTTGAAAGAAATCTAGCTGGTGTCAGAAGGGGAATGTGATGTTCATTGGTTCGTATATGTGAGAAACTTCATTGTGTTCTCCTGAACTGGAGAACTTGTGTTGGGTAAGCTGAAATGAAGGAAGCTAGGAAGCTACAGTCCAATGAATTGATTTAGTGTGTGAGTTTAATGTGCTTTGAAACTGGGTCCTGTGGAAGTCATAATGTAGATGGCAGCAGGTCGTTTGTGATGTTTGCTGTTTGATAACAAAAACTGCAGCTCACTTTCCAGACAAAACACAAGGCTCCGAACCGGTCTGCAGCCTATTTTGGATAATCTGATATCTACATTTTCAGACATCCATTGTATTTGTTCAAATACTACACCTGAGTGCGTGTGCTATGGCGTTGACACCAGACTATCTACAGGTGAGTGACGTGGATGAGCAGACTGAAGTGGTCAGGGCAAAGGCTCCTCGACCCACACCCATCAGCAAGCTGCGGGTTTCTACTCGGGGCCACACGTGCCTGTGGCTCGTGGCAGCCCACAGGGGTGCTGAGGAGCCCCGCTGTGTCCCAGGTGTGCAGCCAGTGCGGAACGGCCCCACCTGCACGGCCCCTGCTCCCCACCTCCCAGCTCAGCCCCGGTGCCGGGCACAGGCGTCCGTGCAGGACCCGCAGCAGCGCTGTGCTGCTGCTGCTCCCAGCTGAAGCGCTGCCGTCAGCATGACCAGGACTGAACTGTAAGCGGATCTCCTTTAGAAACAAATGAAAAGGTTTTTATGTCAGAAGGACTTCGGTCTCCCTTTTTGATACGATAGAGAGCTCTTCCCGAATGCGAGGAGCCGATTGGAGTTAATTGTATATTATTTACAAAGAAACTGAGCACCTTGAGGCTGGAATCATGAATTCCTTTGAGTGTGGAAATGCTTAGTACATCATAGGTCTAACAGGAAACAAACAAACAAACAAAAGTATTGATTATGATGGGAGAAATGTCCCCAGAGCGTGCCTGCATCATCCTGCTCCCGCAAGTCATTTAGCTGAAACAGAGGCAACAGAAAGCGCAAACAGATGTTTTCCAGAATGATTAAAAAGCTCAGCTACTCTCCAAACATTTCTTCTTAACATCTAGAACAACAACACTTTTATGGGGACTGTGTTCGCCTTCCTGATCATCCCTTTTTCCCCCTTTACTTCAGTCTATTAAGAATTGCAGCCAATTGTATCTAGCTCCCTGCTCTATATGCACCATGCCTCTTACCTCTGCAAACTTCCCCTTTATTAACAGACAAACTCAAACTCTTAATTTTTTTTTGTCAGCTTAGTAACAATGGTTGCTAACCCTGAAGACCTTTGGTAGGTTTCTCAGCCAGGCTGTTAAAGTAAGCAAAACACAAATGGCTATAAACCAGAGCCCAGAAGAGCTTCAGCTGCTCTTTTACAGCAGATCAGTGTCAAAGGGCCAGAGCAGGGTTGGGCATCCCATGTCTCGTACTGTGGCTTGTACAGAACGGTTCCGCAGTCTCTGGGCACAGAACATGCTCTAGTCTTGTTATGTTCAATTTACAGTGCCTGACATCTTTCGTGGGAGAGTAAGGATTCGCCCTTTGTCTTCTTCTGAAGCCTTTGCTTTAAAGCGTTTTCTGTCCAACAGAAGCCTCGGACAAGGTAGAGGAATGTGCTCTGTGAAGCCCAGCCGCTGCCCAAGGAGTTGCCACTGCACAGCAATAACAAGACCTCAAGTTCAGAAACTCAGAAGTGAGTGTTTCCAGTTGCAAAGAATTGCAATCCTGGCACTTGGCCACCAGCCTGTTCCCGAGCTGTTTTCATTTGTGCTGAACGTCAAAAGAATTTGAGGATGTTTATTCCATTTTTTTGTTTTGTTTTGTTTTGTTTTTTCTGAGTGAGCAAGTCCTGCCTGCGGGGCTTCATTTACATTAAGTACATCTTTACTTTTTATTCTATAATTAGCGGAGAAGGGGTCTGTTACTAGAAGAGGGGGAAGAAGAAAGGACTGAGCAGTGCAGCATTCGCATGGATTAGAGATTTACTTTGGCAAAGGTCTTCCTCATGACGTGTACTTGCATCACAGGTGTTTTCCCAAAGCATCTCGGCTGCCCAGACAAGATGTAATGGCAGCCACTCATCTGCGTGCTCCATCCTGCTGGAGCAGGGCCAATAATTTCCTTAAACACAAAATAACTCTAAATACATAAATACTTAAAAGGCTGCACTCTCTAATGTTTTAATGACAAAAGCGATTCGGGGTTATCCTTATTTAAGCTGTCGGAGTTCATTCTGTCGTCTCAGAAGACATAACCTTGAAGCCCAAGTGAAAGGCAGAGAAGAGCCGGGGTGCGCTCAGAGCTTTCAGTTGAGTCCCTTTTATCTTTAGCTCCTCGCCTGCAGAAGAGTGACTGAGCTCCTGCCTCCCTCCCATCCTTTTTAGATCAGATCTGCCGGGAGCAAGATCTCCTGGGCTGGGGAGCGCTTTTGACGGCTGTTGGCTGAAGTTCATGTCGTTTGGGTCTGAGTGACCGCTTCAGTAGTTATCATAGATGGAAAGGTTAACGAGCAACGTGTAAAGCTGAGAACGCTGGCAGGCCTGTCTGATTGCTGCAGAACTCTCTGAAATCCTTGAATGCAAATTTCCCTGGAAATTTGTCTCAGGCTGGGAACACTACCTCTGATCTGTAGAAGTACAACTCTGCTGAGTGAGGTTGCCGTATTGTCGCCGGGGCAAGCGCTGCTTGGTTGGCGTGTTGCTCTGGAGTCTGGGAGCAAAGTCAAGCAGGCTCCTCTGCTCTTGAACAGGACCATATGTAAAAGCCTGAGACATTGGTGACTGCTTTCTGAATCTGTTCCAGCAATTACATCAATCACCTGTACATGCTTATGCATAAGAGTTTAATTGGATTAGAGCTGATGAACTGGTTTAGTGATGGTGACATAGGTTATGAATTACTTGCAAAGCATAATATGATGTTGCAGCAATCTTGTATGAGTAGCAGGGTGTTTTTTCTGTGAAATTTTCGCAGCTCAGTATCTTCAATTAATCTGTTTACTGCCGTGGGAGAGGTGATGCGAGGCATTGCCCAGGTGAAACAACACACGAAGTCACAACAGCCATCAGCAGCTGAGACTGAGACAGAGAATGCTTTTGTAGAAAGTCGGTATCAATGTTTGCAGGGGGTTGGATTTTTTATGATGATCATCATCGTGCTGTGGGCCTTGAAATGGGTATGAGACAACTAAAAAGAGTTACTGTCGCCGTCTTCACTGTTTAGCAGGCGTTCATCTATAGCAAGCTCATCTAAACAGGACAGAGAGCAGAGGGGCGGTGTGGTAGGCGTTGAACACATGGTGTTCGTGGCAATTTATGCGGAGGGGGATGGGAAGATGCCGATGTTAGATGAAAGATTTGATTTGCCCTGTAGAAACTCTGCTGTTGGTTGTTGGCTACAGATCGCAGTGAGCCAAGAGGAGCTCACTCGGGGACGGTCGCGCTGCGCTGCTCTACCCAGGGCGTTCTCACGGCAGCAGAGCCGGGGTTAATCCAGCTGAGCAGATCACGGCCATGCTCTGTGGTCTATGAAAGTGGTTTTGAGTCCCCGTCCTCTGTTTTCAATGAACTTAGAAATCTGTACAATTAATTAGGACCTGAAACTGCAAATAGTATCTGAAATTGTACCCTGCGAAGTTGTCCAGCTGGCTTTGGGGGATGGTTTTTCTGGGAAAGATGATAGCAGTGCACATGCTTTTGTTGTTAGGACCTTTACCCTTCAGTGAATAATGTATGGCTGCCCTGTAGTGATATTAAATTTCATGTCATTACTTGTTCAGTGTGTTTCAGATAACACATAATTGCAGTGGTGAGGGGAAACAATGGTTTGCTGTTTGCTTCAGCCCTTGGAATTCTGTCTCGCAACCCTAAGAAAAAGTGAGGTTTGTAGGTAAGCAGGAGGGTGAAATGGCAGACTAGGCTCCTTCCCGTGCGTGTCACGGCGAGGTTCTGTGTGCTCCTGAGGAACTGGCAGCTGAGTCAGGAGCTGTCCCACAGCAGTCTTACTGGCTGGGCGATGCGGATGGGAGCGCTGCTCCTGCAAGGAGAGGTTGAGGGGTGCGCCCGAGAGATCCTGCTCGGACAGCACGAGTCGGTCTGGAAATTGAAAGATAAGAGAAAAAGAGAGAATAGCTCAATAAGCATTTGTTTCACTTTCAAGTGGCAAAGAGTAGCAACTCTGTGTGAGGAAACTGTAATAAATTCTCCTGAAATACTGCAGGGTGTCAGCTGAAAGCATCCAGCATCTAGGAGGACAAGGCAGCTGTGGGAGCTCTTCCTGACAGATATGCAACGACTTGAGAGTTGGCAACATGAGGGCTGTGTACAGCCATCAGCTTAGCTGCTGCTGGGGAAAGAGCCTCTACACTTTGGCATCTGGGCCCTGGGGTTGCTGGCCAAGAGTAAGACAATTTACCGCTGGAGTGGGGCTGCTTGCCAGACGGATAAGCCCCTCTGAACTGAGCTCAGACTTCCTGACGTCTCCCACTTCTGCCTGTGCTAAGAGCCGTGGCTGGGACCTTGCGGAAGGACCCCGCGGCAGGAAATCCAACGCAGTGAGTGCCGCTGGTGCACGGGGGCATGCAGCGTCCCAGCGTTCGCTCAACAGGGGCCCGCAACGGGGCCCTAGAGCTGGGATGGGCAGCACCTGCGGCACCTTCTGTGCTGCTGTGCACCTAATCCCTAACGTCTGGCTGCCCGATCTGCAAGGCTATTGAAGGCGTAAGATATTCACTCTGATATTGGGAATCATATATTATTGTAACGGAGCGTTAATATATCATACGTCCACGTGTGTGTGTTTATGTGTATATATATATATATATATAAAAGTGTTGGGATTACTACATGTTTCACAATTACTGTTAGCATCATTCTGCAGAACAAGGAGGAATGCAAACATACAAGCCATCTCCCTTCCTTTCAAAAAAAGTGCTCTGGAGCGGGACAGGTTATCATGACGTTTGTTTCTAAAGCTCCATCTTGTTTGAAGAAAGAATGCAAAACCAACTGCGTCATACCCATTTTCTTCTTTCCAGGACAATCCTGGGATTTCAGCTTGTTGGTGAGGCTGTTACAACCCTGAGGCTTAAATCCCAAAGCCACTAATATTCTTTGGTCTGCCCTGCAGCTACAGCGTCCCAGTGAGTGGCTATCAGGCTGCAACTGAGAGTCAGAGCGGTGTGGCTTCTATTCCTGGCGTTTATGTATGGCTTCTCCTGTTATTCCTGTCATTTTTGAAAGCAGCAGGTATTGAACTCCATCTCATGAGCTAGGACTTGGATCTGAGCATGCATTTTAACTCTGAGCACTGCTGAAAGCTTGCAAAGCATGCTTCTGTAAGCCTGTGCTCGTTCTGTTATCTACATCTAGGGGCACCTCCCCTACCTTGCATACTGCAGGTGAGCTAAACCAGCCACTGGCACTCTGCAGTCTGAACAAGGGAGCGAGCAGTTTGGTGCTCAGAGCTTCCATTTTGCCTTGAGCTGCAAGTTTTCAGAGCTTGTGTGCAATTGCCTTGCTTCAGAATGGATTTCAGGTGAAACTGGTTTAATTGCAGGTAAATCTGCAACAGGCAAATTGAGATTTCTCAGCAGCCAGGCTCCAAGGTTGCTGCAGCATCATGAGGAATAAATCATCTTGCAGGCTAATAACAAATTCAGGGCTCTACTGGCATATTTCTTCTAATAGTTAAAACAGGGGAGCGTTAGAGACGGTTCTTCAATTGTACTCACCCTTGGCTGTAATGGAAAGCAAATATCCTTCAACCTGATACCACAAGGTGTAGAACCGAGGGGAGCTGTAAGGGCCTTATGCATGGGAAAAGACAGCGTATATCTGCACTTGTGTTTTCAGGATAAAGCCCTCATGTCTTGGAGCCCTACCCTGGCACACCTACATGCTTTTATTTTGACTGTTTTGTACAGACCTGAGGACCCAGGTCCAAATGAAATGTGACCCACTGTATTAAATTGGCCTGTATCATTCCCCAGTTAGGTATTTAAAGAAGGCAACAGACTTCATGCCAGGCATTTGATCTTCTGCAAATACTGCGGAGTTGTGCAACAGAAGGAAACAATCTCTGAAGATTGAAGCCTGATGGAGAAGAACAAAACAAAATAAAATTAAAGCTATTCCATGTGATTTCTCTATAGCAAACGTTGCAATACCATTGCTCTCACTGCCAGTCATGGTCTTCCTCCAAAGCTCTTACAAGCAGAGATAAGTTATTTTAAGTAACAATTTACATTTGGCAGATAATACTAAACTATGATTGCATAGAAAAAGCTTCAAGCATGCTGACATTTCACACCTGCTTCTGCATCTGACTACCACAGCTGGCACCACGTAGCAGTGTCAATACGGAGATGGTTTGCTTCTAGACTCTTCTGAGGCAAAGTTTAATAACTGTAAAATACAAATCAAGCCGTTCTTTGTTGTTGTTTTCTTTCTGTTTTCAGGAACATAAAACAAAGACCAGCTAGCATGTTGCCGTAGCTAACAAAGAACAGCAGATAAGAAATACTGGATCAAACTCTTTTCTTCTGATGTCAGGAGCTCAGGAAGCATGGCAAATTGAAAGGGATCTGTTAAAACAAATTCAGTCTTCCTTGCAGCTACCAAAAACAGTTCTTCAAGGCTGATGAACTAAATTCAGGGTAACCTTTCGCAACATCAACTGCAGAGCCAGAAGGTTGTAACTCACTGCTGTTACTGCAAGCACCGCTGCCCTCCCGCCCTGCCTTCCCCAGAACCTCAGCTTTGCTTCCCAGCACGTAATTTCCATGGCATTCTTTGGTGTCCTGGAGAAGATGAACCTTAAATAGGATATGCAAGTGATTCTTTATGCTCTGCCCATTTTAGAAAAGTGTAACTATAAGCCGTGATTGCTACAGAAAACAGGAACATCATTAGCTTGCATTTTCTTTCAGCCGCTCAGGTGGCTGTATTTTACAGGTCGCCAGAGTAAACAGAAACTTTCTTATTCATAGAAGCTGCCTTCAAATTTGAAGGCAGGCCAATAAGAGAAGGAACTCCAATTTCTGTGACAGTCCAAGCTGTGTAAGGCTATGTTTATCTGTAAACTTTCTCTCTATTTATACATGTAATTTTTGCGTTTTCTGCCAGAAGGCTGATCAATCCAGAACAGCCCTAGCTAAGTCCTCAAGGAGGACTTAAAAGTAGTTAAGAGAGGAACTGTGCAAAAGAGGAATTTGCTAGCAGTGTAGCCCTTTTGTTGAGCTGGAGCTCCGGGTAGAGGGGAGAAACCTCCCTTGGCTGCTGTGTGCGGACAGCAGGACGAGCTGCGCGCTGGGGGCCGCGGGGGAACCGGCGTAACCTTGTGCCAGAGGGATCCGTTATCGCCGAAACCAGGGAGAATAAAGGTCTCTTTTGTTTCCCACCAGCCACGCCGCCCCAGCGGAGGAAGGTTTTATGGCTGGAGCAGAGGGATAAGCTTTCATCCTAAAAGGGAAATTGCCACAAATCTGTCTGGGGAGGGGGAAGGTGCTGGAGGGTGGGTGGCTGCAGAGAAGAAGGAGCCTCGTGTTCCTGTGCACAGCACATCGGTGGCGTGGTTATTCTCGTTTGGAAGAGTCTGCCTTGTAAACGTCTGCCTTGAGATTTCGAAATGCGTTCACACCGATGTAATCGCAGCAAACTCATCTGAACGACATTATCTTAGGCTGTGCGTCCACGGAGAACGGGTGTAGGAATGATTAAGTACCTAAAGGTTCTCGTGAGTTATGTTTAAAATTGAAAATTCTGCTTCTAGATAATGACTTACGTGGCTCATTTTGCAGACATATGGCTCGTTCTCCATGTGCTATATCACGAAAAATGTAGCTTGTAACAGTGCTGTGAAGCAAGATGTTTGTGATTATAAACACAAATCGCTTAATTACATCAGCATTTGTTTCAAAGATAAAAGAGCGGGAACCCTTAGACTATCTTCTGGTTAGGGACAGCAACCAGATTGTGTTTGGCATCTGTGTTTCTGAACGTGTGCGTGTGTGTGTCCATGTATGTGTGTGTGTGTCCGCATGCAGCATTCCCAGACAGCAGGATGCAGGTGGCTCCTTCTGAGTCCCAAGAGCTCGATGTACATCCTGAAGGCAAGCAGATTTGAGGAGATGATTGGTGCATCGGTTTTGTAAGACCGGGAAACCCTGCCAGCAGCGCAATCAGTTAGTAAAAACTGGCCGTGAGAAACAGGTTGTGTAAAGCACAGCAACAGCTCTGCAGCTTTCTTTATGACAGGTATGATTTCATGGATTTTCCACATGTCCCTCTCAAACCCAAATGAGCCCATGGAGGACTGCTAACGAAACTGATCCCATTTTCCTGGAAAAGGCTGTTCCAGAAGCACTTGGTGCTGCCAACATTGGTGTCAGGAGGATCGTGAAGTAGGAAACATTGATTTGTAAGCATAACCAAGCCTTGCTTGCTGCAGGAGAGTTGCTCTGGGGGCTGGAAGGGTGGCAGGATAGTTCTTTGTCAGGTCACAGGCTTTGTTGTAGGATTATGAGATGAGTGAAATGTGTTATGCACAGCCAAGCCTTGGGCATGCAGCACTTGGGACCGCCAGTCAAATCCACTCTTGCTCTAACAGTGATGGTGCAAAGTGCCCTGGCTTCGGCTCGGGAACAGGTCAAATAAAAGGGCTGTGCTCAGGAGCAGCATGGGTTGTGGGCTGTAGTGCTCCCAAGGCATCCCTGCCAGCACCACTCCCACTGCAAGAGCTGCAGGGTTAGCCAACGTGGGCTAGAAGGTCCCAGACCTCCTGAGTCTCCAAAAAGACACCAGAAATCTCCCAGGGAAGAAGACACCTGCTCTATCTCATCGTCTTGAGCTGTTACAGAAACCCCAGAGGAACTTCAGAGATTTGGCAGATAAGGTAGATAAGATGCAGCCAGACAAGTTAGGACCAGAAGGCAGTGCTGGGCCCTGGAGACAGGGGAAGCATTCAGAAAGAAGATACATCATTTCTTCAGATATCCTTCATCTCTCTTTTTCGTTGCGTAATTCCTTAGCGAGCATTCCCTACGCTGGAAGCTGTCAGTACCTCGAGGGTTAGCTGCCTTTCTCCTTTTGCTGGTGAAACACGCAGCCAGGTTGGGCATGCAGGTTACTCTACTAGCAGCGAGTATTTCAACCCGTAGTAATGAACTTCAGTGTGAACCATTGCTTTCCAAAAGAGCCTTACTGCTTCGTGAGCCACAGGAGGGTTTAAATACAGGCACTAAGGGTACTGACGGCCTCTTTTCAAGAATGCAGCTCAGCCATTTAAACACAAGATGCCCGTCCTCATGAGCTGCTGCAAAAATGGTTAATACGGAGCCCTAGAAGCAAAATCATTTTGATGTCTTTTTCAGTCATATTTCTGATAAAACACTTCAAGTACTTTGCAGTATTATCCCTGTGCTGTTTAAGTGGGACCAGTAGGCTGAAGTTAGCGAGGTGAAATCAAAGCACACAGAATTGCAGGCTAAAGTAAATCCAAGGCAGGAACTCTGTTCCTTTCCACAAAGCCAATTGTGTTAATAGTGAATGAAAATATTTTCATAGTATCATTTGTATATCCCAATGAGGTCTGAACTTACAAGAGAAATGATGCTAGAGATTAGACTTGCATTATTGCCAGTATTTTCTCTTTACAGTTTTTGTAAATATCTTTTAAGGCTGGTTATTTTTAGTAGAACTCTTAAGACTGTCCTTAGGCAGAAATACCCGAACCAAAGATACATCTCATGTTCCATATATTTAGGATATGATATTGTTATAATACAATGTATATATTATATCAAGTCAGGAATCTCTGCAAGAAATCTAAATGACATAAAGAGCTGCTGAGCAATCAAACAGATTTGTTCTTCTAGCACCAACAAGTATCTTGACAAGAACGTTTCACTGAAGGTTTAGAGGAAAAAAACCAGAAGCAGAACAAAAAGATCAGATGGTTTTGTGTTATGTTTTCAACAGACTAAGTGGACAAAACATTATCGAGCAAATTAGCGCTTAGTTCCTGTTGTTTGGTAATAAGGGATTCGGTGTTAGAATCGGGGCTTGACTGATCAAACAAGACCTGGAAAAGCTCCTTGGCAAAAATTACTCTAGGAACTTGGCCTGTGTACAGTGAAAATACACTACAGATGTATAAATTATGCAGGTTAGGACAGTGCTGGTCAAAACCTTCCATACTGGAGTCATGTGGGAAAGAAAGTCTAGACATCACAGATTAATGTACTTCATCTAAAATCATGCAACCTAGAAATTGCCTAAAGCCACATCTGCACGAGTACGCATACAGGATTTTGTAACCAATTATGTTTACTAGATTTTCAAAGAGAGAACAACCAAAGGATTTTACCAAATTGCTCTACTGGCAAAGCTTACGTATAATTTTAGTTATAGTATGTACAACTTTTTAGGCAACCAACAAATTAAGATAACCAGACAGAAAAAGTCTACATTTTATTACAAAAAGTAGCCTGCAAATAAGTGCAAATTCCCTATACTTCTTGAGAAATACAGGGAACTGTGCATGGAGCTATGGTCATTTGTGGGAAGCAGGAAAAATTGGAGGGTTGGTAGTGGTTTACATGTAGTATAAATCCATAATATATTGCCTACAGGATTCTCAGAGCTTTGGAGTCGAGCCTCCTTGGCTGCGCCCCTTTTGATAGTTGTGGACAGGGAGTCTGTGGAGTGATGCGATGCCCGTGCCCAGTTCAGACAGTCGAGTCCTCACGGCCCTTTTTGGACCCATGTGCTCAGTCCCGAGTGGAGACTGCAAAGGGTCCAGAGAATCTGCCAAGTAACTGAGCTGCTCAAGCGTCGCAGCAGACTACAGGGAGAAGAGAGCGAGAACTGCCAAATCTGCTTGGGAGTCCCGTGAGTCTGTCTGGGCTCTGTCTGCCGAGGAAGAGACTTACCTGGACAGCTGAAAACTGGCTTGCATTTGGACAGGAACCACACTAGAAACCACATATGGACAGCAAGGCTGTGAAATGGCTTGGTCAGCTGCCAGCGTGGGAGCGCTATTGATGGGAACTGTGCTGGCAGTAGCGCTATTGTGAGGCGGCTATTTTGGAAGATTGCAGCAATTTTTCCAGGTACCATCTCTTTGCTTCCTTCTGCCATCTCCCCCTGCCCTCAGGATGCAAATTCTCCACTCCGGCACGCTCAAGTATGCGTATCAAAGGCTTCAAGCATTACATCTAAACCTTCCTGTGTGGTCTCAGCTCTTGCAGGTGATGCTAATGTTAGTCACTGCTGTAGCCCCTTTTCTCAGAGCTTCTCTGGTGGCTTTCATCCTCTTCAGCAAGAGCATTTCAGCCAGCTGCTCCTGCTCTGGAAGGAGCCAGCATCTGCCAGGGCACTCTTCAGTGGGCACAGCCACCTGCTTAGCTGCAACAGCTTCTATGCCTGAGTTTTGAAATTAATAGGCTGGGAGAACTAACGAGCTTTTGCTGGCCAGGCCAGCGCACGTCGATTGGAAGTGTCTTGGAACAAGTTGGTGCAGACTGTGTCCAGCCCTGAGCTCCACTTCTGTTTCACGGCAAACAGAAAATCTCTCTCGGGTATGCATTAAACTTTCAAAACACTCCATGCTACCTGAAAAAATAATCTCTTTCATCCTCAAGTATGGTGTTTGCCAGCTTCCAGCTAATCTGGACTCCATCAATACAGATATGAAACTGTTTACATGTCTAGACTAAAGCTACATTTTTAACTGAGAGATTTCACCAGCAGTCATGATGGATATACCAAATTTTGACCAAACTTCTGGAACTGAAGTACACTGATGCCTGTCTTGGGTGGCAAATGAACACAGGACAAAAAGGCAGAAGAGTAAAAGAGTGTGGGGGGTGACATATACAAGGGATGGCATGGTCTTTCAGAATGCAGCAGAGAAAGAGATTTCTCCAGTACTTTTCTGCTTTTTAATTAATAAAAAAGTAAAAAACTCATCTCACTATACTGGCCACACAAACAAGGCCACTTTTGCCATCAGTTAAATCAGATATTGCAAGTTTGTGGTATTAGATCTTGATATTTTAGCTGTAATAATGCATATTGAGGCACAGCTTGGTTTTCTGTAAAGCCAGCCTGGGAAACAACACACTCGAGTGGGAAAAGTTATTGAATGTTATGAAGCGTAAATGTTTTGGTTGCTAATACATCCTTAGATTAAACGTTTGTTCAACTGGAATTGAAATATTTGTGAGAAGGTATTTCACAGAAGATAGTGAACATTTACATTTAGATCCTAAATCAGCTGACGTAGGGAGAACCTAACTTACAACATACCCATACACATGTCCTGTGTGAGGCAAGAAGGATCTGATTTTTCAAGTTCATGCACTTTCAAGATGAAGTCCAGGTTGTCAAGCCAAGCAGTTGGTAAATAAGAGCTAACAGACGTAATTTTCCAGTTGGTGTTATGGCCAGCTGCAACTCCCCTTCCAGGCACCTCCTGGCCCCACTGCAGGCACCAGTCTGTGTGGCACTAGTTCCCCTAGAGACAAGACTTGATGGGATTAACCTTTGGCATTCCTCCCCAGTGCCACCCTGGTTTCCCCACGGGTCGTGGTGATGAGCATCCACGATGTGCTAGCCAGAGTCACGCTGTGCTGGTCAGTTCCTGGGCTTTTCCTCTGCTCATCAAAGTAGGTTGGATGAGCTCAGCGGGAACCTGGACCACACTCCCCGTCAGCCCTCTGGCGTATAGAAACCAGCTCCATTTCATGGGGGATAACAGTGGCCTATAATTTTTTTCATAAGCTGCTCAACCTTCATTGCTGAACTGTTTCAGTCCTTGGCCTGTGGTGTTTTACTGGGAGAGTGTTCAAGAACTTTTCTTCTTTGATGGTTCATTTCCATCCAGTTTATGTCTATTTGCTACATGTACGTGTGTATATATAGTCATTTAGCTGAAATGGTTCTCATATGTTCCTAATGTTTAGCTCATAGCGTATTTATGGAAAGCAGCTATATTGCTTCTCAGGCTTTATTTTACTAAGCTTAATGCATCGAGTGTCTTCCAGTCCCCCATAAAACAGACTTCTCTGTTCTTGTGCACTTTGACAGAATCTTGCTTTAGTAAGAAATGGCTGTTAACTCACTTCAAGATAAACTCCAACTAATACTTTAACAATCACACTAATACTTCTTTGTTTCTGTCCAAAATATCTTGGTCGAAATACACTAGGCTCCCTTCTGATTCTTCCACAGCTGCATTAGAGTGGTTTAGTTATCCTGTGATGGAGTAATACTCAAAGTATTTTCTCTCCTTCTGCCATTTAATTTGCCGAGTTCCAAGCCCAAGGCAGAAACCCTTGCTCTCCGTTCCAGAGTACTTGTTCTTGCCAAATTTCATCTGATTTCTGTTACAGTTTGCAAGTGGTAAATTCTTCTTGATCCACTCTGTATTGATTATGCCTTCCAGTTTTAGGGCACTACCCTATTTTGTTAATATCCTTGATGTCTTTGTGCCAAAATCACTAATGAAAATATCAGTTCCAAGAGCAGTTCCTGAAGAACTCAATAAATCACCTTGTTCAAGTTGGAGATCCTTCGCTTATTACGCTACACGAACCTGTGGATCTGCTACCGCCCCGTAGCAACTCTTAACTATTTCTGGAGAGAGGGACTTGTCTAGAGCTACATACAGTTTGTTGATGACTCCAACGTTACTAAGATTTTACCCCTAAAAGCCTTTCCTTAAAATGACAAATAAAAAAAATCCTATCAATGCAGAACTTTTTATTTTTTTTGAGACCACTGCGACAGCATAACTATGCTGAAGCCATGAAGAACATCATTCACCAACCAAATGTTATCTGTAGTTGAAATCTGCCATTCTTCTAAGTATGTTTAGATCCTCCAATACTTAATCCTTTCATCATGAATCTCAAAACTTTCCCCAACTCTGCTCAGTGCACGCGAGAGGTATGTCAAGGATCATGAAAAATTACAGTGTTTTGATAATCCCACTTGGGTCTGAATTCCAGTTTTCAGGTCCATTGAAACTTAAAACTTAGCTTAAAATTCAGAGAACATGAATTCATGAGCCGCTTTCAGCTGCTTGCCTGGCTATGCAATGTGCTTTCTCCCTCTTCTTTTCATTGCGAACCAAAATGCATGGTACAAGGAAGGGGTTTTGACATAAGTCTTTCTTCACACTTGAAATAACTTAGTCATGCTACCTCCTGCCAAAATGAGAGGGTCACAGCAACGATCTTCGCAAAAACTGATCTGCATCATCTCAGGACAGAGGGAGTGGATGAAGCATATCAGTGCTTCACGTATCTTCTATCTCTATGGAAAATAATTGTATGGAATAATCAATAAATCATTTTTAAAAAATCGAGGAACTTTAGTTTTTATCAGAAAATAATTAATGTACTTTAGAGTATTAAAGGCATATGCCAGTCTAATTAAATAATGGGTCTGAGAATGACCTACCTCAAATCCAAAATGTTATCTCCACCTCTAAAGAATGCAATAATACGTGAGCTCTGCGCTCCATCTAATTCTAAAGGACGAGCTGTCCTTAAAAATCCTTTTAATTCCAATTCTTTATTTAAATTTCGGTTGTGATTTTGTTGCCTGGCAAGTTAGTCTTAGACGAAAACTTGTTTTGTGTCAGTTCAAAGATGTACATGCAAGCTAGTGTTTTCTTGATAATGTACATTGCTTTGATGGTAACTGGCAGCCCTTGCTATCAGATTTGGGATCGTGGAATAGCCATTGCTGGCACCAAAAGATGTGTTCGTAAACAGCAAGATCTCCATATTATCGTTTCTCTTATTTCTTTTTCATATTCTGGATGGCTACTAGAAAAGCTGTAATCAAAGGATGAAACACAGCATAGCAGTCTTATCTTAGAAATGTAAACATACTCAATAGTATTTAGCATAATCTGATATTCAAGAAACAATTTATTTGTATGAGTATTGGTTTTTTTTTAGGAGGAAGTTTGCCCTGTGTAGAAGACCAGCATAAAAGTTTGGCAAGGCTTGAGTGCCATTTTGGCCTTTGAAATGGAAACTTAGTAGGTGTCCGGTCCTTGGGTACCCAGGGAGAGGTCTGGGCCCTGGGAGCAGAGCCGGAACGTGGATGTGCTTTAAGCAGAAGCCCTGGGAACTGACCAAAAAACAGTCTGCCTTTCAGGAGTGCTCTCTTCATAAAGCTAGATACTTTCTTATGTGAGAGGTGATTTAATAAAATCTGATTTCCTGTAAAATTGTTCATGGTATATTTTGAGGTGTCTGCCCTTCATAGCTGTATCTTGCAAAAGCAGGTGTGCAGTCAGGTTAAGGAAAGGATTACCATCTCAGCCCCTCTAGCAGCAAAGGGTCAGCCTCAGAGATAAGAAATTCCCTTCTGGAGCAACCTGAGAAGCTGGATTTCAAGCCCATGCAACAGTTTTCCTCGTGTTTAGCTTGACTTAAATCAAAACAAGTCCAATTCTTTTTTTATTAACAAGGCAGCTCTTCCAGCTGCTCACTGGAGTTCTCATTCTTGTCCGTGTTGTTGCTACTGAGTAAGAGTTGTTCATAGTGTCTGCATCTCAATTGGGAATACATCCCCTAGCTCTGGGGAACTGCTCTTCTGGGATCCAGAAGCCCCTACCTTGGTGTCAGTGAAAACTTGCTGAAACTGAAACACTCCAACAAAGCATAGCTAAACAGTCTTTTACTGGGTATTTTTGTCTGATTCTTTTCCTGTGTTCACGTTTGTGTCTGAATTCCCTATGGCTAGTCTACCACAATGTTGTTTTAAGTGTTGCTCTCTCTCTGAATTGCAGTTACATCCAGGAGACTCAGCTATGTCCATAAGCTCAGACAGCACTAGAGCTGGTCTCTGTACCAGGAACTGGACCCCATAAGGTGAGACCTTTGTAATACCTGATCGAGATATGTATAATCCCATATGGTTATCTAATGCCTTGCTGCCAATGACCTAAATTTTAACGTTAGGTCATGAGTTCAAAAGCATGAGATAAACTGTGTTCCTACAGTCATTTGTTCAAAAAGGTGCTAAGGAGCACCCACAAGCTCTCAAAATATTAAATACACAAAATGAAGTGGCTTGCATGCAGGTATAGAGTAAATGGATGGCAGTGCCAGGAAAACATCAGGTTAGGGAAAATTGCTAACTCATGTCTCTACCACTGGCCATGATCAGGCCGGACAGGCAAAGTTCCTTCTCACCTGCAAACCCCTGCAAGGTCGAGTGAGGGAGACATCCACTCGGTAAATTATGACAGTGTAAGCATCAAGGAAGATAAACAACTGATTGTCCTATGCAGTACATTTTGGTAGTCTGGGAAAAAGCGTAGTCTCTCATCACCGAAACTGGTACACCTTGGTGACAGTGCAAAGCTCAGAATTGTGGGAATGCAAGATTTTCATTCTTAAATAAGGAAGAAAGGTAAGAAGGAAAACAAGCTCATGACTGTTATCTGGGGAAATATTTCACTGTAATCTAATCTAGGACTAAAAAAAAAAAAAGTGTCTGTGATGGCTCAGGGTGGTAACAGATTTTGGCCCCCAGGCCATCTTTCCCCTTGGGCTTTGCAGAGCTGCATGGCCTCCAGTCCCAGTGCTGCTTAAGTGAGCTTAGAAGAAGAGAAGAGATAATGCCATCATTTTCCAATTCTTTTTAACTTGCCTTCTGTTAACTTGTAGGGATAAGTGCCTTCGTAAGCAAAGGCATATATGGAGATCTACATTTAAGCTAAGGACATGTATAAAGGCCAGGAACTAGGCTGTATGCTCTTCTTAGCATCAAGCAAGATGCCTTGATTTCATCACATGGCATCTGTTTTATTTCTTCTCTACTATTAGTTCGCTACAGCAGTAAACGCGGAGATGAAAACGATACATGTCACTGCAATTTCAGTTATGAGTAGTGTGCAGCGATTAGTAGGAGCGTTTTGCAAAATCCTTTTCATGGGCCTTTTCACGGTGTAGAAACTGGCCTTGGAGCAGATCTGCCTAAAGCCAGCGCGCCACTGGCAAAGCTTTCACAACCTGAAGGGCTGCCGCTAAATCACTCGTCTACATTAAAAGCCATTGACATCTCTGAGATAATGTTTTCTTTCTGTCTGGTTCTTCATAAAATAAAAAGCTTAGCCATGGCATGTTGGAAATACAATGAATGCAATTTAGTTTAGACCCTGTGATTAAAGTTAATTTGATTCAGAATATGCTGTTTATACTGGTTAATTGCTCCAATATGTAAAGAGAAGCGGTACCTTCTGACTGAGGCAAACAATAGCAAATCTCCTTCTGTGTCTGGAAAAGAGCAGGAAAAGGGTTATAAACTTAATCGCACCTCAGATGTGATTGCACAAGTATATATTACTCACATGTTACCATTTTTAATGTACTTTTGTAGAAAATCCCATAATTAAATAGAATTTTGCCCTTCTTTTGCAAAAGAAATTGTTACATACATACAAAAGACAAAAATAATAGCACCATAGTTGCTCTTCATTTCATAATATAAAGAAGTTTATGCTTAACCTAGAGCACTTTGTTGGATTTAAATCCTCGTGTTACTGACTTGCTGAAGGATGGGCCAGATCAGCAAAGAAAGATCGTTTACAGACTCCTGAATCTTTACCACTAG
This sequence comes from Heteronetta atricapilla, assembly GCA_011075105.1. NCBI lineage: Eukaryota > Metazoa > Chordata > Aves > Anseriformes > Anatidae > Heteronetta > Heteronetta atricapilla. Next base: position 11,915,584 of record CM021735.1, read on the forward strand.
CAACAGAGGATAAACACAAACATAAAAATAAATATTGCTGTGAGTACATTCAACACTGCCTTTTTAACTTTTTACAGAGCTGCTTTCCATGTCAGACTTTCCAAAGGAAAGAGCTGTGCTAGATCAGCAAATCTGCTAGGCAGAGGCTCTGCAACTATATATGGATGCAGAAAGAAACCTGAGCCGCGGGAGGCTCGAACGCTGATACTTCGCAGCGATGAATTAGCAGGAGCTAATTGAGCTTACTCTGTGAATTACTGTGACCAGAGATTCGAGTCAGAATTGTTTGATTTGAGACGAAACTGAAACTGGGCCGAGTGCCTGGGGTGCCGGGCAGGGCTCGGGGGCTGCCCCTTCCCTCCTCTTCCCTCCCAGCCCTGCGTCTCCGCACAGCGCTAAAAGCAAACCTGCGCGCTGAGGGTCCGCGGCTGCTTTGCAGAGGGCTGAAAATACATTTTAAAAGTAACAGCTCCGAAAGAGATGGGTTGCTTTCTGCAAACGCCACGGACTGTTTAGACACATAATTAATGTAGTCTTGCACTTATGGAAACTTGGCCTTTCTGCTTGGGATGTTTTTGGCTGAGGGTGTGTTCTTGCTTCTTTTTTTAAGGAAGGAATGGCTGGTTATTTATTGCTGAGTGAAACGGCAAGCGCTATTAATATGGTAGTGCTGACAGAGAAGGCATTTTCCCAGTTTGCTGTTCTTTTTTCTCTTTCCCTTGAAATGGTTGTTCTCTTTCCATAAACAGATGCAAATAGACCGAATGTTTCCTGCAGAATAAGGCAGCGAGAACAAAGTAGCAAGCAGCAGGGCTATCTTGTTGATGAAAAGACATATTTTATTGTACGTCTTCAGACATGAGAGCAAAAAAAAATTGCACCCAGACGAGAGCCGTCTGTGTAAAGGTGTTTGCCTGCACTCAATTTTAAGCAGTGCTATGCTGCATAAAGAGGACACGTATTCAGAGGTGAATGGATGAACTGGAAAGTTTTTTGACTCCTCTGGCCCAGCTATACCATTTCAAGCTAGTTTTGAGCTCCGAGCCTCGCAGCTACAAAGCCCTTTTGTGAGTATGAGTCTCAGCAGTGCTACCCTGCCCGGAGAGCGAGCGCTCTGCAGGAGATGGGCTTGCTGTCTGGGGCCTGAGCAGATCAGAGTCTGAACATACCCAAATTGCTAGAATTTGCCAAGCTTAAAAAAAAAATAAGAGTTTGGGGATATGTATCTTTGAAGACTCTTGTAGCCAAATGTCTGAAATTTGGGAGACTAGCCCTACCCGGAGCACACCAAACAATGCATACCAAATTTCAGGGCAAACTGAGTTCAAGCCCCTTAAAAGCAAAAAATACTTTGCAATCCCTGACTGGCAAAGCTGCCACAACTGGGTCAGACATGCTGGGAAAACTGAACACGAGCATTTCTCACTGCTATGAGAAGAATGATATTACCTCAACCTGGCATCTTTCGTGGATTTTTGTACTGAAGCTCTGTCCTTCCTAGCTGATACTTTTGACACAGGATTTTGTCGTGCCTTTTTTTTTTTTCCTGATATGAAGAAAATGTCAAATAGTTTAGACTGTATTCCTTCAGTTTATCCCTGCTTCCTATCCCAGGAGCACTGGAACTGGGGATCTGTTAGAAGCTACCCAGAGTTGCAGAAATATGTGGAGGTATGGTGATAACTGCAAGGAAAAAAATGAGACTAGACTGCTGCAGAAAAGTGCTGCTGTTAAAGTAAGCTTGTGAGTCTATAATGAATTATATTATGCAACCACAGCCTACAGCTTTATTTCCTGGTCACATGAGCATGAAGCCACAGGATGGTAATTCAAAACACTGGTCAGAGACAAGAAAGAATTGTTTAAGGAAATATAATATTTTAGACTAAAGCGTTAAACAAGATAAAGAAAGTAGTAGTCTCCTAAAAGGGAAAAATATGTATAGATATGAAAAACAAGAAGCAGAAAGTTCCCATTGGAAAAATTGACAGAAGACTTCATTTCTTTGGTTTGAGGAAAAGGCGTAAAAGTTTCTGAAGTCTATGTAAACAGGAGTTCCTTTAGATCTGATGATTTAGTGTATGTGTTCTTCTGGGCAGAAACTGTCATTTTTTGTCGTTTCTCCAGAACTTACTGCTGCAGAGTCTTACTCACAAGCAGAACTTGCTGTGCAAAGAAAATAAGAAATGGCAACGGGAGGGTAAGAATTTTACCCACCGACCTGATGAATGTCAGTCTGTTCTTCACGTTTCACATAACCATCACTTACATATACACAAGGCTTCAGCTGGTTTGGGCTTGACATGCTCCCTTTTGTGCCTGGTAACGGTAAGGCTGCAGCTGTGCTCGCACAGAATCGGAGGGGATTGCACACCCAGGCAGTAGGAGGATGCAAAATCAGAAGCTCTATGGAAAAGACAAGTATAAGTAAAGCAGAAGGGTTGGCTACTAATATAAATAAATCCTAAAGAGTTGCATTTACAGGTTTCCTAGACACCTTTATTTCCAAATCCAGCAAATTTCTCCCTGTAGAAAAACCGTCTTATTTTGGTGTACAGTATTATGCTAAAATGGAAACCTCTTAAACTAATATATTCCTAATGGTTAATGAACCTCTTCTCATTTCCCCTATAGACAAGTGGAAGTACCAGGGAAATAATTGTGTTCAGCAGTGTTTTGGAAAAAACAAATGTGCCTGGTTTCAGAAGTGGTCTCAGCCCTTTCTCAGAGCCAGTCTGAAGCACGGTGAGATGGTTTTTTGCTTGTTAACTGCTTGAGCTGTTGTTAACAATTGCCTTGTTCCTCTCAGGTATTTTGTTTTAAAGGGCTTAGAAGCTGAAAGCTCTGGGGTTTTAACTGAAAATATTTTGGGGGTTTCAGCTTTTCAGTAGCCTGGTGCTGGCCCGGTGAGTTATGTGGGAATTTAATTTTCCTCTGGGTTCTGTGGCAGCCTTCTGTAAATGGTTTTAACTTACCAGACTGATTTCTTCAGTCTGCCCGACTCCTCAGTGTGTGCTCTCCATAAAGGCTGCCTGGGCTTTTATCACCTCATCATTGCTCCTAGCTCACTGATAACAGCTGGCGATAAAGGAAATCTCCATGTAGGCTGAAGTTCCCATGCTCTGTCGGTGCCTCTGTCATACAAGCTGCTCTCGTTTTTCTCTCACAGTGGCCGTGATTAAAAAAATGAACAGATGGAAGACAAAGTGCTTAGCCTTGCCCTTGCTATCATCCCCACGGGGTATTTCCAGGGAGGCTGTTTTAAGCGATTCCAGGCTAGGTTGTGCTTTATCCTTTTTACCCCGTGTTGGGACAGAACCTCGCTTTAGGTTTGCAGGGTTATTTCCAGTCGTATTCATGTCAGCAGCGCTGGGGTAGCTGGGCAGCTGCAGGAGCTAGCTGTGAAGCAGCCAGCTCAGTAACTCTTCGCTAGCAGCACAGCCTCTGCGGCACAGCCCTCGCTGCAATCTGCAGTGTCATGGGTGAAGCTGGGTAAACACTCGGCTGTTTATCTTGCCCTGAAATATGGCCACAAACAGCTGCTATCAGTACCCGAGATAACGCGAGGCTAGAAGCTCCGCCTGTGTAGGGCAGCCCGGTGCTTTCTGACTGCTGGCAAAGACAGCAGCAATCCCAAAGATTTCCCCAGCACAGAGCCCAGATCTCACTTACCAGCTAACGGCATTCGGCTTCCAAGGTTATCATTGCGATGACTCCCCCAAGGGCTCATATTTATACCTTCAGCAGGCACTTAGTTGGAAGGGCATGTCTTGCTGAACTCTTGATGGCAGTATTTTATTTTATTTTTATTTTGCTTTAAACTGATGTTTCTTCCCTAACACCTCCAAGTTCTCAGAAAGTGCTGGATTTGTGCCACTACGTCCATCACTTCCAAATGCAATTATATGTTTCATTTCAGGCAGCACTCAGGATCATGGAGAAATTTGCCATATTTACAGACTATAAAAGCAATTTCAGGACAGCTTCCCACTGCTGTCTAGGAAGAGCAAGTGTCCAAGAAAAATACAGCCAGAATTGTATGGCTTCATCTTGGGTAGCTCATATCCTAGATGGGTTGATGTGGAGCATGCTGTTGCACCTAAGCAACAATGAGGTCCATAAAACTGAGATCCTTTCTGTTTCCAGAGGCACACACTTAACTGTCATAGAACAATTCTTGTTATTAAGGAGAATTACAAAATAGTCATTTGGGGAAAGTAAGCAAGCAGATCTCATTCTGGGGCAGCAGCTGCATGTCATACGTTCACTGTTGTTCAGGGAGAAAGCAACCTAGCAATTCAGAGGATAAAAAAACTGTAAAAATAGTGAATCTCACCCCAGTCTCACCTGGAAGCTGCTGTGTTTTCCCCTTGGGTAAATTCAAAGAGGAAGGGGGCCACTGCTTCTCAGTGGCTTCCAGCAGTAAACCTTATCTTGCGTGAGCGCCAGCATTAGCTTTGTGCCAGGCAGGGTTTCAGCACTGAAGCCACCTGCCATGGACCGCATCTGGCTGAATGGACTTTATGGGCCGTGCTTTTATGTCTAATGCTGAGTACTGCAACTGCAGACTTTCAGCACTCCTGTTTTCCTTCCAAAAATAACCAACAACAACCCTAACCAATTGGCATCTTTTGCACAGGTGATACTCACATCAAGGAGCAGAGGATGGTGATGGGAGACTCCACTGCAAAGGTCCTTGGAAGAGCATCTTGTGGCCCGATCATGTGAGCCTCTCCAAAATGCTGTTCTGCTGCATCTACATCCAGCCAGGCTGTGGTCCTAACGGCCCACCCTGCTAAATGCATGAGCTGTTTCTTTTCATTAGCTTAAACTGGAGAAAAAAAAAAAAAAAAAGGCATTTCCTGACTACTACATTAGCTACTTACAGAAGACCTCCCTACATTAACATTCCTGTATCAGTCAGAGCAGTTCCTACTGAGTATTTGTAATTTTCTCTGCACGGCTTGGTTAATTCAGCAGGAAGAACTGCTCAGGCAGCTGCTGGGACCGCCAGCTTCTCCACCCAGGCTGTTGCTTAGCACGGTGAAGTGTGCAACTAGTGCCTGTCAGCTGGCCTTTGCACAGCAGGTGCCACCTGGGGGACTTCTGGGCCTGGCTGGACATCGCCTGGAGAGGTCTCATTGCAACAACCAGTGGAGCACTGTGCTGAGCTGCAGGGTGAGATAGTTCTGTAGGGACAGCTTGTCCATCTTGTGTATTTGTGTGCAAAGTCTACAGCAACCTGTGGATCATGGCATCAATTCTCTCTCACTATTATTACCAGACAAGATTTGGAGTGCTATTAGAGTCTCCACCCTGTTCTGATAGGAACGACGCGCTGGAGTGCTTTTATCTGTTTGCAGCCGTTCTCCGTGCTTCCTGTCCTGTTGAAAAGCAGAACGTAGCTGCTAAGCAGTTGGCTGCCCTACGAAGGCATTTGAGGCTTAGGTCAGCATGGTCCAACCAGCTGGCTGCACCACAGGCAGATGTGGCCCCAGCCCCTCTCCTGAAGGAGACAAGGAACAGCTGCCCGAGCTGCAAATGCAAGCGGGAACTCTGAAGGCTTCCTCCTGTGTTGGCTGGCTGCCGTGCAGGAGGGCGATGGCTTCGGACTGACGTGGGAGCGCCTGGCAGCACTGCCAGCCCCGTGGCATGCAGGTGGGAGCAGCCTGGCCGGGGCAGAGGTGTGAGAGCCTGCTGGCGGGGCTAAAACCAAAACTTGGGGGAAATAGAGGCCGGGAGCAAGCACCTACTGAGCCTCGAGGCACTTCAGTTGTGAGCTTCTGAACTGTGCGAGCCTGCCTCTATTTATGTTTAGGTCTGGTTGTTTGCCACCAAAGAGATTCTGCTGTAGGCTGATTTGAGCTGGGTGCATGGCTAAGAATCAGTGCAAGGCACAGACCGGCAGCAAATGCTGTCTGAACATTTGCTTGTCCTCAGACGTTTTAGCAAAATAAAAAGGACTGCATTCAAACAGCAGGGGAAAGTTGACTAAACTGAGGCAATGTGTATGGTTTAAATATTTCAGAGTGATGTCATGGCAGGAAGCGAGTCCTTTTCTTTCTTTTTGCTGGCTTAAACTTAATGGAAAGGGTAAGAAAATATTTCAGCTGTACAGCTACTGCGATGCCTCTAAGTGGTGTGCTGCACGGAGCAGCTGGGTCTGTGCCGGCGCCGTAATGCACACCATGCATCCCCACGCAGCCCTGGTGCACAAGTCACAGGTCCCCTGCGGTTACAAGGAATTACGCTGCCATTCTCCCATTGCCAAATACAGTCCACAAAAGTCAAAGTACACATCAAAAAAAAACCCTCTAACTAATCCTTGCAAAATCCAGTAAGGTAAAACATATGTACTGTTATCTGTCTTCCACAAGGGGATGAGCCAAAAAGAGAGGATGTGCCAGTGACTGCTTAGAAAATAGTCTTAACACCTCTGAATCTACGAATTTCTATTTCCAGTGCTTCCCTGGATATCAAGGTATCCTCTCAAGCAGGTAACTACCCCCATACACACTAAGAGCAGCTGAAATTTCTGTGATGAATATCCTAAACTGTGTACCACACCAGGGTAGGTACTGATGGCAAAATGAAAGATGATTCCAGACTATGAAACATTGCAAGAATTGCACTCAGTCTGATCAAAGAAACTCTTTTTTAAAACTGGGTTTAAGAACAGAGCAAGTGCTAGAATGCCTGGGAATGAGCCAGGCTGCCACAGCTGCCCCCCTCCCCACGTCCCCGTGCCGGACAGAGGCCACGTGTGTTGCTCAGCCGAGTACACGTGCTGCCCAGGTCCTAGCACAGCAGTGGGGATGAGAAATTGAGAGAGAGAGACTGTTCCTCCTTGTACCTGCTTTTGACGTGTTCGTACAAGCCTTTGAGCTTTTTATGGTTGGCCCAAGTGCAGCAAGAACAAATAAAGCAAGCAGCTGTACAAAGCCTTGGTGTTTCTGACCTTTGCCAGCATGGGAGCATCCAAGCTTGCATCCAAGTGTGCCTTGGGATCCAGCAAAGCTTTCAGGAAAGATTTGATGCTTTCTTTTTCATGTCTGAGTAGCCCAAGTAGCAGCAATCTTGGGTATTGTTTTTTTAGTAGATTAGGTTACGGAAAGGCAATGTTTTAATAATGTTAAATAGCTGTCAGCCTTAGAAGTTGTTCATGAATTTGAACTATTGATCTGTTACATGGATTTTTCCTGAAATAAAATAGCTAACATGTCGGAATGGGAGTGACCCGGAGTAACGACGCAACCTCGATGCAAGTCTAATCGTTCTCCTTTAAAGAATGTTCTAGCAAGGTATATATATGCTACCCCTACAGCATGCACAGACAACAACTTGTGATTGGTCTAGCTTCTCTATGCACAGGTCTCTAGCACTAATATAATTGGTACAACGGTGTCGTCTCTCCTCCTGAACATAGTTCCGCATATTTTAGTTGTAACATCACTCAAGGTTATCAGCCCTGGGCCTACGTTATCTTCATGGTCCTTCAAAGCCTGAGTTGCTCATTATAATTAAATCATGCCCCTTGTCACTTAAACATAGCTTCACACTAACACTCTCCATTAAATGAATGAAAAAATATACTTGCCTGACATATATTTTCTTTGATTTTTTTTTCTGATTTGTAAGCCATTTCTGTCCATACTTGTCTCTTCCATCTTCAGGGTCATGGTAAGAAAATGCTATTTCCACATTTTTTCTGGTTTATACTTGTTTGTATTTTGTTCCGGTGAGGTCAGCTTTTAGTATTACTTGTGGTTTAGATAGAAAAGATGTGGTGGCAAAAAAAAATCTGTGATTGTTTTGTGGGTTACCCTTAAATTGACCGGTACAGTTCCAGAAATACAAAGCAATTAGTGGGAAAGATGGCTGAGATGACTGGAAGGGACATAGGCTCAACACATTTTCTGGAACTCCTCTCAGCAGATCACCCATGTTGCCTGAAACTTGCTGCCTCACCTGGGCGACCTGCTGCTGGGGATGATCGTACAGAAAACATCTGCTGCCTTAGACCCTTGTCTTGTGAGGTCTCAGCATGTGCTTCGCTTTCTGAATACAACTAACGCTGCCAGGTTTGGTAGGACACAGGTAAATACACACGGGAATGTGGTCCTCAGCCTTAATTTGTGCCCGGGCCCAGATGGAAAAGCAGGGCCATTTTTTCTCCTTATGAATCTACAGGAATTATCATGTCAGAGTGGGCTCCCTCACCTCAGGGGATGTAGGAACTGACACTATTTTAGCCAGGCACGTAAAATACATAAGCACGCAGAAGGAAGTGATGACAGCATTTAGAAGGGCTGGGAATGTGTCCCGACCTCCTGTTGGTCTGGGAGCCACTGAGATACACCTGAAAGGATCTTCTCACACAGCAATGTGCACAGATGAAATACAGGTGTGTCCAAAGGCACTTCATGTTATCTCTTTGGTTTCAACATGGCCAAGATATAGCCTTAAATATTTCTATTCTGTTTGATGGACACTGCCCTTTCTTTTGCAGAAAATCAGAATTCCCTTAGATTCCTTTTTTTTTTTTTTTAAACAAAACAAAACCACTTTACCACTGTTCTCACCATGCACAAATACTACACGTTCCTCTCCAACCAGCATGCTGCCCAGTGTTTCTTCCTAAACAGGCACTGCAGTTGCATTTGCCTGTCTGGGCAAGGCACAATGCACAACTCCATTCACACGTTGCCTGTCATACGTTTGTGCTGCCCTCCTTTATAGAGGTCCAGCAGTCTCGTGCTGTTTTTCACTGTTGCAACTGAATTACAGGTGTTGACTACTGATGAACTCTTGGTTTGGGTTTTGTTACAGTGGAACAGGTGCTGGCTAGTCTCAAAGGCTTTGGTGCTTACGGGTGTGAGTGAAGAAAAGCCTGCTTTCAAATCCCCCTCGAACTCCAGTGTGCATCCACTCCAAAAAGTCACCTGCAAGATCCAGAGCCTTGGATTTAGCAGTGGAGCCTCCTCTCACCATCTGGTCCAAGTCAGGAGAGGAGGTAGGACTGGAAGTGTATTTGCTGTGCTTGTTTGGTCTGTCACGGGTCCCACAGCTGCTGATGCTGAGGGTAGCGTCCAGAAGTGTGACCTTGGGGAGTCCACTGAGATCTTCTGTGGTTTGGATGATTCTAGAGGCACATAAATCATTATTCTGAGTTCTTCAAGTCCCATTTTCTTGTGTCAGAACTGTTGTGCATATTCAAAGTATTAGTACATTCTGTTTATTAACTGTTATATATTAGCTACAGTAAGTGGGATGTGGTTTTCTTCATACAGTCATAGTACACCTACAAGCCCTTCTGCTTCTAATAGACAAAGGGAAGATGATGAAAGAGATTATTCTGTGCAATTCCAGAGAAGATTAGACACATTTTCATTTGCTAGTGCATTTCCAACATCTTTACTGCTGTAACATCTGGACAAAAGAGCTCTTTGGTAACCAGTGAAGTAACCTGGCAAAATTAGGATGTCTGGAGGGGATTGCTCTTGCATTACTGTGCATGACTGACTATATGTGCAGTTACTTTAGTAACAAATTTCTGTATTTGATGAAGAGATGAAAATGGAATTTTTAGCAGGAGAGCACCAGAATAACAAACAGGGCTTCAGAGCATACAGTGTAGTCTCCAATTTAGACCAGATTTACATTTTTTTATCATTACAGTTGTATGCATACGGTGATCAAGTATTTTATTTGCATTAGCCAAGAGAATGTTTTAATCACCTAGCTGTTCTTCATCAAATCATTGAGATAATTGTTTGAACATTTGACAACCCAAAAGTCTTGTAAATGCCAACACTTTCGCATACCTCATCAGAAAGAAAACTCGTCTGAAAATCCGCTCCAGAAGTACTCTCTGCTATGATGCTATTTCTTATGCAACTACTCTGTCCCTAGGCTAACCATCACGTATCAACAATTACTGCCAAATAACTGGTGGCCAAAGAGAACTGCTAGGAAGCATTACGTAAACCACAATCTGATCAATAGAAAATCCTTTGTTGTAAATCATCTGGAATTAACACAATGAACAATCTAGGAATTATTACTCATATTTGGAAGTGCCTAGCATTTCTGGAAATGTATGTTTCCAGAAACAAATAACGATTCCTCTATTATTCACTGTGGTCATTCCCAAATGGCTGTCAAACCAAAAAAAAAAAAAAAGAAGGAAAAGAGAAAAGGCTACTGTCTGCAAGCAATTTGCAACCAAGCCAAGTGCAAGCAAGCCAGTTACAACATAAAGCAAAATATTTCCAAGATTCCTTTTTGACTCTGTCCAATCGAAGATACAGGTAAAGTTCTCATCATCTTCAGCAAGTTAGAGAAAATATTTTTAGAAAATACCATTCTCAATGTCTCTTTCTGAGTATCTTAGTTATTGAGGTAGATATTTTATCCATTTATGCTGGAGGAGCTTTGGACTCCTGATCCTTTTTTGTCTACGCAGTAGAAGCAACAGCAGCAAATGTCCAGCTACCATGCTTGGAGGTGTGCTGACATTTTCGACCATGACTTAAGACTAAACTGATCCCTTTAAGAAAAACGAAGGGGTGGGGGGAAGTTGACTAAAGGAATAAGACAGAGATTTTCTGAAGTGCAAATAATAAGTTTTAAACAACTTCCACAGAACTCATGGTCTTAGCTACCATTTATAACCTGCAAGTCTTCCTGAAAGCTGTAGTACAATGCTCATTGTTCACTTTAATGCTCTTGAAAATCCTGTGTATACATTTTCAAGAATGTCAGAAAACATCACAAAACAAGCTTGAGTTTGCAGCTCATATTTCTACAAGGAGAGTACAACTACAAAGAAAGCTCAGCTATTTTTAATATATTTCTGAGTATACTTTGGTTAGTGCATCCATCTCAGTAATCAGATCTTTTTAGTTTAAATTCTTCAGTTTTAAAAGTAACCAAAAGATTGCAATCTACTGCCCATGCTTTTTCAGAAAGTACTGTTAGCTTTGCCTAATACTTTGTAGTTTCAATCAGTTTGTATGTATAATGTGTTTTTTAAAATATTTCTCAGCAACAGGAGAATGGGATCAAAATGTAGTTCTTTGAAGTTAAATACATAACAGCATGTAAGTACATGTAATGGCAATGCCTCTAATTTGCAGCAGGAATGACAAAATCATCAGAACTGTACCTGAAACAAGAGCCAATCCCACAGTGCCTCTGAAAGCAGAAATTCCTGGTGCAACAAAGGTCAAAGCACATCGCAAAATGGTATTCTGCAAAAGGAGCTTTGTGAGGTAAGTGTGAAATAAGTAGAAAATAGGAAAACCTGCATGGTTTCATTATGCAAAGAAATCTTTGCTGCTATTCCAAGCATTTTTATTTCTAGTTAACTACCCCTTCATCAAATTTACATATAAATGTAAGAGATTAAGAAAACAGATGATGGGTCGTCCCTTGCTGTCATCTCATGTGAAGACTTTCTACAAAAAGGGCGTGAACTGAAGTTCAATGACATACTACTACAGGAACATAACCTGCAAAATGTATTTTAAGAAGGCAGAGTAAGTAGAGAACTAGTGATTTAGCCGTTTTGAAACCAAGGGTGAAATCCCACCTCCCAAAAACTAATGGATGGCACAGTGCCAGGGGCCAGGATTTACCTGGGGGTTATGGCTGGCATATCGTAACATAGAACGGGGGAGCCAGAAAGGGGAATGCACGTTGCCTTTTTGAAAGCAGTGTTTGTGCTTCTGGATGTGTCTGCCGTAAGCTGTTTGGAAAATATGGTGAAAGAGGCCACACACTCTTGCTATTTCTCTCTGTACAGCCGTTCTGCTGCCACCTGCAGATTTACTGCTGGAAAGTGAATTCTGTAGACCGCTACTTCCATTGCAGGTGGGAGGGGAAAGAGAAGGAACCATGCATTGACACGCTCCCTCCACTCCAAACACTGCTAGCCCAGAGCAAACAGAGCACGGTGCAGCCTTTTCACCTGCAGAGGTGTTCTGCATGAGAGTTACTCCTGTAGAGGATGGGTTTTCCTGCCCTACTTTCCAGGTACTTTTCATTCTCCTAATGTACCCTAATGTAAATTTTCATTTCAAACAGCCATCACAGCATTGTTTTGGTTTGGTTGAGCCTTCCTAAGGCTCCGCAAAGTTTTTTAAGCACCTCCAAAGCTGCCCACTGTAAAACGAAGACATTCGTTCTCTTACAAGTGAGAAGCTGCTCCATTTTGCACTTGGGTGTGTTTGGATGCTGAGACCCTTCAGCACATTCAGCTCAGGCATCATCTGTCTAATCCTGGAGGAAATCCTTCTGAGTCTTCCACAGCTCTAGAGCTGCTCTCTCAGCAAAACAGTCCCCAGGGAAAAGCAGGTTCATCTTCTGCCACAGGCTCTGGGAGCATAAAACTGCTGCCCTGTCCTGGCTCACCCCACCCGAGGTGGGAGGCAGTGCAGCTGGTACACGTCGCTCTTCAGCTCGCATCATTCCCCCTAGGGGTGTGCCCAGCGATCACCTGCTTCAGCGGGACAGCGGCGGCACCGGCAGCAAGGCCCATCCCTTCCTGTGTTGAGAGGTTTCAGTTCACCAAGTTCTCAGTCGTGTTCTCGTGCAAAGTCATTCAAGTGTCATTTTCACAAACTTTAATTCCATTAACTTCAGTGGAGCTATAGCTCCAAAAGGGACTGATTTGTGTGACTGGATGTGTTCAAGCAGAGGCTCTGATGCCTGCAGCGGGCCCAGGGTTTTCTCATCCAAGGCAACGAAGCGGGAAGAGACTTAATGTTTCCTAAACCTAAATTAACCCACAAACTTTATTCAATCCAACTTCTTTCCATTGAAGCCAATCATATGTCTTGGCTTCTTGACCACATACGTGGAAGCAGGCGTGTGGCCTTCCTGCAGAGCTGCCTGTGTGCTTCAGTTTGAGGTGGGTCTTCATAAACGACAGTGCTGGGGTAAGGTTTATCAGGGTGCATTTCGCATTGCCCGTAGAAGGGCTCGCAAAGCCAGAAGCAAGTCATCTCAAGTGTGAGGTCCTAAGTCATGCCACTCTACATGAAAGTCATAAATTGCAGTAGGAGGCACAAATTCCCTATCAATATTCTGTGCAAACCTCAGGCATGAGAGAATAACGCAGTGTTAGGACTGCTGAATGAGTGCTCTGTGTGCACAAAGTCATTAAAAACCCGTGGAACAGTCAACCATGACTGCACAAAAATAAATATAGAGCTGACCGTAAATAGTATCCCTTCACCTGCTTCTTCAAGTAGAATTTTATAAGAATGTTTCTTAAAGGGAATGATTTTTTTAACAAGGAGATTTTGGTATATTTCAATTGAAACCATATGCTTCTTCTTAGGCTGCTCAAATACAAAGTGAGTCTAGTTTTAAATTTAATACTCTGTTAAAAACACCTAAAGAAAAATCTGAGTGAATGTGCTAGGTTACAAAATGGATGTTTTCCAACTTCTAAAAACCAGATCCAGGAATACAAGTGAACTTTACTATGGAAGCATGTTTTGTTTTATTTTTTATTTGCCACATTGGGAAGAGTATGGGAGAGGAGATTAACCAGTTAAGTCCTATGATTTATTTTTTTTAATCACTTCCCATTTTTACTTTTATCTGCACAGAAGATACTATCATGAATGTTTCAGTTTGAACTGCAGCAGAGCGTAGAAAAATTAAACTGTTGCAGAGACACATTTCATAAAACTTCACGCAGTTGGTTAGGCTGATTATGTAGGCTCGCGCTCTAAAGTCACCACCACGGACTTTAAAGGATTGGTGAGAAGAGGAAATTTAATGACTAATCAGTATAAAATTTGTCAGGAACTAACTTCTGTTCAGGAATTCATCCCTGACCTTAAAAGATAAGATTATGTGTGTATATCAGAAAATGCCATCCTCATAAAGGTGGCAAAACTGGAAATTATATAGTGTGCAATCTGCTCAAATAATCAGGGAACTGACCTAGAAAATAGGATTGGTGAAATTCAGCTTTCTGAAAATTTAGATGTTTTCAAGATCCTACATCAAATTAATGTATTTGATCACAGGGCTGCAAATCCTCGGCCACTGTATCAATGGATTAATCCATTTGAAATTACATCAGCATTTCCCCACTGGATTTTCTTAGATTTCTTCCAAAGTTTTTATTCACATTCTTTTCCAACCCTGCCAGAGCAGAACATGCCTGGTTTTAAGCTTTTTCTGTTTTATGAGGTAAGGAGAAAACGAAAGAGAAGAGTATTTTTTTAAAATCCTCAAATGAGTCTAATTTTTCTCCTGACAGTTTAGAGGCACAGAGAATGTATTATCATGGCAGATTAGTGAACGATGTTTCTGTAACATTTGCAGAATATATATTTTCACATACAGCCTTTTCACTTTCACACACAGCGTTAAAACTAACACAGAAAGGACCAAAAATCAAATCGACATTTCAACAGTATGATATGTTGACTCTGTGACAAACCACATTGACAGTAATGGGAAAACTTCTCCATGTGCTGGCCAGTGATGATGCTTTTAAAGTGTTTTCATTTCCACTGAGGAAGTGTTATTATTTCCACTTCAGGAACCTTACTGAGGAAATAGTAGAGATATCCCTTATGGGGCTGGAGGACTTCCAACAGCAGCGCTAGCATAATACCAGTGAACGTTCGCTCCTCTTCTCTCTTTTAAGCGTCTCTCTTCCCAGGAAGCATACATCTTTTCTTTTCAAAAACAACCTCAGCACATCTCCAGTTTTCTGCTCTGGCCAAATTATATTTATATAAACAGCAGCCACTAGAGAGACAGGCTGTGTTAAAATGTTCTTCTCTGCATTTTTCTGCCAAGGTTGAACTCATTTTGGTGCTGGCTATAGTTGAGGTAGATCCAGTACTAGTTGCATATTCTGAGAAAGCCAGCCTGGCACACACTTTTTTTTAGCTGTGTTTACATTCAGCTGTATTTACTGATGCTGCCTGTAAGTACTTGTGTTTTTTTTTAATTCAATTGTCTGTATTGCTTATCTGAGAAGGGCTAGTGCTGGAGGACTCAGGGGATTGTGCCCAGTCACTGCTATGGATTGATCCTGAAATGTGTGAAGAAACAGAAGGTTATCAGAATTTGTCAGCTTAAGCATAAGTTAGCAAAAGAGTTGTTTTCTTTACAAGTCTGTATGTGAGAAATCTCTTGCTGAGGTGTTCCAACTTTAAACTTACCTTTCTGAGAAGCTCCAAGTTGCAGTGTAGGCACACATAGCACTCTGGCACTGGAACATTTAGCACAGATCATGCTTCAGCATATTCATTTCTAGTTTGTGTTGTATTCCAAATTTATACCGAATAAGTGAATATTAAGTGTCTTATAAAAGTTTCATTTTACAAATCTAATCTCTTCTACAAGATCTCTAGTTACATTCTTACGGCAACGTTCCTAATTCTCCTGTGAAAAACTGGTATTATTCTTACACGTATCCCTCTAACTGATGCCCTGATAATGACAAAAAATGATGATGGAAGCGCAGAATGGAACAGCGGTGACTGCTGTAGCTGTTGTAGAGCCAAATGGGAAAAGCCAGTATTCCTCCTTAAACAGTCATGTGTTTAAGCTGTCTGGCATTGGCTCGGTCTGGCAATATTTTCAACATTCCCTTTTGTGAGGAACTATTAAAATTGCTAGTGCATTTAAGGGATATAAACCAGCAAACTATTAATAAGCCAAACAAAATTCTTTACTTCAGTAAAGTACGCATAGAGAAGGCAATTTATTAAACTTTGAACAGGGCATCATTCATGTTAAAAACTATTGCTGTGTAGCTTTGTAACAGCTGGATACTGGCAAACTGCTGAAAATATATTACAAATAATGAGTCAGAATAATATTGTTCTGTACATTTAATATGTAGATACAATATCTAAGTATAAAACCTATTCTTCCTTTTGCCTTTTGTAACTTTGACAGTGCAAATCTACCTCCCCTGAATTCAGTTTTCTTGATATTCCTATTAGCATCTTACTCATCCAAACACCACCCATACATTATTTGCATTCTGAAAAGGTAGCAATGTGCCTAATTAAATTTTTCCAGTAACTTTGTGGCCCATTAAAAAACAAAAACAAAAAAATTATGTATGTAATCACACATGCAATAACAGTAGCTGTAACTGATGAAGAACGTGATTAGTGGGGGTAAATATATAAGCTATTACTGCACACCTAACCCGATGGCATTTGAGCGTTTGGTACTACACCCTGCAATTAGAAATTACACTCACATTCTTGTTGGTCTCCTGTTTAAACAAGGCATCTTTTTATAAAAAAAATGTAATAGTTGACGGCAGGAAAACAGAAGGCAGTAGTCAGCAGACAGCATTTATACCTTAAAGCCTGTGGGGCCTTTAGGACCACATAACATATATCTGTTCCCTAAATTACTGACCGCTTACATCCAAAATATTCTGATGCTGCAAAGTTTACCGTGATCTGCAACAGAAATAGTTAGCACATGCGAGCCAAGAGCTGAAGATAAAGCACTGCTTGCAGAGAAAGATTATGCGAGCGTTGCCAGCACTGAGCTCCGTATTTGCGACCAGTGCAGTGGCAATTCCTGGACAAGATCGGAGGCTGATTTTGGTGCTGTTGCAAAAGAGGAAGAACTTTTTCAGCAGAATAAACTCTGCTGTTCTTCACATTATTGTAAAACTAATGCTGTCCACTGAAAAAACGATGGCTTTACCATAGCGGAGTATATAATGCCAAGTATTTGTAAAAAGGCAGTATCAGTATCCTTCTTTATTTTTGTTTCCAGTACTTTCTTTTTGTTTTGTGAAAAGGAATTCATGTAAAATTGCTTGAGCAGATGCATAGGGTAAAATATTGTCATGGTGAAATCAGTGGGACTTTAGACAATGCTAGGATTTCAATGAAGGCCTTCATGCAAGCGTGCCGCAAAGAGCATTTGTTTCTTGGAGGCATCCCCAAAACTCCCCAGATCTCTGATCTCACAGAACTACCCCTATGGGTTCCCAGCAGGAAGTGCAACGTTCAGCATAAAACTGCCCGCTCTCTCCTGGTTCTCTCCACCCTGCATTTCTTGTTGTCCAGAGAAATTCCCTTCTGACCTCCCCCTGCACCTCACAGATAACGGCAGAACTTTAAAAAAAAAAAAAAAAAAAACAACTCTGCACTGATGCTGATTTTTATGTTGTTATTTCAGCCATTGCTGTGGTGTTGCTGATGACAGTAACTACAATGAAAATATCTGACCCTTCAACTCCGGTCTTGGTGCTTAAAGGTAAATGTTACTTTCATTACCTTTCTTTTTTTAAAAATAATAATAATAATAATCTGATTTTCATTTGTGTGCCCATACTTTTATGGACTGTTTAAAAGCATCCAGATTATCTTGATACATTCTTCAGGCTATTCTCTTTTAAATGTGATTTTGGAGTGATAATGGCTACTCTACAAAATACTCTTCTGTTAGCATGAGTCTACATCTTTTCCCTTGTTTGGTGTTTACCTATGTCCTCGGTTAAAACGCAGGATTCTGTTGCACTGTAATCCTGATCTATATAAGTATTGCCATAGCTCAGGCTGTTGTGTGTCTTTCATCAAGTTCCAACCTTTATGAATGGTTTGCCCACTGAGTCACCAAAGCTGCAGGTCCCATATTGTAGACTTCCTTCAGCAGCAGACATTCCAGGTGGGTTACTTAGGGAGAGACTACTTTGGTATAAAACTTAAACAAACTTGGATAATGCATGTTGGATTGAAATCAGTAATGGCCAGGAGTCGGCAGCTGCAGCAGGGAGCAACAAACACCTCTTAGTTTCTTAACATATGAAGAGAGGGGGGAAAAATTATTTACTAAGGCTGAGTTTTTCACCTCCTGTGGCACTGGTGAAAGCATAACCATGCTGACAAAGCTATAGCTAAGAGATTTACAGTGTGGTACTTCCACGAAGAGACCTCAAAAGTGGAGTCCACCACAGCTCAAGTTCAGCCAAACCAGTCAACTGGCAGTAACACCAGCTTGGGTAGAAATTTATGTAGACAAAATAGTACAGTTGGCAAAGAATTGGGAACCAAATAAAATATTAGGTGAAACAAGAGCGCCCTGGGAATAAAATTGTTTGAAAGAGTCCTTGTTGGCAAACAGAGACCAAGCACAAATGCCAAGCAAGCTCCTCTGAATAAGCTTTAAACCTTTTATAGAAAGCTGAAGCACAAAAGCTTAGCCTAATCCAACCTATTTATATAGTGTTTTCTGAGCTTAATTACAAATTTAAAATGTTTCCAAATGTGTGGAGTGTTTCTGTTTGGATAGCTTGTCTGGTTTGGCTTTTCAGCAGTGCAAAAAAGTTGCCCAGGCTCTGCAAACACCACACACCTTGAGGTGTATACGTATGCAGCCTTAATGGACTCCAGGGCTCGGAAGGACTACTCAGAGCAATTCAGTAGGTGAAGGGCCCAGCTATTACCCTTGCTGTCCTGGGCTAGATTTTTGGTTGGTTGGCTGACTGGTTGTTTTATTTTTCACTGTTGTTTCTCAGTGCGTTAGTTGTAAGATGTTCTGTGTTTATCTAAAGTGCTTCTGTAGGCTCTAAAGTCAGCACTTGGGAACACTGACACTGTAGGTTATTAAATATCCAGGGCCATGCTCACTGTGAGGACTCGCATTCAGGATGCTGTCTCCCACCTTGAAGGCCCTGTCCATGTCCTTAAGCCCATTGCTTGAGCTCCCAGCAGCCCATACTGACATCGCAGTTGGTAGCAGAGGCACTTGAAAACAGAATTGGCAGTCACCAATGTCAGACACACCGAAATACCGAGACCATGGGTTTTAAGCCTCGTTCATCTCTAGGTTGCAGGAAAGTGCAGCCGTCTGCTTGAGAAACGCAACTGGGACTTGCCGTCCTGGACTAGGAGGCCCACACCACCCCTTTCTGATAAAATAAAGCCAGAGCCCTCTGGTCTGAGCCCTGCCATAAGGCCATTCAGCAAAGATGTGAGAGGGTTCGGTTAGGTCTGTGGTCCAAAGAGAAACAAGCCCGGTGCTTCCTGACCGGTGTCTTGGTCTGTCAGCTACCAGTTAATTTAGGGTGAAACTCTTCCAGTTTGCATGGAAAAATCACAACTGAGAACAAAAAGAGCTCATGGATTTTGGCAGGGCCGTGTGTAGGGTGCTCAGGTAAGAGCAAGGCCTCAGCAGGGCCTCTAAAGGAGCTGCAGACCAAGAAAGGGGTAGCCTGTGGGGCTCGGAATGCCTAGGGTGCAGAAGAAGCCGCTGGCCTCTGCAGCAGCTCCTCGCCTCGTGTTTGCCCTGAAGAAGGAAGCCTGAGAGCTTGTGCTTATGGAGAGAAGGGGGTTGAAATGCAGGTGGCTAAAGTAGTGGCAGCGTAACAGATGGTAGAGCCACGGCCCCTAAGGCCCTGTAAGGCTCTGACCCACAGTCCAAGCTAACAGTGAAGAAAGCGGAGACGCAACAGAAGAGGCTGACTTGTTTCCCAGTGAAGTTAATCGTAAGCATCAGCTATTACAACAAGCAGAAGGCGGGGATGTTCAGCACTGGATGCTGGTTAAATATTTATATTAGAGATGGCATAAATATTTCTGCATGCAAAGCTTTCATCAACTGCAGTGGGAGTTTTAACTGGGGACAGCTGCAGGATTTGGTTATCATCTCTGTTGGCTGCTTCCACGAAAGAGAGCAAACAATGTGCGAGGACCTGGTGACTTCACTGGTGGCTTTTGTGGTCTCACCTGGACAATGCAAAAACGGTAAAGACAGATGTATACATGCACCCTGCGCCGTTCAGCCCTGCTGTAAGCCGGCTGCTGCCTTCACACACAGCGTTGTTTCACCGCAGAGGAGCACTGAGCGACACAGCCCGGCAGGACCCCCGGGTTTCCCTCAGCCGCCCCAGCGGTTCTGTTGGAGGGCAGAGCTGGCCGCACGCCCACGTTGCGTTCATTTTCCCACCCCGTCAGGGCTCAGCGCGCTCCCCTCACGCTCGAACCCGCTTTAATCCCCTCGCAAGTCTTCAGCCGGGAGCGCACCGGGCGGGAGGGGGCGGCCCTCGTCCCCCCGCGGGCCGGGCGGGCCCCGCCGTGAGGGCGATGCCCAGGGCCGGGGGCGGGCGGGAGCCGCTCTCCCCGCTCGCTGCCCGGCTTTTAAGGGCGGCGCGCTGAAACCCGACACCAGAGAGCCGCCAGGCTCCGCGCCGCCGCCCGCCCTCCTCGGCCCGGCCCGGCCCGGCCCGGCCCGGCCAGGCTCGGCCCGACCCGAAGCGGCGGCGGCGCTGGTGGCGGTCCCGCGTCCCGGAGGGCGCCCATGGGGCGGGGGCGGCTCGGCGCCGGCCGGCCCTAGGCTGCGGGCAGCATGCCGGCGCTGCGCCTGCTGTGGCTCGGCTGGCTGTGCAGCCTGTGCCGCGGGTACTTCGAGGGCCCGCTGTACCCCGAGATGTCCAACGGCACGCTGCACCACTACTTCGTCCCCGACGGGGACTACGAGGAGAACGACGACCCCGAGCGCTGCCAGCTGCTCTTCAGGGTGAGCGAGCAGCGGCGGTGCGGCGCGGCGGCGGCGGCGGGCGGCGGGCTGAGCCTGCGGGAGGAGCTGACGGTGCTGGGCCGGCAGGTGGAGGACGCGGGCCGGGTGCTGGAGGGCATCGGCAAGAGCATCTCCTACGACCTGGACGGCGAGGAGAGCTACAGCACCTACCTGCGCCGCGAGTCCGCGCAGATCAGCGACGCCTACTCCAGCTCGGACCGCTCGCTGAGCGAGCTGGAGGGCAAGTTTCGGCAGGGCCAGGAGCAGGGCGGCCGGGAGGAGGCCCGCCTGGGCGACAGCTTCCTGGGGCTGCTGCTGCACGCCCGCGCCCTGCTCCGCGAGACCCGCGACATCTCCAGCGGGCTCCGCGACAAGCACGACCTGCTCGCCCTCACCGTGCGCAGCCACGGCGCCCGCCTCAGCCGCCTCAAGAACGACTATCTCCGCGCCTGAGCCCCGGGGCCAGGGGGAGCGCTCTGGAAACGCCTATTTATTGCACAGGGCTCCCCAGACTCCGTGAAAGCCGAGGGCGGAGGTGCGTTGAAGCCGACATCCGCGTAGCGATGATAAACTGCCCCGCAGCGCAGCGCCCCTGCGGTTGCGAGCGAGCCCCCCCTGCTCACCGCGGAGCACCCCTCGACGCCTCGCCTCGCCGCCCAGCGTGGGCCTCGCCGTGCGGAGCAGAAGCTGGGGTCGTTTGGGGCGAACCCTCGGTTAACTGTCTTAAACTTTTGTAACGGCATGTACTCATGTAAAATGTTGTTCTGCTACGTAACTTGAAGCTGTGATGTCCATTCGCGTTGGGAGAGACGGGGTCTGTTCCGGCAGGATTTGTACTCTTTATGGTCTTGCTTATCTGTGACTCTGAGCTATCGCAACCCCAAGAGCCGGCCAGAAAGGCTTATGTCAGATCCTGAGAATGCTGATGCAGATTTTTATAGTAAGAAGGAGCTCTAGCGGCGATTGCAGTTTCAGGTCCAAAATTGAAGAGCAGGGTTTCTTAGAGCATGGTTCTAAAGCAGACAAAAAATTGTTGTCTGTTTTAGCGTAGTGACATTTCCCATTGGTGCCTTTGTACTTTTGCTAGCTAAGCTATTAATAAAACTATTTTTGCTCCTGGACAATAGCATAAGTGCCCAGTGGGAGGGAGGGGGAGGATTGTTTGGGTTTTTAGGCTCATCACTATGTAATCAGCAACTTGGGGTGATATTGTTACGGATACTGCAGGCAGAATCTCTGTTTGGATGAAAATGTTCATGTGTTCTTTTAATAAACGTTTGAAAACCATACTAAGGCACTCTTTTCTTTAACTGTTCTGCCTGAGACTCTCTTGATTTAAAACACGCAGTTGTAGTGTGTCTTTCAGCAAAAAATCATGAGTGTGTAGATCCTGCCAAATTAAATATCTTGCCTTTTAGTAAAAACAAATAAAAATTTACAGTCTCAAGGTAAGCAGCTCTCATTAAATGAATGATACGGAAGAGCTCATTGGGCTCTCTTTGGATTTTGTAAGCCTTTTTAAGAAACCAGTGTATGAAACCAGCAACCTCACAGCACTGGAAGCGAAGCTGTTTTATGAGCGTTTGAGGTCTGATCTCCTTAGCCCCATGCAGTTATACTTTGGTCTACAGACCATCCAGCTGGGTAAGTTACTCAGAAGTGTAATGGGTCAATGGAAGTCACCTGGGAGCAGAGCGCTGAAAGCATTGGGGAATGCTGGACAAAGACATGTGCTTAGAGTACTTGTGGACCATCCGTGCATCTGTTTTTCCTAAAGGCACTGAGATTTTAGCTCCTAGCAGGACACTTTGTCAGTTTGCATCTTCAGAGTCTCGGTGTCTTTGAGGATCTGCCTTTTGGCCCTGTGTTAAAATGGAAGCCTTGCATTGACTGAGTTCAGTGGAACTACGTGGTGTGATTTTCAAGTGTACTTTCAAGGGAGATGTGAGAGCTTCTAGCTCTGAAATAATCCATTCCTTGCCACTAGGGTCAGGTGTAGGAACACGAAAGTGAAAAAAGCCATCTAAGTCACTGAGTCTAGTTTGCGTGCTACCACAGCCAAGCATACAGCATTTCAGGGATGGGCCAATGACTGTACATCGAAGAAAAGCTCTAGAAGTTCCCAAGGGTTTCATTCACATACAGTCTCTCCACTCTCTCTATCCTTTTAAAAGAACATGCCAAAGATGTCATGCAGTTCCATTTGTGCCCAGATTCTCCTTAAAACCCTGCATAAGCCAAATCCTTGCAAAAGAAAGTGGGAGTGTTACTCTCTGCTTATCCACTTTCTGAGGCACTGCTTATAATGTGAATTGTAAGCATCAGTAAAGAAACTTTAGTGGCAAACCGTGCAGGTATTTTTAGCCTTGAGGGATTTCAAATCCTAATAGAAAAGTAGTAGCAGTAGTTTAAAACACAGTTTCTTGAATATGCTTTAGGCAGCTTGGCTATTGTACTTGCAGCAGTGATCTTTTAGTCGATCTCGAGCCATCCCATGGTATGCAGCATACCAAGAGGGTAAATATTTGCTGAGTGGTTATTTTCAAAGCAGAAGATAGCACGACTTAACGTGGAGATTTACAGAATAACTCATTCGGCTTGGTGGCTCTGTACGTTGTTATCTAATGAAGCAAAACTATGGTTCTTAAAATCCACGATAATACTTCATGTGATAAATATGAGTATGATGATAAATATTTCAGAAAAAATGAAATCAGATCTAGGCTCTAAAATTTATAAAAGGCTTTAAACATTCTTCTTTGAAAAGAAAATGTGTAAATCTGAGTCTGGGCTACATGGAAATTTGCGTGCTTAATAAAAAGTGTCCATTTTATGTGGACTTTAAGAAGCCAGTACAAAACTTGAAGGGTATTTAAATGCATTTCATTTTGGTATACATCGTTTTAGCTGGTCTCAGCAAATGTAAATGACAGTCCATTAAAAATGTATCAATTTTGAGTCAGAGCTGATACAGGTAAGTGGCCTTTATAGATCTGCGGTCTGATAAGCTATGCTGCAAAGTGCCTGCATGAGTTGGCTGTTCAGCCATACCCAGAAGATTAAATCCAAAAATGGATTCTAAAATCTATGAAAACGATATTGTAATCCTTTTTGTCATCTTATCTTTTTTTTTTTTTTTTTTAAATCTGATAACACTTGTTTCATTAGAAGAGATGAAGATCCTCTGGTTTTATACAACCAATTTCAAATAATCAAGGTCTTTTTTATCATTGAGAACTCTAAATATTTTTAAGCCTTACAAGAACAATTGTAGCGGCTATTTTGATCCAATAGCTCCTCCTGTTGTATTTAAATATAGCATCAGGATTAAACTCTTTTTTTTCTCTTAATGCCAGAGGGTGGAACTAAAGTTAAGCTGACTTCATCTTTTTTGTGGTGTTCAGATTTTTCAAAACAGGTGACATTTCTTCAATTTATTGCAGAGTTGATGGCATTGAAGAGGAAATAACAATGTTTACTGAAAAAAAAAATAATCAAGTAATGCAAATGGAGCAGAGGGCAACAGTAACAGAGGGCTTACTTAGTACTTCAGTTTTATTTGACATTTGGCCAGTGATTTAATGCATTAAGAGTCAGAGTGAATCATTAACAGACAAGACTTTACTCCTTTCTCCAGGTAGCTTGCTTTTGGAGTCAGTGCTCTGCTGTAGGTAGTCTCATGTCTACCAATACACGCGTTGAGATGAAGAACCTCCAAGTGGAGCAAACTGCTGCCTCACGTGAGCACTAATAAAACCTGGGGGAAAAAAGGGCTGCGCTTGCAAATGGCAGCGTTTGAAAGCAACAACATCCGTGACAAGTTGGTGGCTAGGAATGTAGGGTGGTGGTATAAAATGTGGCTTTCTAAATTGAAATTTCCAAAGTTGCACAGGTTGACCTACCCAGGACCGCTCTGAGAAAAAGAGAAGTCAAAGGAAGCTTTCGAAAACATGGTAAGCCTCACAAAGGCCCCGTGTGTGCCAAATTTGATGGATGAATTGTCTGCGGTGAAATTGTTGCTCCTGTATGTTGTCACGTGCGCAGGTGCAGATCGTCAGATGTGTACCTCAGAAGCAAAAAATATACTTGCTTCAGGCAAAAGAAGCAACACGGTAAGCTACAGACACAGCATCAACTGTAGTTATGATCTTGCCTTGAAAAGTTTTAGTTTGTGGAGAAATCCTATTAGGTGTGCCTGTTGCTGTTGTGTAGGTCCTGGTTTAGATGGGCTTCATGTTACTTTAACAGCTTCTTGCTTGTGCTTATCAGCTATCACATTTGCCATTGATAAAGGAGTTTTCAGTGTTGTTGGCTGAAATGTAATTGTCAGACAATATTCCTGAAATAGTCCTGTATGTTTAAAATCTATCTGGCATTCTTCTTTCTGCTATGATGTATTTGTACTTACAGCCAATTGGGAAATTTATATCCTATTACTTTGCTTTTTGGCTAGCCACTAGCCAGAAATTGAACAATTTGTGGCTCCATATTTCATTGCTGAAGTGTATGAAACCGGCAAAAATGCTAACCCAACTACATATGCTTTTTTAAAAAAGCTTTTACTAGAATACATATATATAAAAAAGACTATAACTCTGTGATTATTTTATTTTCTTCATAAAGTTGTCGTCCTGCCTACAGGATCAGTTTACAACTGGAAAAAGCACAATTTAATGACTAATTCTGTAACAAGAAAAACATATGGTCTCCATAATCATTACATTTTTAATGATGTGGCTTGGAAAGAGTCATTCATGGCTTGTGGAGTCATTCGTCCTCGAGAACTGCCTTACCTTGGGGAGGTATCGCTGACTGTCTCCAACATACCATTAATATTCTTTCATAAGAAAAGACGATGCCAAACGTATCGTATTTTCTCAGATGACAGCCTTGCTTAGGCTGCATGCATACCTCTTCTGAATACTTAGAAACTGTCTATGAAACAGCAGTTGTTCATTTCTGAACTTTCTTTGGGGAAAGAAGTCGTCCCTGGAGAAGGTTGGCTTAGGGGGTGATTCATTATCCAGTGCCAGATAATCTGCAAGTGCAGGATGACCAAAAAAGCTATGTGCTCGCATCATATTTTCTGTACTTTTTCCATGCTGCAAACATTTCATTGGAAAAGCAGTTACCAACATGAATTATTTTTACTGTAAATAATAGAGGCTTTACTATAAACAGATTGTCCAAATTTCTTTCTTTTTTTTTTTCCTGTCTACTTATCATCTCTTCTCAAAAATAACACGACCAAGATTTTCAGTTTAGAGTTAGGTCCAAGGGAGTTACTTCAGTGGGCCACGAACAAGCCTTTGGTCTTAGGTTCTCAGCTATTTGACTTAAATTTATCTTCTTATGCCTTTGCCTGGGCAATGATAAATAAAGAAATCCTCCCCTACACCTTCTTTGTTGACAGCTCTTTGGTTATTCCAAAACAAACAACTTTTAACAGCAGGCTTTGTCCTTCTTTTTTTTTTTTTTTAAGAATATGACTTTGTTTCTAATTTAATGTGATTTAACAGTGATTTGTATTAAAATTCCCAGTAATATGAATGAATACTTTAAATAACTTGCAAATTATTCTCCTGCTTTGGTAAGTCCTTACAAAGTATTTACAAAGCTTTTTAACTCCTGGTTCTAACAGGCACAACGAAGTATAATCTCATTTGCAATTGGGACAACAGAGAAGCAAGGACACTTAGGTTTGTAATTTTACATAATACTTTACATAATGCCTCTAAGAGTAACCCTAGGTAGATCTCAGTGAATGAACAAGATGTCAACCAGTTTTGGTTGGTTGGTTTTGTTTGGTTTTGTTTTCCTGAGGAAGGAGGAGAACTAAGCTAGCTTTTCTTTACAAAACACCATGTTTGACCCGTGGACTCTGTTCGGGATTTCATTAGAGTCAAAGGACTGCTTTTCTGTTTTTCGTTATTTCTTTGAATTAGAGTGAATGTGTTTACCCCGTCCGTGGAGATGCCAGGCACCTCAGAAAGGGCTGGGTCATGAAGGGCGAACCAGTGAAGTAAGTAACAGTACAAATAACTTCCAGAGGAGACACTTCTATCCCCAAAGCAAGGCCTGGCTGCAGCTCGTCACTTCTCTCCGGTGTGATTACCGTCCTGGTCCCTCACCTCTGCAACTGACAGGCACCCTTTCACCCTCAGAGCTGTATAGGTGCTAACCTGTCCTTGTCCGGTCTGACCTAACTTAAGAAAAGCTGGTAAGAATCTGAGATGCAGTTTTCTCCATGTGGAGGTGACTTCCTGGCCTAGTCACTCCACGCTCTTTCTGTGCACAGATACGAGGGGGATAAACCCGTCCACGTGCATGAAGAATGAACTGCAGTTCACCCTCTGCTCATTTGCTCTAGAAGCTAATTTGTGACCAGGGCCAGTTTTTGTTTCTGACGTTTTTATTTTGGTGGCAATTAGGGATTTCAAAAGGCCAGGCAGGCATCCCCCTGTGCTACATATATATTGATTTATAGCTCCTACCCTAACGACCTTTCCGTTGCGTCTGGTTCCACAGCCACGTGCAGGCTGAGCGGTATTTACTTACTTACACAGTCTTACTGAATTTAATGCGAGTTCTTCTACACTTCTACACTTCAGCCCTGCCGCACAGAGGTGCTTGTGAGAATGTTAATGCCTGAGCACCCTTGGGCTGCTGCCTCCGTCTCTGCCCTCCTGCACGTGTCCCAGGCTCCTGCTGCTGCTTGCCCCTGCGGGGCTTTTCCACCGCGGCCTTCCTGCTCCTGAAGGCTTCCTGCGACGTCTCAGGCCTGCTCCAAGTTGCTCCTTGCATCTCCTCGGCACATGTGCAGAGCTGAGGCTGACAGGACCAAAAAACCACCATTACTGTTGGAGTGTCTCACTCCACTGGGAACACTGGTCTCGTTCGTAGGCTTTCACTGCTGTGTCAGTGTAACGTATGCATTGAGCAGCAATTGGGATTTGCTTTCTAAGGACATTCTGCTTCTCATGGTGTTTGCATGTTAGCCTGTGACTATGTTTTGCAATACCAGTTACCTCCTAATTGCTGCCAACCTTAAATTTGTTTGGCACTAACTTATGCATAGACTAGTAGCCGTATGGAAACCAACAGCATTACTCCCCCGCATCATAGTTCCCCATATGAATGACAGAGGCAGAGTAAAACCCAAAGGGAGTAAGTAAATTAATCTTGTACTACGGGATTCTGTAAAATGATATTGTGACGGGAAAAAGACACCTAAACGTACTGCAAAATGAATAAGCTCCAGATTTACACTGCATAGTACTTCTGACACACTTCTTTTAAAATTCTTTATTTTATAGATACTCAGCAAATAAAAGCACAACACTAATGAGTCATATTTTGCTGACTTATTATGTAATCTTGAAGGCAGTTTGTTTTCATTTCCACTGGATAGGATACTTTTCCACTTAGATATTATGTAACGCTCCTTATAAAAATAGAGACCCGGTCTTGCAAACACCTTGGAGTGTTCGTGTTACAGAATGGGACTTGTGACCATTTCAGTTCTCACACCCTCCTTATTATGCTTGTAATATCTCAAAACATTCCCCTTCTGGCTTGAA
This sequence comes from Heteronetta atricapilla, assembly GCA_011075105.1. NCBI lineage: Eukaryota > Metazoa > Chordata > Aves > Anseriformes > Anatidae > Heteronetta > Heteronetta atricapilla. Next base: position 11,943,696 of record CM021735.1, read on the forward strand.
AAATTTGCCATTCTCGGTCTACGTATAGCCTTTCTTCCTGAAGTCTCAACAATATTTCTGCTATGTGGTTGGGTTTTTTTGTTTGTTTGTTTGTTTGAGCCTGACGGGCATATATATGGGTGCTTATATGCTTAGTTTATATCACTAATAGATTTTGCTCATTAAAAACCCCAAAATACATTATTTAGCTATAACTTGATTTAGAATACTTCTGTTACTAAGTAAAAATAAGAACATTTACAAAATTAATTATAAGCATACAAAATATAAAATGTTTTTTATCAGCCGGTATGCATTTAATAGGGTACGCACTGGTTATAAGAGACAACAGAGAAGAAAAAATACTTGAGAAACATAGCGTTAACGAAATGGGTGGCAAGGCCAACAGCACAGAGTCAGCACTTCAAAACCCATGGCTTCTGGAGCTACAATCTACATCCTGCATGAGCAGGATGCCCTTTCCTAAGTGCTCGGCCTTGCAGATTGGTGATGGACACAGGGAAAGAGGTACGTACTCTTACAACATTTATAAAATAGCTGCAGGTATGGAATTCTCTGGGTTTTGTTTGTTTTAATAGAAAGGCATGAAAATTCTGGAATAAAAAACTAAAGCAGTTTTTAAACAGTATATACAAAATGTGCCCAGCTATCTGCCAGACATCCAACGTACCAAATCCTAAAAGTCATTTGGAATTTTCAGCCTCCTAGTTTCAAATAGCATAATCTAAATGGTAACAAAAATAAAAGGGTATACATTAAAAACTCATTAAAAAAAAAAAAAAAGGCAGGAAGACAGCCAAGAGAACCAAGAGAATGCGTGTGTTCCTTAGAGAAAAATGGGAGAATAGCAAGGCAAGAATGTGAAAGTAAGGTGGAAAATGGATTTGGGCACTAATTTTAAAGCCAGTAAACCTACCACTGTTGCCTTAAAATAAAGGAACCCATCCAATGAACTCCATGCGTTAAAGCACTGCTTTGGCACAGGAAGATATTTTTTATTGAAGATGTTGAATGATAACCACCAACAAAAATATTTAATTTCCTATAAGTTGCAGACGTCTTAGCCTTTTTAACTGCCAAGATGCTGAGAGAGACAGTCTCTAAACAGTCATTTAATACTGGTGTGTGTGCTTATTTCCATCCAACTAGCCAACGTTTCATCTTTGTGAATGTTCTGCTGTCTGCTTAGACAACCTCTATGTCGAAGGTTTTCCTGCATGGGTTATACCGAGGCACCAGCACTTTTCTAGGTGGTTTGCACGCCACAGCAGGGACACTGAGTACCCAGGGGGACCAGTATGTCTGGCATAGCTGGTAGAAAGCTTCGCCGTGCCCCTTGCAAGGAATTGCTCATTACCCAATACAGTAAAGGTTTTTCTTTTTCTTTTCAGTTCAGACACGCAGCCATCTTGTGCCCACTGAAGAAGGTGGGGATCCTGTTCCAGGACAAGATGAAAACTTGAAAACAGGCATGGGACTCTCCATCTGAAAGCTGGGTAGGTGTTGTATCCCACTGCTGGGACACAGCAACACATGAGCCTTGTTTCTGTCTGTCAGAACCTCCCTCCCTTCAGCCACTCGAAATGCATTGTGCAAATAAATACTGCATTTACACATTTGCCATCCAGAAGGTATGTGGCACTAAACAATGAGGATATGTAATTGCTGTTTTAAAATTTATTCCCAGGGAGCTCATCTGCCTGAAGCTTACTGCTCACAAGATTTGTCTGACTCTAAAATCATCTGCACCATCAACTCAGAGCACACAGGTGAGGCTGCTCCGTCTGTAACAGCAGGGACATTTCGTGGCACAGCATAGGCAGTGTTTGGCCACAGGCCCAGTAATCTTGCTAAGGACCATCATTCATATTCAGTGATATTTACTGTAGCTTAGATCAGGCATAAAGAGCCCAGGTTGCTGATGTGTATTTTTGTTTGTGTTTCTCCCTTTTCTTTCTCCTTTTGCTTCTAAGGGCACGCAGCTCATCACACCTGGTGAGGACAGCAAGGACACCCTCAGGTGTATTTCCTCCTAGGTCCTTGCTTTGTCCCTCCGGTCCAAAGAGGTTTCTTAGCCTGATTTACCCCCCGTTTATCCCTCTTCCCACCAAGACGCTCGAGTTTGAAATGCCTGGGCCGCGTTTGTTAACCCCACGGGAAACGAAGGCTCGGGAAACGTCGGCTTTTCCCCGGCTTTGTCCTCGCGTCCAGGCCAGAGACGCCTTTTAAAGACACCCCGCCTCCCTCAAACGCAAACGGGGAATCGAGAGACCGCGTTCGGGCCCGCCGGGGCCTGCCCCTGCCCCTGCCCCTGCCCCTGCCCCTGCCCCTGCCCCTGCCCCTG